>JAUCMX010000030.1:844489-966989 GCA_033459395.1 Hemibagrus guttatus | reverse complement strand
CGTTGTTGTGAAGGTTTTTGGAAGAGATGTTACATCTGGCCTCAAGTGAAGAGCATCATATCAGCAGAGAAACCTGGTGTTGGTAGTGTGATGGTGAGGACTGCTTCGTGACTTTTAGGAATTGACTGAATGCATGAGTTTTCCAAAGAAAATGGGAAGACACGGAAAAACAAATGACCGAGTACTCAGTGTGTGTCAACACATGGCTCTTCAGTCAGTTCCTCTGACACATTCTGTGTGAGAGCTTCATCTCCACAGCCTGTACTTCTGATCTGCAGTGTGTGACACCAAGACATCTGAAATAAATAATGAATAAATAAATGTTCTGAGTGTCAGCTCTTATTATTCTTCCTTACACGCTCACATCCCGACGATTCTGTCCATCTTCTGTAGAGGAAACTTTACTGTGATTGTGAAGACAAATGAGATGATACCTTAAACCCCTCTGACGTCTTCAGGCCTTGTGTGAACAGACTTCTTGGAGTTCGTACAGAATGTGAATCAGATTAAAGTATCTGGAGTATTTATCAACTTTATTCCATTTTCAGACCAGGCGGAAGACTCCACTTAGACCGTAGTGGTGTTAAAGGAAACGGAGGATGAAGAGGACGAGGCGCGAGCTCTGTTCTCGCTGTTAATCCGAGGCTGTGTGGACGGTGTATATGAGGGACCTGTTGTACGAAACCCAGCGCTTTTCCTGTTGCCATGACAGCAGATGTTACCGAAAGGCTTTTCTGCATCAGTCTCTCTGTCAGTCTTTCACTAAATGTTAAACATAACAGCTTTGGGATTTGATGAATTGGAGTCAGGCTTCATGTGATGAGCTGACATTCTCTTTTTATTGTCTCTACTGCTCTTTTTTTCTTTTTCTTATGTGCGTGGGTCACCATAAAATGACACAACAATAGACGACTTACAAAAAAAAAAAAAAGAAAAGAAAAGAAAGGAAAAAACAGAAATAAAAAATTTATCTCCTTAAGAAAAAATATAGAAAAAGAAATGATTGTACAGTTTTATTTACATTTCTTGGCACACTGTATTTTAATAACTTTTGTCTTATGTCTGTTTTATTTCTTTAAGACTCCTGGAACAACCAGCGTACGTCTTCATCCTGCTGTGCAGTTTTACAGAGAAATATCATTTGATTTAAAAAACACAAAAAAAAAACATTATACACTATATATTGCCAAAAGTTTTGGGACGTCTACCTTCACATGCACATGAATGTAATATGGAGTTGTCCCGCCCTTTGCAGCTATAACAGCTTCAACTCTTCTGGGAAGGTTTTCCACAAGGTTTAGGAGTGTGTTTATGGGAATTTTTGACCGTTCCTCTAGAAGCACATTTGTGAGGTCAGGCACTGATGTTGGACGAGAAGGCGTGGCTCGCAGTCTCCGCTCTAATTCATCCCAAAGGTGTTCTATGGGGTTGAGGTCAGGACTCTGTGCAGGCCAGTCAAGTTCCTCCACACCAAACTCACTCATCCATGTCTTTATGGACCTTGCTTTGGTCACTGGTGTGCAGTCATGTTGGAACAGGAAGGGGTCATCCCCAAACTGTTCCCACAAAGAGCATGAAATTGTCCAAAATGTCTTGGTATGCTGAAGCATTAAGAGTTCCTTTCACTGGAACTAAGGGGCCGAGCTCAACCCCTGAAACACAACACCTGAACGCAATTATTTGTCCCAAAACTTTTGGCAAAATAGTGTAGCACCTAGCCTGGAGGTTGTCATGGTGATGCTGAAATCTACATTACCCATCAGCCCCAGCACATCACATGACCTGTGTGTTTCTTTCTCAGTGTTATTGTATCCGCCTCCTTTACACACCCTGAAGTCTGGACAGGAAATGGGATTTAGACTCGTGAATATTTTACAGGACTAAACAATTCATTATCTTACGCTCGTTTATGAGATGCGGAATTCCTTGAAAGAGTTCAGAGCATTCCCACGAGCTCGCAGTTCATTCCCATAAACAGATGGACTTATTCCGTCACTCGTATGTAGATATTATTTCCTGTGTCCTCAGTCCGGTCCCATTTCATTACGCTGTGTGTTGTTCTAACTTGTTGATCTTGGATTTCAGACAGTTCTGTACTTTTCTTTTTCTCCCTCCTGACCTCAGAGCTTCAGAGTGTGTGTTGCTGTGTGGAGTGGTCACTCCCTGGACGTTTTGTTTACTGCAGTGTCGCTATCCTTAGCTGCGATTTCCACTTGTGTACAGCTCTTGATGTTGGAGTGGATATTGTTGCTTTTCTGCACTTTTCTGTCTTCATGTCCAACACTGAAGCAGAGGAGCGGTCACCATTTGACACACGCGCTGAATGCCTGGGGAAATGCTAGTGTGTGATGTCTGACTCAGTTATCTCCTGTGTTATCTGTGTGATGATGATAGTGCCAACACACACACTCAGAAGAAAACCCAGTCTGTTGTTTGTAAATGCTTGAGTCCTGAAAAAAACACTCACTAGTCACACTCATGGCTGTTTCTTGACTAGCGTCACACACACACACACACAGATACACACACACACAGATACACACATATACACATATATACACACACACGCACACTCACACACACAGATACGCACACACACATACACACACACAGGTAGAAACACGTGGGTCCCGCGTGTGTTCAGTAGCCGTCACTCCTCTCTCGGTCAGAGCGAGTGCTGAGGGTTTGTCCACTGACCTTCTCTAAATCAGCTCTCTGAATAAAGTTCTGTCACAAGCTGCTGGGTAGCGAACGACACATCAGTACACACTTATAAATGAATGAATGAATAAATAGATAAATAAATAAATAGATAAAGAAAGAAAGAACCAGAAAGGTGTTGAAGGCAGTGATGGAATAGAAGAACCACTTTTGGTTCCCCAAAGAACTTTTCAGGATGTTAAAGAACGTTTTTTTCTTAGTGCTGTAAAGAACATTTCTGTAATCTGAAGCACATTTTGTTTCATGGAAACCTTCCTTTAGCACATACACACACACACACACACAGATATACACACAAACATACACATACACACACACATATACACACATACATACACACACATACACACACACACACACACACACATACACACACATATATACACACACACAGACACACACACACATATACACACACACACATACACACACACACACACATACACACACACACAGACACACATACACACAGATAAATACACACACATACACGCACACACATATACACACACACATATACATAAATACACATGCACACACACACACACACAGACATACACATAAATACACACACATACACACACATTTACACACACATCACTGATCATGTGACGTGGACGTGTGACATGCCGGGGCTGATGGGAAATGTAGTTCAGTGTTATTTTCCTCTACACTCATAACTAACCGAATACAACGAGCAAGAGAGATTCATCGTCTCTCTTTATCCAGTAGAATTTTAAGTAAATAAAAAAAGATGATTGTTTACATTTAGAGCAAAGTCCTTCACACACACACAGTGTTCCCCTCGATACCCAAAGCAGTGTGCTACGTGTCCCGAGGAGCCGAATCTATCCCCACAGCAGAAGAACAGTAGTGTGTGTGACCCGTCCAGATCGGTGGCTATCACTTGGCTGTAATAAAGTGTTGTGCAGCATTGAGAGAAGTGACTTTACACCATCTGAGGTGTCGATCCTCGTCCTCCTTTTACACCCGCCTTTCTTCATCAATGCTCCAATTTCTATTGGCTTGTTGTTTTTTTTCTCAATATATAATAAGTGAAGTCGTCAGTAGGCGTTCCTAAAACCGGTTGCCATGGTAATAACGTTTATAAGTGATTAGCGCTGATGGCTAGCATCCTAAACCACTAAAATGACTAAAAGGTGTTTGTGTATAAAGTTCAGCACCATTTACATCATACAGGATGAAGGAGGAGCAGTGTGTCACGGGTCACGTGCTCTACTGTCTTCACTCCTGTTAGTAGTCACTCCCCCGAGTCTTTGTGAACACGCCCACATCTAGTCATGTGACAGATGATAGTGTAGAATTTAGCAGATGATCTACATGAGAAGAGTCAAGTTCTGAGCGTACACTATATTGGCAAAAGTTTTGGGAAGTCTGCCTTTACATTGTCCTGCCCTTTGCAGCTATAACAGTGTTTATGGGAATTTTTGACCGTTCCTCTAGAAGCGCATTTGTGAGGTCAGGCACTGATGTTGGACGAGAAGGCGTGGCTCACAGTCTCCGCTGTAAGTCATCCCAAAGGTGTTCTATGGGGTTGAGGTCAGGACTCTGTGCAGGCCAGTCAAGTTCCTCCACACCAAACTCACTCATCCATGTCTTTATGGACCTTGCTTTGGTCACTGGTGTGCAGTCATGTTGGAACAGGAAGGGGTCATCCCCAAACTGTTCCCACAAAGAGCATGAAATTGTCCAAAATGTCTTGGTAGGCTGAAGCATTAAGAGTTCCTTTCACTGGAACTAAGGGGCCGAGTCCAACCCCTGAAACACAACACCTGAATTCAGTGATGTGGAGGGGTGTCCCAAAACTTTTGCCAATATAGTATATATATATATATATATATATATATATATATATATATATATATATATATATATATACACATACCCATATACATGATGTGCATGCACTTGAAGACGTGATTTCCTGTCATCTTTTTCAATTCTCTTTTGTTTATTCCTCTTCCAACAACCTCCACACTATTTTTATTTAAATCTCTTACATAACCGAAGCGTTCCAAACAATCACATCCTTCTCCTCTGAAGCAGACACTCAAAACAAATGTAAAGTGTCTGTAGGTTAAACCGTAGCGAGCAAAAGCCCTCGCTCTGACTTCAACCGAAAAACTAAGCTGGATAATTAACTTCCCACACAGACGGAACTCGGCTGTGGGAAAATTACAGTCATCCTCGGACTAATGTGTAGGGACAAGGAACCCTCACCGGCCCTGTGTTTCTCCTCTATTTATCCTGCGCATCGTTTCTTCATAAAGGAACCAGAAGCGAAACTATAGTGTCGCTAAATGAATCGAGAACAAAAGGAAGGATGAGTGGGATGGAGTGACGGAGAGGAAGGGGGATGTAGGAAGAGTGAAAAGGCAGAATGGGGGCTTTCACGTCACTGTCAGTAATTAGAGCGCCATTAACAGCCGTCCCCATAAGCCCAGTTAGTCACACACCAGTAATGCCCACTTGAGTATACAGATGGAAACACACAAAATAAAATAAAAGCATGGGTTTGGGAAGTGTTGGCTTACATAATGAAATAAAATGCTGCAATAACCGGAAGATTTCTCATAGTACAGGAGTAACGGAAGATAGAGAGAGTGAGAAAAACACAGTTGTGGATGAGAAAGAGAAACATCTGGTGGGATGTGAGATCACAGCTGCTAAAAAAAGACCTCAGTAACATTTTTCCCAACATCCCAGTGTTTATTTTAATGCAGTAAGTTTACGAGGTTTCATCGTCTCGCTGCTGAGATTCGTGATTCATTCGTGTGAAAGATTAGGTTGCATCAGTTGTGACACGATGCGGTGGACGTGGTGTTGGCTCAGGCGCTCAGCAGCTCTGTTAGCATAGAGTACTGTAAACTATAAACCGTGCTTAGCCGCCTCCAGGAGAGCTGTTATTTATTTATTTTTCCGTCTGGTGATGGGTGAAGTGGAATTAGAAGAAAAGATCACCAGGGATGTAATCATCCAGGAAATATATTTCTATTCACTGTTTTGTTTTTTCCTTTATTTTTTTTTATTTCTTGCTAACTTTTCCATGCTAAGCAGCACCGTTAGAACCCTTACCCTAACCCCCCCCCTCAAAAAAACCCAAAAACAATTGTGTGTGTGTTTATAAAAGGTGAATATTTGAGTTATAGAAAAAGCTGCTGAATTCTTTCTAGAAGACGTGGCTCTGGTTCATTTGTATGATTCACTCATGATAAAATGAAGTAAGGCTCATTATTTAGTACCTATATTTACTCTAAAGCCTCTGGTTGGTATTTGATACCCAGGTGTTTTCCATACAGCTCCAGGTGAAGTCAGTGCGCCTCAGGATCTCAGTGGATCACACCAGTCTGCTCACATCTGGATCAGTGGAAATCATTTGCAGTATCTAACAGCTTCTCTTTCTTCTCTTATGGTTAGGAACGTTCATCTCGGCCTTCACGGTGCTGTGCGGAGCCAGAACGGATCTCCCTGACAGACACGTGTGCTGCGTGTTTTGGCTGAACATCGCTGCTGCATTCATCCAGATCATCACCGCTGTGGTGATGGTGGGCTGGATCATGAGCATATTCTGGGGCATGGACATGGTTATCCTCGCAAGTGAGCATCACACATCATACATGGCCACTAGAACCGCAGATATCAATCTTTAGTCTTTAACTTCAGTTCAGATGCAGAACCAGATCTGGGTCTGAAGGTGAACATGAAAGAAGAAAAGAGTCTAACAGAAGCATTTCTACTCTTCTATATGGTCCAGGGTTCTCCACATTATACAGTAGATAAATTCTGCTTTAACTTCCCATTGTGGAAGATCTACACTCTTAATTAAAACCAAAATGTTTTTTTTTAGTCTGATGCCTTAGGAGAACTCTTTTATCCCTTTTACTCTCAGGTTCTTCAGCGCATCATATATATACTGGTGCTTTAAAGAGCCCAGAAATGGTTCTTCACAGCAGGGCCACAAGGAACCATGTTAAATTCTTTAAAGAACTTCTCTAAGAAGTTCTCAGAAAAACCCTTAGTGCTAGAAGTTCTTTACGGAACCAAGGCTCTTAAGAATCCCTTCTAGATCCCTCAAAGAACCTTATATATGTTAGATCTCTGAAGATCCGCCTACTACCTAGAGCATTATAGCACTCTCAGACTCATAACAGAAGAAAAAGTCAGTTATAATTAAAATATTCATCTGCAGCGTTAGACTTGGAGAAAGCGTATGACAGGGTGCCAAGAGAAGAGCTGTGGTACTGGATGAGGAAGTCAGGAGTAGCAGAGAAGTATGTCAGAGTGGTGCAGGACATGTATGAGAGGAGCAGGACAGTGGTGAGGTGTGCTGTAGGTCAGACAGAGGAGTTCAAAGTGGAGGTGGGACTGCATCAGGGATCGGCTCTGAGCCCCTTCCTGTTTGCTATAGTGATGGACCAGTTGTCAGAGGAGGTCAGACAGGAGTCTCCTTGGACAATGATGTTTGCAGATGACATTGTGATCTGTAGTGAGAGCAGGGAGCAGGTGGAGGAAAACCTGGAGAGGTGGAGGTTTGCGCTGGAGAGAAGAGGAATGAAAGTCAGTGGTAGTAAGACTGAGTACATGTGTGTGAATGAAATGGAGGGAAGTGGAACAGTAAGGTTACAGGGTGAAGAGGTGAAGAAGGTACAGGAGTTTAAGTACTTGGGGTCAACAGTCCAGAGTAATGGAGAGTGTGGGAAAGAGGTAAAGAAGCGAGTGCAGGCAGGTTGGAATGGGTGGAGAAAGGTGTGGGGAGTTCTGTGTGAGAGGAAAATATCAGCGAGAATCAAGGGGAAGGTGTACAGGACAGTGGTGAGAGCGGCCATGCTGTATGGTTTAGAGACAGTGTCACTGAGGAAGAGACAGGAGTCAGAGCTAGAGGTAGCAGAGCTGAAGATGTTGAGGTTGTCTTTGGGAGTGACAAGATTGGACAGGATTAGGAACGGGTACATCAGAGGGACAGCTCATGTTGGACGTTTGGGGGACAAAGTTAGGGAGACCAGATTAAGATGGTTTGGACATGTTCAGAGGAGGGAGAGTGAGTATATTGGTAGGAGAATGTTGGACATGGAGCTGCCAGGCAGGAGGCAAAGAGGAAGGCCAAAGAGGAGGTATATGGATGGAATTAATGAGGATATGAAGCTAGTGGGTGCAAGTGTTGAGGATGCAGAAGATAGGGATAGGTGGAGAGAGATGATTCGCTGTGGAGACCCCTGAAGGGAAAAGCCGAAAGAAGAAGAAGATTCATCTGCAGTGTCCATAGATTCAGCTCCTGAAGATTCATGAAGAAACGTTAGGAGTCTAGGAGAAGAAAACGTCTTGGAGTTAACTTTGAGGTCTTTGAAGTTGCCTGATTGGGTAAATAAACAAGAACAAAGTTCCTGAAGATGAAACTTCCTTCCCCTGCAGTGAGTCAGTTCCTGTGTGTCTGTTAGATGTGAGATGTGACTTCAGTCCCTTTTGCTTCCTGCAGTGAGGTGGGAAGAGCAATCACTGAACTGAAGCATCCACTGAACCTTCTTTAGACGTCTGGTGAACACTATGAACCTTTCTAGTTCCTAGCCAAGGTTCCACTGTGTCTTTATTTGTGGAACATTTCTCAAGCTTGACATTTAGATGATTCTGTAATTTCTTTCCCAAATGATGAACTATACTACACACTATACACTAACACTAAACACTGTGTACACTAGTGTCTAGTGTATGAATATTAGAAGGTCAGATCGTCTCTGAACGATGACACTGACCACTAACAGGAAGTAGAAGCCGTTTCCCAGACGATTAGCAAAAAAACTCACGTAACGTGACACCGCTAGTTTTTTTATAACGTTGAAAAATAAATCGTGGGCTAGTTTAAAAGACGTTATCTTGAGAATTTTTTTTTCATGGTAGCCCCGCCCATCTTTTGCTACGTAAACAAACTGCGAGTGTTGAGCGAATGAAGTGTCCAACATTCGAGACTTAAGTAAGTGAATTATTTGAGTGCATTTCTTCTTCTACTTCTTGCTGTTGAACACACTATTCACACTATTTATACTACACAACAGTACAGAATATTGTAGGTGTTAGATTTGGGACACGCCCATAATCTGTTTTTTTCAATGTCAGTATTTAACTACATACACCGATCAGGCATAACATTATGACCACCTGTCTAATATTGTGTTTTGCTGCCAAAACAGCCCTGACCCGTCCTGCACTGTGTATTCTGACACCTTTCTATCAGAACCAGCATTAACTTCTTCAGCAATTTGAGCAACAGTAGCTCGTCTGTTGGATCGGACCACACGGGCCAGCCTTCACTCCCCACGTGCATCAATGAGCCTTGACCGTCCATGACCCTGTCGCCGGGTCACCACTGTTCCTTCCTTGGACCACTTTTGACAGATACTGACCACTGCAGACCGGGAACACCCCACAAGAGCTGCAGTTTTGGAGATGTTCTGATCCAGTGGTCTAGCCATCACAATTTGGTCCTTCATCAAACTCGCTCAAATCCTTACGCTTGTCCATTTTTCCTGCTTCTAACACATCAACTTTGAGGACAAAATGTTCACTTGCTGCCTAATATATCCCACCCACTAACAGGTGCCATGATGAGGAGATACTCAGTCTTATTCACTTCACCTCTCACTGCTCACAGTGTTATAGCTGACCGGTGTACTTATTGAAAGTCACTGCTGTGTTTGTGTTTCTGTCTAAAATTAACAGTTATTTTTTCACTTTATTTCCCATGCTGCCCCGCCTCAACCCACAGTCTCTGAAGGTAGGTCCAGTTCAATTCACAATCTTTATTCTACAAAATATAGTTGCTTTAAAGATTGTGTGTAGTGTTCTGTCATGCCATGCTTCCTGTATGTTAAGAGCTCTGATCACAGCTCAGCCTGTCCAGACACCCAGCCTACTTCGAGCGTACAGACTGTTAGCCGTGTCGCTCTTGTCCTGTTTATTTCAGTCTGCTAGGTAATGTGCCTCCCACCTACTTCCATCTGTCAGCTTTTCACCAGGTCTTTAGTTAAGTCTGTGTATTAGAATAAGTTTCAGAGACGTATCATTCACAGCGTTTCGTATTAAATCTCATTTTTGATCAGAAGAGAGAGATCTTTGCACGTGTCATATCCAGGTGACTCTGCTGCAAGTGGCAGGACGTTACGTTCTCTTCGGCAGCAACACTGGACACAGCACACTGATCTGAAACTGACCGATATCTAGCCTGCTAGTGATTATATCTCTGAATGTTAAAGATGAAAAGATTTAGAAAAATGGCTGATAAACTGGCCTGATGAACTTAATGACCAGTGCTGAATGACCATGTGTGTTACAGTAATGTCAGAGATCGCACATGATGGACACAGATGGACAGAGATGTCAGAGATGGACACAAACACCAGTTCAAAACTTTTAATTAGGGTAAAACTAGAGAATTCCAGAACGTCAGGTTGAAGATATGGACAATAATCCAAAAACAGAAGAACAATAAGCATTGTTAGAAGACTTGAGTGTTTTTTCTTTCTACACTGTGGTCACTGTGGACAGTGTCTGATGGTGCTGGATGGTCTTCAGCGGCCATGTGAATCGTGAAGTTTCCAGCATTGATGTGACAGGCTAATTAAAACCTGGTCACTTTAATTAATTAACTAATTCTGAAATCTTAAACCTGTCTTGCGTCTGTTCTAGCTGAATAGCCAAAACTCAAAATAGAGAAACAATTATGAAGAACCTCTCAGTATGAGCTCTGTGTGTGTGTGTGTGTGTGTGTGTGTGTGTGTGTGTGTGTGTGTGTGTGAGAATGTGCGTGTGTGTGTGAGAATGTGCTGAGGATGAGTCTGTTTTATCTCCTTCTCTTGTCAGGCTACAAGGAGCAGGCAGCCGCCCAGCAGCTATGAGCTGTCCTCCTGTTTGGTCCAGAAGAATATGCTTCCCATCCTCACACTGCTGTACTTCATTAGCCAGGAGCATTGAGCTAGCCACCACACAAAGAAGGGCTAACGAAGGGCTAAGCTAGTCAGAATTCCAGGCTGCAAATGTACATCATCCCCAGTATACACACACACACACACACACACACACACACACACACAGTCATAGTGCTCTGTGATTACTAGCAGAACCATGCTAATGTGCCAACTGTTTGTGTACCACACTGTAAATCCAACCCGGTTAGCGCTATTTTCTGCTTAAATCTGTCTTCTCTCTAAGCTCTAAGTGTATGTTATTCATGAAATGTAGAGATTTACATAAATAATCATTTAGACAGCGATTCCAGATGGCCCAGTGTTAGCCTACATATCAGCGTTATCACATCACCATGGCGCCAAGGCAGTGAAACCTATCCGATCTGATCCGATCCGATTCAAACAGCTGAATACCGAAGGAGCTCACATCTCAGAGATGTTGGTCATCTCCACGTCTCAGAGATGTTGGTCATCCAAATGTCTCAGAGATGGTGGTCATGTCCACGTCTCAGAGATGTTGGTCATCCAAATGTCTCAGAGATGGTGGTCATGTCCACGTCTCAGAGATGTTGGTCATCCAAATGTCTCACCTGACTAATCTCTTGACAGAGAACAGGATGAGATTTTAAGATTTGGTTCAGATGTTTGTTTCGATCTGTCACTCAGTGTTTAACAGGTTTATCAGTAGATACTGTAAGTGATGTGTTTTAGCTGTTTTTTAAAATTGTGTACAGAATCGTTTAACGCAACAGGAAAGAGAATTGCCTTTAACAGAACTAAAATATATATTGAATGAAAATTAAATAGCACTTGTGACTATATTATTGTTGTTGTTTTTGTTTTTTTTAAACATGGCAGTGATGTGTTGTATCTAATAAATCTTTCTTAAATCCAGTATGGTGTTTGTTTTTAAGATCACACTGTGATCACTTTGTGTGGGATTTATTCAAAAACTGGGCGGAAATCGATCAGTGGTTCTGTCAAGTGTGTATGTGTGTGTGTGTGTGTATGTGTGTGTGTGTGTGTATGTGTGTGTGCTTCAATGATTCATTTAGATGTTTCTTTAAAAAAATCTTCAAAAGCTTTTAGTAGGAGTGTAAGTGAATACGAATAAATTATTATACACTATATTGCCAAAAGTTTTGGGACACCCCTCCACATCATTGAGTTCAGGTGTTGTGTTTCAGGGGTTGGGCTCGGCCCCTTAGTTCCAGTGAAAGGAACTCTTAATGCTTCAGCATACCAAGACATTTTGGACAACATCAGTGCCTGACCTCACAAATGTGCTTTTAGAGGAACGGTCAAAAATTCCCATAAACACACTCCTAAACCTTGTGGAAAGCCTTCCCAGAAGAGTTGAAGCTGTTATAGCTGCAAAGGGCGGGGCAACTCCATATTACATTCATGTGCATGTAAAGGCAGACGTCCCAAAACTTTTGGCAATATAGTGTATATAAACAGGTCATTTATCCTAAACAGACACAAATATATGCACATATGCAGTAAATGGAATATCTTATTTTATTTTATTTTATTTACTTATTTATGAAATTCCCACAGATGTCTCCAAAAACTGAAAAAAAAACCCACGCAAAAATATTTGTAAGTACTTGAAAATGTTCAGGTATAAGATGTATTTTTCACTTTTCCCCCCAGTTTCTTGTCTTCTCAACGATGAGGCGCTTAAGTTAACGGATGTGACGTCACATCAGCGCGACCGCACACACAATCAAAATTAAAATAAAGTCGCGTTTCTTTTCCTTTAAAGAGTTTTACCGCATATGAAGGATTTGCTTTAGATAGATCAACATCGAAAAAAATATTCGCTTGTTAAACCTAAGAAATAATCAAGGAGAAAAATATACGTTGTTCATTTAATTATTTAGCTTAGCTTTTTGCTAACAGGAAATGAACTTCGGGACGTCTGTTATTTTTAAATCCATTTAAATACTGAAGAAAGACGCGATGTTCAGGTTTAACTGATGATCCAAACACTGCTCAAAATTCAGAGATTTCTACCATTTATCTGTACAAACAAAATAAATATGCTTCATATATTAAGCCGTTCTTCAAGTTTATTGTTTTTTTGTTGTTTTTTTTAAACGATCATTCTCGATCGCTATTAAAAATAAATCTTCATACAGACATTGTAAGTAAATAGTATACGTGAATTAAATAAACCTTATATATAAATACATCTTATATAAATCTCTATTTGTATATGTCAACTGTAGCCTAAATAACGGTTGGGAATGACGTCACCGATTTGAACACGTCACTCAGACAGAGATGGAAAGCGCGCCAGAAAGTTCCAGAAGGACTTCTGCTTCACCTCATGAATATTTCTTTATTTATTTGTGTACATTTATTTGTTCTAATTTGGTAACGAAACTGCCATCTTCTTCCAGCAGATTTTTCAGTGTTTTCTAACACCCACTTCTGGATTAAATCTAATATTCTGAGAAATAAACAGACTACACAGAGAGAGAGAGAGAGAGAGAGAGAGAGAGAGAGAGAGAGAAAATGGTGTCGTGTCACAGCCCTGAGTATAAAACATCAAACTCAAACTGTGTTCATCACCAACACAACCACATAGGAGGGAGTGAGAAAGAGAGAGAGAGAGAGAGAGACAGAGTGAAAGAGAGAGAGAAAGTGTACATGATGTAATGTCTACTTAAAGGTTTTAGAGTGACGTCATTACTTCTGAGATATCTTACACAGAAGTTATGTCCCAGTATTTTTTATTTTTATTCTCCACTAACCGTCCCTGTGAGTCTGATAATGGAATTGGTTTTCTCATCACGGGCAGGATTTCCTTTAGTTCGCTGCTTTAGCTTTAGCACAGAGCATTGGATTAAAGAAAGCTTTTGTCTGTATAAGGCAGTTTCCTGACTGTTTACACTAGAGCTTGGTTTGTGGTTTGTTATGAGAAGGTGAAAGAGCCGTGATTTATGAGTGCAATGTGAATGTAAACCTGAGGTAAATAACTGCTGGTCAGAGAGGTATCGGTCCCTCCACAGCCCCAGTGTTCCCAGTTCTGTCCCGAACTCGGCTTCCTCTGCATGCATGTTCTCCATGTGGCAGAACTGGGTTCCTCTGGGTTCTCCAGTTTACTGCCAAGATAAACATGCTGGAATTCCTGGGACCAGCTCCAGATCAACTCTGACACACCACTCTGCCATAAAGCACTGAAAATGAAGGAATGAACTGATAATGCTCCACATTTCACACCAATGCCTTCTTTATTCAGTTAGACTCACACTCCTGTTCACATTTACACAACAGAATGAAGTGCTTCTCTCTCTCTCTCTCTCTCTCTCTCTCTCTCTCTCGCTCTCTCTCTCTCTCTGTTGCATGCTGGGAGTGGGCGTGGTTTGTGTGAGAGTGCATCTGCAGTTTTCTCTCAGACTCTTTGTGTTTTATTTATTTTAGTTATCTATTTCCGATCACTGTTGGAATGAGTTGGAGATTATTAGTGTAAAGTCCGTGCACACACGGCGTGTGTGTTGTCCAGGGTGTAGGTGACCAGTCAGCTTGAATTGTTATATAATATCTGCCTAGATGAATTAGTAATAACTACTTAATAATGAAATTAAGCTCTGTATCTTGATTAGTTGAGTTTATCAACATTGCATGTCTTTATGTTGTAGCCTTCTCGTCCAACATCAGTGCCTGACCTCACAAATGCACTTCTAGAGGAACGGTCAAAAATTCCCATAAACACACTCCTAAACCTTGTGGAAAGCCTTCCCAGAAGAGTTGAAGCTGTTATAGCTGCAAAGGGCGGGGCAACTCCATATTACATTCATGTGCATGTAAAGGCAGACGTCCCAAAACTTTTGGCAATATAGTGTATAAACATTTTTTATCATGCTCTCACTTCCTAATCAACATTATGCACTCAGAACATTATGAACATTATGAACTGATACTCGTCTGTTAGACCTTTAGTCCTCGTATAAGCAGACATTTTGGATTGGATATAGACAGAATCCAGGCGTCTGGTCAGTCAGATGTATACACTGTCCAAATAAAGGTCTGAGTGGGAGTTTTGCTCAAACCTGGCAACCATGCTCATGAGCTTCAACAAGCTGTTCTTCATGAGTAACATTAAAGTAAGAACTTTATTAATTATTTCTTCTTTATTTCTGTGATTCCTACCCATCAGTAATCTCACTCCCACTCACACTGAGGACGCTACACCTTGAAGACTTTCTGCTGCACCATTCTGGAGCCTAGGGTAAAAATTTTAGTGCTTTTTCTTAAAATCCTAAATAAAATGAAACCCACCTATACTCCACCTATTTTCCTGCCTGTATTCGTACTGCTATCAGTTCAGTGGTTTAACTGAATGAATAATGTACTTTACTGAGGTGTCCAAAATACATCCCTGAAATCCTGAAGGAGATGAGGATCTTCACTTGAAGTTAAATGTTGATGTCATATTCCAGTGAAGCATGGCCTACACCCTTTTGTCCAGATTGACTGTGATCATTTTGATAATCAGTACCATTAGCTGAAAAACGCTGAAAAACCTTCACTCAGGTCAAAGGTTGTGTTTAATGTACTGCAGGTTTTCTTCAAGGATCTTTCTGCTTTCATCCATCACTCAGTTCTGACCAGTCTGCCTGTCTCTGAGAAGAACTGAGTCGTGTACCTCCACAGAGTACAGACCCAAATGCAGGATAAAAGCAACAGCGGGTTTTATTAACAACTAACTAGGAGTTTAACTAGCATCAGAACCAGAACCAAGAAACACGAAACTGGGAACACGGAAACGGAAACAGAAAACAAAGACAAGCGCAACACAACAGGACAGGAGGCCATCAGGGGAACACGAGGAACAGGTGAACGGCAAAAGGCGGGAAACAGAACAATGAGTTGGGCGGGGCAAGCACAGGTGAAGACACAAACATAAACTGTCATGGATGGCTTGGTTTGTTTATGCCCTGTGCCATGTGTCTTTGTTTGTTTTGTGTTCTCACGTGTTTGCCCCACCCAATCCTTCCTCCCTTTTCCCGCCTCTGCAGACCTGTCCCTCGTGTCTCACTAATTACCTTCCCGATATATACACCTGCTGTCATGTGCTGGTGTTTTGCCGAGTCCTTGTCTTTTATTACCTGGTTTTGCCTCCTGGTTTTTACTGTTTTGTGTTTATTTTATTTTTTAGTTGCATAGTTTTCCCTAGTGCTTCCATGTGTCTGTAGTTTTGTTATTTTATAAATAAATCCCACGTTTCTTATTTTAGCCCTACATTTGGGTCTGGGTTTTGTACCAATGGAGGCAAAAGCACATGGCAAAGAAATACAAACTATAACATAGAAAAAGCTCTGCAGATCGCCCTCTGGTGCTCACGTAGGGAACTGTCCAAGAACAATAGCATGATGCTGCCACCACCATGCTTCAAGATAAGGATGGTATTAGCCTGTCTTTTTTTTTTTTTTTTTTTTTTTTTTTTTTTAACCAGGCATAGCCCAAATAGATAAAAAATGATCTCATCAGACCCAGAAATCATCACGTAGCCAACCTTCCACAGAGTGGAATAATGGACAATTTCTAAAATGGCCTTCGTTCCAACAGGTTCTCCACATGCCTTCTATCCTGGTGTGACTCCACTGTGCTCCTGGGATCATTTACAGCTTTAGAAATGATTTTATACTCAGACTTGGATTGATCAGATTTATTAACAGAGGAGTTTATAAAGCAACCGGATCTGTTTTTAATCACTCATCCGTCCTCATTCAGGAGATGCTAATGTAATGAGCTGTACATCAGGAAAAAAACAACAAGAGAAGAGAAGACTGGCTCCCAGTGGTGAGATAATTCAACAATATTGCCATTGCTACGAGAGCAATAAAGTCCGGAAGGAAAGATTGCTGCAGGAGAAATGATTGCTAAGGCAAAAATGAATAAAGGAAACAGTTATTATTATTATTATTATTATTATTATTATTATTATTATTATTATTATTATTATGAATCTAGTCATATATCAGTAATAATGGAGATACAATATTTTCTCTTCTTTAATGTCTGGCTTTGTGTATTTATATCTGCAGTAATAACAGTTTATTAATAATTTGTCATTTCTCGGCATTTGTGATGATAGAAGGTCATGGTGAAGGTCATGTGTACAAGATTTATTAGGTCCAGGCGTAGCTATATTTAACTAGAGTTATATATATTCCATTGAGAAAGACTATAACTGTACAGTGTGTGTGTGTGTGTGTGTGTGTGTGTGTGTGTGTGTGTTTTCCCTCTCTCTCTCTCTTGTACTGACCTCACTCCAAGACTCCCCATCCCTCACTGGCTCTGATTCAGCATGACTAAATAAGGAAGTCCAGCGTTTTCAGAGGAACGAGGACACACAGCGGCACTGAACTCACGTGCCAGTAAGTAAGTTTATGGAAAATTCAGGTATTTATAAAAATATAATTAAAGAATGTGTAATTCGACTTTTTTATTAAGACGGTCACTAGGGAGCCAGAGACCACGGAGATGATGGAGTTTTAAAATATTTGTCTGACCGTCTCATTTGCAGACCAGAGTGATTCCAGATAACTGGATTTAAATGAACTGTATAAAATCCTACAACTATTTCAGATTTGTCTCTTTATCAAAATGTCCATGATTTTTCATCTGTGTCCTGCAACAGATGCGTGTGAGACACAAGAGGTTGTTTTTCAGCTGGAGAGAGAGAGAGAGAGACAGAGAGAGAGACAGAGAGAGAGGCAGAAAGAGAAAGAGAGAGGGGGGCAGAGAGAGCTAGAGAGAGAAGAAGAAGGGTCAGGAGTGTAATAGTATAGAGAGAGGGAGACAGAGAGAGAGAGACAGACAGACAGAGAGAGAGACAGACAGACAGAGAGTGAGAGAGAGAGACAGACAGACAGAGAGAGAGACAGGCAGACATAGAGAGAGACAGAGAAATATATATACATAGAGAGACAGAGGGAGGCAGAAAGAGAGAAAGACAGAGAAATAGAGAGAGAGAAGAGAGGGAGAGGCAGAAAGAGAGTGAGACAGAGAAATAGAGAGAGAGAGAGGGAGGCAGAAAGAGAGAGAGAGAGGGAGGCAGGAAGAGAGAGACAGACAGAGAGTGAGAGAGAGAGAGAGAGAGACAGATTGACAGAGAAATATATATATATATATAGAGAGAGAGAGAGAGACAGACAGGGTGGCAGAAAGAGAGAGAGAGAGAGAGAGAGGGAGGCAGGAAGAGAGAGAGACAGAGAAATAGAGAGAGAGAGAGAGAGAGAGAGAGAAGGGTAGGAGAGTAAGAGAATGGAGAGAGGGAGACAGAGAGAGAGACAGACAGGGAGAGAGACAGAGAGAGAGAGAGACACAGAAACAGAGAGAGACAGAAACAGAGAGACAGACAGACAGAGAGAGAGAGAAATAGGGGGGCAGAGAGACAGAGAGAGAGAGAGACAGATAGACAGAGAGAGACAGAGAAATATATATATATATATATATATATATATATATATATATATATAGAGAGAGAGAGAGAGAGAGAGAGAGACAGAGAGGGTGGCAGAAAGAGAGAGAGACAGAGATAGAGAGAGAGAGAGGAGAGAGAGAGAGAGAGAGAGAGAGAGAGAGAGAGAGAGAGAGAGGGAGGCAGGAAGAGAGAGAGACAGAGAAATAGAGAGAGAGGGAGAAGGGTAGGAGAGTAAGAGAATGGAGAGAGGGAGACAGAGAGAGAGACAGACAGGGAGAGAGACAGAGAGAGAGAGAGAGACAGAGAGAGACAGACAGACAGAGAGAGAGAGAGACAGATAGACAGAGAGCGAGACAGACAGACAGAGAGAGAGACAGAGAGAGACAGAGAGACAGACAGACAGTCAGACAGACAGACAGACAGAGAGAGCGAGAGAGAGAGGGAGAGGAGAGAGAGAGAGAGAGAGACAGACACCAGGGGGTGCTGTACATCCTGTTAGCTCTTTCTGTTTAAATCACTGGATAAAAGAAGGAGGTTTGTCATGCTTGTGTTTGTTTGGTTGTATATTTTAGTCATTTTCAGTGATTAATAATTTCATCTTAATTTCTACAATTTTATTTTTCAGAATTTGCTTGTAGTCAGTTCTTCACTTTAAAAATAAAAAGAAGTAGGTCTGGTTGATTACTGAAGTGTAGAGAAATCAGTGGTAAAGTCAGAGCAGCTGGTTCTGATGTAGTCTCCATCTTGGGATGAGGTTTACATTCAAACAGATAAATCTTTATTTACAACAAAAAAAAAATCTAATCTGTTAAATTGGAGTTTATTGTTCTAATCATGAAGCACTGTATTAAAGCCTCCATATCCCCCAGAACACCACGCTGCAGAGCTGCTGTCTTTTTATTTCTCTCAATTTAACTAAAGAGATATTCTAACTGTTTGTTTGTTCTTGTATGGATTCAGGCCATGGACTGATTTGATCTTTCTTTGCGGTCCTTATTTTCTAGCCTTTTACTAGTCATGTTTTTTTTTTCTTCTAATCTGTTAGACCTTTAATCCTCTTCACAGGCAGATATTTTCAGTTGGATTTGATTGGATTGAGACAGAATCCAGGCGTCTGGTCACTCAGACGTAAAGTCTGCACTCACGCTGTCCAGTTAAAGCTGTTCAGATCTTCTCTTTCCTCTGAGTTTTATTATATCAGCTTTATAATGTAGAGCTCGTAAATGCCAGGTTCTGCTGCTGTCACATTAATAAATGGAGAGGGGAACGTGTGTATTTTACAGCGTGATGCAGTGTGTGTGTGTGTGTGTGTGTGTGTTTACACAAGTCTTTATTATCTGGGCTAATTTATTCTAAATGATATTGGATTTTGGAGAAGTGGAGTTTTAATGAAGATCTAATTTTCATGACACAAACTCCACCCTGTGTTTATCAGATAGAACCGGCCCGAGATTCTGTTCGGTCCGGTGCTAAAGACGGAAGGACGACAGGAGACACACAGCAATTGTTCAACTAATTGCTCGTTTACTTCAGAAGAATTTGTACAGCCGAAGCAGTAAAGTTTTAGTAAAATGTACAGTAGCTTACAGTTCTGAAAGACAGACAGTTTCATAATGCAACCCTTTTCTGTTACAAGGCTCTGGAGATCATCTGCAAAATAAAACCAAAAGACGTGAATAAAGGGACAGATCGTTCTCATCACTCTCACCAAGCAAAGTACTGAAGAAAAACGGATCTGACCGAGTCGAAGTGAAGAGGCACGCAGCGGTATTTAGTGTTTTTTGTGCAAAATGTCACAGGTGATTAATGAGCAAAGTGTACGACTCACTGGACAACATAAACACACAAGACCGGTTCTTATGTAGTCTGCTCCAGGCTTTGTTCTTTATACTGCCATGATATAGCACCTATACTAGAGCACCGTTACAGCAGGGGGCGCCCTTCTCCCAGAGCTCAGCTACAGCGGGTCAAAGAGAAGGTCACTGTGAGCAACTGCTACTGTTTAACTCATCACGTGAAAACTTTATTTCTGTTTTCGTTCGTTTACAAGGAAATTCTTTTGTGTGTGTGATTTTATTTCAATCAAATCTGTTAACCCGAGATGCTAATTTAACAACAAATCGTACTGTAATATTATACTGTAAAATCACCACACTGGGTCAGGGCCAGTGAGATCTTTGCTGCAGAGTAAGCTAACGTGATGGTTTGGGTGAAAAAAAGTGAAAGGCTTCACCTACTCAGAAGATACACACGAACGAGATAAACAAAGACAAACGCTGACGATCTGTAGCTTAAGTTTAATTCTTCTGACTTAACGGAAGGACACACTTTTTATCTTCAGGAGTTAGTACAAATAAAATAAAAGTGCAGAGCTGAATCTGTGATGATAAAGTACAGATCAGGATGAATTTATGCACATGAGTGCTGACTCAAAGGTTCCAGCTGTTCCTGACCCACGTTCCATCAACCACAATGAACGTCCATCAGCAGGCACTCACACACAAATCAGCTTTTAGCACAGACCGGCCTTTCGTTGGACCGCAGCCAAATGTTTGGCCGGAGTGGAGACTGGCGGATTTTGCATAGCAAATAGCCATGCAAACGGCGATCACCTGGATTTGAACCGGATGCACTTCACGTCACGTCTGAGTGACCCTTTTAACAACAAACCACAAACCAGATGAGGAGATCCACAGCAACGTGACGCTTTTGGTCAACCATGTAAAAGCATGAACATGTGGAGAAGATTAAAAGTTTGGGATAAGACTGGAATCTCATCATCACTTCTGCAGAATTTGCATGTTGAGAATGTTCAGAGCTGAGTGCGTCATGCTTTTCAGAAACCTCACTACAAAACCGCGAGTCTGAAGATAGGAAGGTTTTAGGATTATTCAAGCTCGAGATCGTGAACATCTCCTGCGAGCTACGTGAGTTAAACCCGGAAGATTAGTTTGTTTTATTCCTTTATTTTCACAGGTTAATATCAGAAATATCGGATGATATTATACCCTGTTGCCAGGAGCCAGATTAAATCAATATTTCAGTCTGTTCTGACATCACCTCCACCTTCACTAGTCTAACTAACTCATCCACATTTCCAGACTGTTAGTGGGAACTAACTCTAGTACCAACCATTAAAAGTTACAGAAAGATCTGCTTTAAGTTCCACTCTTCTAAACTTTCTCGGTTAGTGAATATTTTTGAACGTGAGAGCAGATTTTCAGATTTAAGACTCATGACGACAATCACGACGACGGCAGAACATTTTAAAGAGGGAAAATTTCCTTTTTATGACCTCATTCGCATTTTGTTTCTTTGAAAAACACCAGGCTGGAGTACTGGGAGTACTGGGAGTACTGAGATGACAATGAGCTGATTAGCTTGTTCTGTTCTGACCTTCACTTTTACAAGCTGTAAATAAATAACGTCAGTAGAATGGGATTCTGACTTCTGAGATCATGAGATATTTATTGCATTTCCTCGTCCGGTGTACAGTATGATAACTTCCTGCTCATCAGCTACGTTTTCAAAGCCGTTTTGAGCTCACGATCGTCCATGATTCCAGAAACGTTACTGCTCAGATTTCGGGTCTGTTACAATCTTTGTTTTGTTTTTTTTGTTTGTTTGTTTTTTTTAAAAAAAAAGCATGTAGAATAAATTACTATAGGCACAACGTAAAACTACAACAAAACTGTCAGTTCTTACAGTTAAGCTCCATATAATAAATATCATATAACTACACATCATGTCCCGAATAAAAACAAAAAAAATAAAAAGAGACTAAATGCTAAACCCGTTTAAATAGAAATATGATATTAAACCTACTGGAAATCTTCACTGTAAGTTAAAAAGCTTTCGAAAGCAGGACCAAGGCACGAGCGCTCGACGCTGTAACACTCGAGTTAAAGGGAGAACAGCTGGAATCTTACATTCGAACGCAGAATGAAAAAGTTTTAAGCTACAGAAAATCTTCCAAGTGACCTCCACTACTGAAACATCATACTGTACAATCTCTACACTTATACTATATGTACAGCCTCAGTATCTTTACATACATACAAATACACACAGCAAAAATACATCTGGCCTGTCTATTCTGCAAACAGTGTGTGTGTGTGTGTGTGTGTGTGTGTGTGTGTGTTGGGACAGGGTTGGTGGGTGAGGGAGTAGCTTTCTGTGGTAACCCAGGCAGGTCCTGTATTGTAGTGCGAGTGATCTACCCAGGGCAGAATAAAGAGAACTTCAGGAAGAGGAGGAGGAGGAGGAGGAGGAGGAGGAGGAAGACGTGCCCTGTGTTCCAAATCTGTGTTTAACATGCTTGTTGACTTCTCTTCAAGTATACACAAGCCATAGAGAAGAGATAAAAGGGGTAAATCTGTGTCCGTATGGTCAATGATGTGAAATCCTTTTGGTTTACGGACCGCTAGTGGTCAGTCTTTTATGGGAAACTAATAAACGAGTATCAAGAGAAGTCAACAAAGGCGCATTAAAAACAATATTGGAACACAGCAATCTTTTTTTTTACATCGAATTTGACATGGCCATGCTGCTAAGAATGTCTATGAGGTGGTCGAGACCGTAGAGGTAGCCGTCCTCGCGGTTTCCCTCCACCCACGGGGTACGGTGGTTCAGGACCTGGCCTTCCGGCAGCGGCGTAGTTTTGCCGAAGTCGATCATCCACACTTTCGCCTTCTCATGCTTGTCGTGGACGAAAAGGAGAGAGCTGCCGATCACCTGAACGTGAGTGAAGCAGGATAAGAATCAATTACTGTTCTAAATGCTAACGTTCTCTGCAGCGGGATATCAAGCAGAAGATCTCTACACATCAGCATGGACACGAACACGATCATTCCTGTACCAGAACACTGCTTATTTTTCCAGATGTGCATACAAAAGATGATGGACGCTTTAACCGGAGAAGAGAAGAAACATTTCCAGCAAAATTGTTAAGATCGCTGCTAATAACCAGAACTATTTCGAGTTAAAGATTCTAATAATGCTTGATATTTCTGACTAGCAGCAGTAGGGCCAGTTTACTGGTGGGGCTGTTTACCTCATGTGTCTTGAAAAACGGTGAGATTTCCAGAGTGTCCTTGATTTCCTGTAGCCGGCTGAGATATTTAGCCTGCGCAAGAATAAGACGCATTCAAACACTGATATAAACAGCTATAGAGCAATATACAGACAGGACACAAACTCTACAGTACAATCAGATAAATCTCACAAGACTCAATAAATCATTGTGCAATAAACATGAAAGGAAATGGGATTATAATCACCGAATAAAACACTGTTTCAACCCAAACTGAGTCTCTGCAGTGTTTTGCTTCGGGGTTTTGAGTTCAGAGGAAAGCATTAAGCTGAGTTCAGGAGTCTTGAGGTGTTCTCCTAGCTACTTGGTCCCGATCCCACAGGAGTTTCACACTGGCAAACAGCCCTAACTCTAACACTAACACACAGACGCTCTCTCACCAGGATATTCCTGTTTCCTTTGAGAAAATCTTGGAAAGCCTCGGTCAGCTGTTCCCGAGTCTTGGTCTTTTTAAAGTCTCTGTTTATTGTCCCGTCTTCCTTCTGCGAGGAGGAAAGAAAATGTCAGACATTAGAGGATTTATTATGAATATTATTGTTTTTATTAGACCTTCATTAATGCATGTCTAATAATAATAATAATAATAATAATAATAATAATAATAATAAAGACACTCTCAGGAAGCTTTGAATTAATCCCAGATTCTGATAATCCAGACATTACAATAAAATGCATGAAATATAAAACAAAGTCTTTAAATCAGACAGGATTTAAAATCCCGCAGTCTCCAAGGTCGAACCTTCATTTCACTAAAAGCTGACAGATCAACATAACATCAAGACTTCCTGAGTTTAATTCCTGAAACTACAACAACCTGTTCATCAAGCTCACAGTCCCCGGGAATCCCTGAACCGTGCCAAGAGAAAGATTGAGAGAGTGAGACAGAAAGAGAAAGAGAGAGAAAAGTAAACCCCAGCCTTCTATGGCTTTACACAAGAGGAACGTCTGAAAGAGAAAGAAAAAGAAACCCCTCAGTCTTTTTCTCATCACGCTGAGAGAGCCGAGAGTCCGTAATGAAGAAAAGCCGCACACCAAACATGGTTCCTCCGATCGTCTCTCTGTCTGACGCCGAGTTTAATTCAATTAGCCGAGGCATTCTGACCGCTGTTTTGTTCTTTTGACATTTTTCTATGAGGACTTATTTGGGTTTGCATAGCAACCGTCACTGTGTGTGCGCAGAAACTAAACCTGCTGTCACTAACTGATGTTGTGCTTCCATGGAGGTGCCACCACCAGCCTTTATGGATGACAGAAACATTCATCCGAGCCAACCTTCTTCAGACCTGCCAGTCCTGCCCTGCTAACCCTGTGCATTAGGTAACGTACACACTATATGGCCAAAAGTATGCGGACACCCGCCAATCACTCCTCCTTGAGCTCATTCCAAATTTTAGGGATTGATTCAGTTACAAGATCAGACTCTGATGTTGGGATGTTGAGGAGACTCCAGTTCCAGTTCATCCCAGTGGGGTTGAGTCAGAGTCATAGGGAATATCAGAGTTATGATCAGGACAGTGATGGGAATATCAGTGTTAAGATGGGAATATCAGGACAGTGATGGGAATATCAGTGTTATGATGGGAATATAAGGACAGTGATGGGAATATCAGTGTTATGATGGGAATATCAGTGTTATGATGGGAATATCAGTGTTAAGATGGGAATATCAGGACAGTGATGGGAATATCAGTGTTATGATCAGGACAGTGATGGGAATATCAGTGTTAAGATGGGAATATCAGGACAGTGATGGGAATATTAGGACAGTAATGGGAATATCAGTGTTATGATCAGAATATCAGGACAGTGATGGGAATATCAGTACAGTGATGGGAATATCAGTGTTAAGATGGGAATATCAGGACAGTGATGGGAATATCAGGACAGTGATGGGAATATCAGTGTTATGATGGGAATATCAGGACAGTGATGGGAATATCAGTGTTATGATGGGAATATCAGTGTTAAGATGGGAATATCAGGACAGTGATGGGAATATCAGTGTTATGATGGGAATATCAGGACAGTGATGGGAATATCAGGACAGTGATAGGAATATCAGTGTTATGATGGGAATATCAGTGTTAAGATGGGAATATCAGGACAGTGATGGGAATATCAGGACAGTGATGGGAATATCAGTGTTATGATGGGAATATCAGGACAGTGATGAGAATATCAGTGTTATGATGGGAATATCAGTGTTATGAAGGGAATATCAGTGTTAAGATGGGAATATCAGGACAGTGATGGGAATATCAGTGTTATGATGGGAATATCAGGACAGTGATGAGAATATCAGTGTTATGATGGGAATATCAGTGTTATGAAGGGAATATCAGTGTTAAGATGGGAATATCAGGACAGTGATGGGAATATCAGTGTTATGATGGGAATATCAGGACAGTGATGGGAATATCAGGACAGTGATGGGAATATCAGTGTTATGATGGGAATATCAGTGTTAAGATGGGAATATCAGGACAGTGATGGGAATATCAGGACAGTGATGGGAATATCAGTGTTATGATGGGAATATCAGTGTTAAGATGGGAATATCAGGACAGCGATGGGAATATCAGTGTTATGATCAGGACAGTGATGGGAATATCAGTGTTAAGATGGGAATATCAGGACAGTGATGGGAATATTAGGACAGTAATGGGAATATCAGTGTTATGATCAGAATATCAGGACAGTGATGGGAATATCAGTGTTATGATCAGGACAGTGATGGAAACATCACTATAGTCATGGCTTCACATAAATATCACACATTACTGAATGTTTAGTATACACTATACAGCCCAAAGTACGCGCACACCCGACAATCACACCTCATTAAGCTCATTTCAGATTTGTGGGAATTCATTCAGCTGCAAGATCAGACTCTGATGTTGGGATGTTGAGGAGACTTCAGTTCCAGTTCATCCCAGTGGGGTTGAGTCAGAGTCAGGACACTCCAGTTCTTCCACTTTCTCCAACCTTCATACCATATCTTCATGTTTTCATGCTAGAACCGGTTTGTAGTTCAACTGAAAGGAAAGTGTAACCCATTCTACTGAGGAAGAACCAGTTATGGGTGTGACAGTCAGGGGTGTACATACTTTTGGCTGCACTGTCAAGCCTGTGTAAAAAGCCAGGGTGATGCACCATCAGCAACTCCAGTGCTCCAAAGCTGGAGTGAGATCCTGATTCCGTTTACTTTGTTATAATGTAGAAAAGATTAACCTTCGCTTCACAGGAAGCTTTTATTAGGACATGTATCACTGATGAAAAAAAGTCTACATTTATGCCCTATTATGGCGATCAGGAGATTTTTCAAAAGAGTTTGCACGTAACCACATAACCAGCTGCCATGATGTAAAGGGAAAGATTTTGTCTGACGGCATTTTTAAACTTAAACACAGTCAGTCAGCCGCGGACTCGTAGGTGGGGCGCCATCTAATCCAGTTTTATACAACTAGTACATTTGTAAATAGTTAAATAAATTGTAAATATTCGTGAAGGTCTGTTAAATGTGTACATTTCAGAAATATGTTGTGTGTTTATACGCACATCCTGCTAGCTAGGTGTTATTAGCTTCTTCAGTGACACTGAGCTAGCTTAGCTGATTTTTGCCACAGTATAGAAGTTGAACTGGTTTACAGGAAAAAGGTTTAACAAAATACACAAATACCAGAGAGCTGAGCTTCCACTGGTTTACAAACCTTCAGCTGCTCGACTCTCAGAACTGATGAATAAATAAAGAGATTTATTTAAATTCAGTAGCATTATTAGTATATAGTGATGAGAATATCAGTGTTACGATCAGGAATATCAGGACAGGGATGGAAATATCAGGACAGTGATGGGAATATCAGGATAGTGGTGGGAATATCAGGACAGTGATGGGAATATCGGCGTTATGATCAAGAGAGTGATGAGAATATCAGTGTTATGATGGGAATATCAGGACAGTGATGGGAATATCAGGACAGTGATGGGAATATCAGTGTTATGATGGGAATATCAGGACAGTGATGGGAATATCAGGACAGGGATGGGAATATCGGTGTTATGATCAGGAGAGTAATGGGAATATCAGGACAGTGATGGGAATATCAGCGTTATGATCAGGACAGTGATGGGAATATCAGTGTTATGATGGGAATATCAGGACAGGGATGGGAATATCGACATTATGATGGGAATATCAGGACAGTTATGGGAATATCAGTGTTATGATCAGAACAGTGATGGGAATATCAGGACAGTGATGGGAATATCAGTGTTATGATGGGAATATCAGGACAGTGATGGGAATATCAGTGTTATGATGGGAATATCAAGACAGTGATGGGAATATCGGTATAGTCCTGGCTTCACATAAGTATCACACACTACTGAATGTTTAGTATGGCTGAATAATTAGATATGTTGGGAATAATATGTTTACTTAATAGATTTTTTTTTTTTTTTTAATTTAATTAATATTTTGGTATATTATTTAGTTTTAAATATAGAAAATAATTATATATACTACATTATATACCATTTTATAATTCCTTACGTCTTCAAATCCGATCTTTCTGTTTGATGGTGTGGGATATTGTGTATTGAGGATATTGAAGATTGTGTATTGAGGGGTATTGAGCATCTCCGAAATGATGCTCATTAGCATCCTACTACAGAGAAATTTTCCGATTGGTCTCACCTTGATGCCTTCGATGCGGAAGCCCAGCGTGGCCGTGGAGCTGATGGTCTCTCTCCACTGCATGTAGCGTGGTTTGGTAACTGCTTTCTGCTCACGTTCCTCCGGTGTGGGAGCATCTTCATCCACTTCAATCATCTTCTGGTACATATCGGGCCTCAGAGTCGGCTTCTTCCTGGCTTTCGTCAACTCTTCTTCCAGATATGTCCTGTGGAGCACAGATTTTGACTGTGTATTGATGTTTGTATGGCGATAACAGCTCAGTGATTGAACACCAGGGATTGGAGGAATAATGATAAAACCGTCCAGCCTGGACATGCAGGAATTAAGTATTTTTTTTTGGTTTTGGTTACTAGTCAGTGCCAAAGCCAAGCAGTGAATCTGAAGACCAACCTGACGCCCATCTTGCAATCCATGACACATGCCGTCTCAAACTCAGCCAGCAGATCTTCCATCTGGTTGTACTTCTCACCGTCCTTCTCCACGTCGCCGTGGTAGGCCGGGACGTACGGCTTGAGCACGTCGTTCATCAATCGGATCAAACAGCGCTGCTCGCACTCGCAGTGCTTCTTCAGGATGCAGCCGTAAGCTCCGGCCTTGAAATTACCTGAGGGGCGCAGAGAGGATGTTCAGACTCACAGAGATCCTGAGCCTCTAATCCACTTCTCATAGAGATCTTAGCCTCAAGTGCATGTTTATATTACACTCAAAAACATTCAGATATAATAAACTCCAGAATTACTGGAACAGACATGATGAAAAAGTGTCTTTGTGATTAAATGGAAAAATCCCATCTGAATATATATTTTAATATGACCAATTAAATGATATGTTTTAGATTTTCAGAAGTTCACCTGAGGTTGTTTTTTTTTTTTTTTAAATAAGTGGTTATCGCTGACTTCCTGTTTCAATGGCGTAAAGATAAAATGTGGCAGAGGTCAAATTCCATCGGTCCTTTTTCATCAACATGAGGAAGATCAGAAACTACACAAATGAAACGAGACTATGATCTTAAACACCAACTCCATGATAATGAAGTGTTAGGAAGGACTTCCTGAAAGCCTGTTGTTTCCACGTAAATGTTTGGTGACGCTGCAGGAGCTGAGAGAAAAATAAAGCAAAAAAGCTCAAGGTGTGTTTGATATGAACAGGAAAAAAATCTCCATTGTTAAGACATTATTAAGAAACTCCAAAGAGAACCTTGAAGGAGCAGGAGACTTTCCATGAAGCACCAACAGATTTGAAATGAAACTCTGGCTCAGATCTTCAAGTCCAGGTTTGATGAGCAAGTCAAGCTTTTGATAGGAACATCACAATCCTCTGATCTGAAGCTTCCTGTGAGGTGAGCTGAAAAGGAGAATCCTCGGAGCTTCTGTATTGAGGTATCTCCTCAGGTTCCTCGCTTTGCATTCTTCAAGTGTGACAGGAGAAATCTCCAGGAGGTTCCACACTACTCAATCTTACACATTTTCAGAATTTTTTTCCTCAGTTTAACCACAAAGACATTTTTTCACTGCTGAACTTTGACGTACCTGCATGGCCGGCCAGCTGAATCCACGGATACTTCTTTTTGAAGGACGTTAAAAAAGGTGACCACTGCACCATGTTCTTGATCTTCTTCCATGATTTATGCTGATTAATGACAGAGAAACAGAGTTACATGTAATTATATAAAGCGAGATTTTTATGTAATAACAATGTAATAAGTGATTATTATATTATAATTATTATAAATAATGTAATACGTGAGTGTGAGAGTGTTTTGGCGAGATTTCAGGTGCGAGTGGACATTTTCCTAGATTAGAATACACAAAAGTGAGAGACCACCTTTAGGGAAAAATACCAAAGACATGTTTTGCATGCATTTGTTCATCACTTTGCCTATTCTTGATCAGCTGGACAGATGCTTTATGACAGAAAAAAGTGTAAAGTCAAGTCTATAAACCTCAATCCATTCCATTTAACCACCGAACAAACCAAATAAAGCACCAGTGTTTAATGAGGAAGTCACGCAAAAACACCTCCACAACTCAGAAGAGACCACACGAGCAAGAGCGTGAGAGACAGACAGAATCCTGAGCAGACAGAAGTCTGTTAAAAAGTGCCCTCGGTTCATGAATACAGGACGTGGTATGGAGGGAACACCTTGCCTCTTTTACATATCAAACCACAGAAATCCAGCAGGCGCTGAAAAACGACCCGTCAGGAAATCCACACACGGAGTCTGCTGGGTTTTATTTCTAGTTCCTGGATTATCCCAGTCCTCGAGTGAGCTCTCCTTAAAAGGACGATATCCCTCTGCTCGAGTCTGTCCATCATTCTTTTGAGATATCGCTCTGTTTGAGGTCTGAAAATAAGTCAGGGTTTTTTAGGGAATCTGCACCGCAGGAGACTTTCGCTCAACGTCAATCGTCTTTAACATGCAGAAGATGAAAACAACACGAGGCTCTGAGAAATACGAGCAGACGTCCCGCTGGATATCAGTGAAGCGGTCTACGGTCTTTAATCAGGAATTATCTATGAGAGTCGATAAAGCGAATAAACAACAACGTCTCTGATTCGAACTCATCAGCTACGTATTAATTAATGAATTAATAATAATGCTAACGATTAGTTTTAGCCAGTAAAACTCCGCAGACGTTAAAACAAACGGTTAGTTATTACCTGAATCTCTTTGGTGATGAGAATGATGGAAGTAGCGAGAAAATTGAGAGCAGGAAGCAGGAGACTCCAGATGTGCGAGATGAACGACATGGTGCCAGTCCGGTGTAATGCACAGGATGAGCGAAGCTACCTGACAGAACTTGAGGGAAAGGAAGGCAGGGCGAAAAGGGCCTCTCATTTGTTTCTTTGCACAACAGCATTAAAAAAAACATTCAGGCCATGCAAATGTGCCCATGTGGTATGTGCTAGTGCCAGGGCCATATGGAAAGCCTGTAGACTCCAGCTGAAGTTCTAAGCTAGGCAAATCTCAGGGTCCTTCAAACTCTATGTGAAGTCACCTGTGGCTTAGGAAGAGAGGAAAAAACAATGAGACTTGCTATAGGATAGATTTGTGCCTCCAACACACACACACACACACACACACACTTCCACCATCAGCATTCAGACAAACGCCTTGTCCAACATTCACGTCACATAATTCTGAGTAAAATCAGACGTTTCCAGACTCTTCCTCCATGTTCCATCAGTCTGTTGCATATAAAATAACACTCTCCAGTCTGGACATCGTGCCCTTTAAATAACTTACAGAAAAATGTATTAGAGATGCAGCTGAAATATTTCATATTCAGTCATTTCTCAGCCAAATCATCATGAACGTAAAGAAGAGCTCTAACATTAGAACTTAGCAGATTTTGATGCAAAAATATCGATCGATTCTTGTCAATGTTTTTGTGCACATTAATAGCGAAGAGCTGGCATTCAAACGATGTTTAGAGTTGTGAAGAATCTCTGATTTACATACAGCACCACATTTGCATGGCTGTAGTGCCTCGAACCAGGAACTATTGTTATTACTATCGCCTGCTGTTGTTATCTTTAGTGATTATCAAATTGCTCGGTTAGGGCTTTATTTATTATTATTATTATTATTTAAATACATTTAAATTATGCATTTAATAACCCGGGTGTTAACACTTATCTCTAGAGTTATAAGTGGTTATAAGCAGCGAGCGTCAGGTCAGGAGGAGATCTGCAGCGTCTCTTGTGCACTGAGGGAAACCCTGGTGTGGTTTGAGTAGATAAGAGCGCATGCAGAAACCATCAGCAACAATTTCTTTTTAATTATAACAATATTATGCATCAAAACTCGATTGTACTGCATGCATCATTTCTCTGGTTTGTTTTTTGAGCTGTGAGATTTTCAGGAAACCCCTGAAAGCATGTCTACGTGACGAACTTTCAGCTCTACTGTACGCGCTCGCTATCAACAGCCGTGAAGCCGGAGAGCGGAAGTGGCCGTGGCGTATCGGCCGGACCGGAGCGCCCTCGCTAACCCTTTGGTCATGCCATTGTTCTGATAAAAGCCAGGCAGCTCAGCTATATCGAGCACAAGGAAATGGATGACGCTTTTCTTTTCTTTCCTTTCTTTTTTTTTTGCTTGCAGCAACATCCCCTCCACTACTCTGGCTTCTCTTGTTAAGTTTCCACTGAGGGCTGCTGAAGAAGGAAGTGGGTTTTAACCCCTCGAGAGGAACCTCTCAAGTGAAGACAGGAAAGCACTTTGGTGACAATACTTTCCACATCTACGACCGAATGAGCAGAAAAGAAAGGCAGGGTTGAGAATTAGTGAAGAGGGCTGACCTGAAAGCTTTCAGAGTGAGAGATAGAGGAAAAGGTCAGGAAGGACATGATCTGGTCACCTGGTCGATGTAAGAAAATCTCGAATAAAGTAAAATATATTGTCCGAAAATGGCTATAAAGGGATAGAAACTCATTCATTCACAGAACTACTATAATAAATAAATAAATAAATAGATAGATAAATAATAAACAAAATCGTCCTCATCTAGAAGAAGATCTGGAATATCTGAGATGATTCACTAAAATTCATAAATGTTTCATAAAATAAACAGTGCTGCTGGAAAAACAAGTCATATTTTTCAAGCATTTCATCCCCTAAAAATAACGTTCTTCCCTAACCTCCTGGTCCAGACGTCCTGTAGATCCTCCTGCAGAGCTTCCTGTCCTCCTCCTGATGTCCCTGAGTACGCAGGGTAACGTCTTAGAGCACTGACCGAATCTTTCCGAGACACCGCTGACACAGTGAGCTCCATCTCATCTGATCTGATCTGATTTCCTTTCCTTTCTGAGTTTGTTACAGTGCAGAAAAAAACCCCCGACATTTACTCGTATTCATGGATTAGGAACGAGTACATCAGAGGGACAGCTCATGTTGGACGTTTGGGGGACAAAGTTAGGGAGGACAGATTAAGATGGTTTGGACATGTTCAGAGGAGGGAGAGTGAGTATATTGGTAGGAGAATGTTGGACATGGAGCTGCCAGGCAGGAGGCAAAGAGGAAGGCCAAAGAGGAGGTATATGGATGGAATTAATGAGGATATGAAGCTAGTGGGTGCAAGTGTTGAGGATGCAGAAGATAGGGATAGGTGGAGAGAGATGATTCGCTGTGGAGACCCCTGAAGGGAAAAGCCCAAAGAAGAAGAAGAAGAAGATCTACTCGTATCCATCTCGCTCAAGGGCACAGAGGCAGCAGCACCAGCAGCGGCGGTTTCAGCATCCTGGAATCTGACCTCATGACCTTTAGATTAAACACTCACTAACCCTCACACACTTTCACTCGCACACACTCACACACCCACACATAACCTCACGCACCTTCACTCACCCTCACACACACTTAAACACCCTCACCCTAAACACACACCCACTCCTGTAACCTGGACAGATGTATACAGATGTTCTAAGAGACACATTCAGCAGTATGGATGAAGAGAACAGCAGTCTGAGATCTTTAATCAAACACACCACTGTATTCAGATCAGACATGAAGCTCACGCCCATCAAAAGCGGCTACACAAAACTGAAAAATAGCCAAACGCATCAGCTGTGTTTTCTGTTATGCGTGCCTGCAGCGATAACTCTGATGATGATGATGATGATGACGATGATGATGAGTGATTGGTGCACTGCAGAGCCAGTTTTTTTTTTTTTTAAGTGAAAGGCTCTCTTAAAGGCCTGAGGGAAACCCAAATGTCCTCAGCCACAAACAAAGACGAGGGTATAAATATGCAGCACACGTGGCTCCTCAGTGAGTAGAAAATCCCCACTGGTCTGAGCGCGTCTGATGGCGTCGTCTTCTCGCGAGTAAACAACCGCTCATTAGTAGCGAGCGCGCGGGTAATTTCCCTCTGTGGATATCCTCTGTAGTGCAACGGGGTGCACCGCTCGCTTAAAAAAAAGAAAAAAAAGATGAACTTCCTGTCTGTTGCATATGAAACAGCTCACTCCAGCAGCGCTGCTGTAGCAAAGAAGGCCAGCTGTTTGAAGCAGGCACGCCTTGACGTCAGCTGGTCGCTAGGCAACCGTCAACCACAGGGGTGTTACATTTTCCATTGCTCATAGTTTTCAGATCCTCCAACAAAAACAAGCTGCAGCCATTTTTACTGGGGTGGTGAATGACAGCATTGACTTGATAACAACTTTTCCAAAAATCAGATAAAGGTCACTTCCTGTGCAGGAATTTTTGCTAATTACAAAGTAGATCTTCATGATAAATAAACATAAACAAGAGGCGGAGCTTAGAAGCCTCGTCCTCATTGGGGCTGCACTTTAATATGCTGCACATATTATTATTATTATTCATCAGCTATTCTCACATTCTTCCTATGCAGTCATACATTTAGGAAACATTCGGCGTACACACACACACACACACACACACACAGCGTACACACACACACACACACACACACACACGATGCCTGTAACCTCCCACTCACCGTGGGCTCCATCTTACTAAAGCAGACAGGCCTCAGCATGCACTTCTCCATGCATGCAGCTTGCACACACACTAGGACAGGAAAAGTGTCTTGCACTACGAAAAAAAAACAAAAAAAAAAACAGCAGCTAGGGTTTTAAAGCTTAGTCACGAAGTCTGCAGGCCATGATGAGTGTGTAAGAAGATAAATATGAAGTTATACTGTATCACAGTCCATACAGGAAGTGAGTTTATAAGCTGCTAACGATGCTAACAGCTCTTAGTGCTGACTGAGGAGCTGTGAGTGAGTGTGTGTGTGTGTGTGTGTGTGTGTGTTACAGTCGACACTACGTGTCGCGTCTCTGTTGTGCAAACACACACATTTCTACACTTCTGTTTGTGTTTTGTTCCAGTCTCGTCACCCTAACGCGCATCACTGTCTCACACGAGCCGCAGAACTCCGTCCTTCGGAGAGCAGGAGGTGTAAAAAACATCAACCTGCTCGAGAAGCTGGTCCGAGTCGGTGCAGTTTGTACGCTTCACGTGAGATTCATCCAGCAGATATCAGACAGACAAATAAGAAAACCTGTCCAGGGGCATTCCACAGAGACAGAAAGAAAGCAAAATATCTTCAGGGAGAATCTGCAACGTCAGCAAGGGCTCTCTCTCTCTCTGTCTGTCTGTCTCTTTCTCTGTCTGTCTCTTCCTCTGTCTCTCTCTCTCTCTGTCTGTCTCTTCCTCTGTCTCTCTCTCTCTGTCTGTCTCTTTCCCTGTCTCTCTCTTTGTCTGTCTCTTTCTCTGTCTGTCTGTCTGTCTCTCTGTCTGTCTGTCTCTTTCTCTGTCTCTCTATCTCTGTCTGTCTCTTTCTCTGTCTCTCTCTGTCTGTCTCTTTCTCTGTCTCTCGCTCTCTCTCTCTGTCTGTCTCTCTCTCTGTCTGTCTATCTCTCTCTGTCTGTCTCTCTCTATCTCTCTCTCTGTCTGTCTCTCTCTCTCTGTCTGTCTCTCTCTATCTCTGTTTGTCTCTCTCTCTTTCTCTCTCAGTCAGTCTGTCTGTGTCTTTCTCTGTCTCTCTCTGTCTGTAGTCCTCTGCATCTCGGTCTCCCTTTTTCTGCCTCTGTGTGTATGTCTGTCTCTCTTTCTTTCTCTGTATGTGTACATGTCTGTCTGCCTGTCTCTCTCTTTGTATGTGTATATGTCTGTCTGTCTGTCTATCTGTGTCTCCCTCTTTCTTTCTCTGCCTCTATGTCTGTCTGTCTGTCTCTCTCTGTATGTGTATGTCTGTCCATCTGTGTCTCTTTCTTTCTCTGCTTCTGTGTCTGTCTGTCTCTCTATCTGTCTCTGTGTGTGTGTATATGTCTGTCTTTCTCTTTGTCTGCCTGTCTATCAGCTCTGCCTCTTTCTCTGCCTCTGTCTGTCTGTCTGCCTCTCTCTCTCTCTCTCCATCTCTGCCTCTGTCTGTTTCTCTCTATCTCTCTCTCTCTCTCTCTGTCTGTGTCTCAGTGATGAGGAAGTAAAGGCTTCATTTAAATCACGCAGCTCCTCCCTGAAGGCAAAGGATGACTCATGATGCTTTCTATGGAAGTTCTTCGGCCGAGTATAACCACCTTCCACCAAAATAATGTATTCATTTAAATCCCAATTAAGCTCTTAAGCCCTTGGGTTTAACTTTTAGCTCTTCACATTAGTACAGGGTAACTAGTATTACTGGTACTCAGTCTGTGGTCATTTTAAACGAGTAATACATGGACAATGATACAGAAAACATTTCATCTAGATGGAAAGACAGAAATTAGGGCTCAGTCTCATGTGCAGGATGTCCAGATGTATGAAAGCCCACAACATGACCGTTACTACTAATCACCACAAGTCATCTAATCATCTCAAGCCCAGCCTTTGCTATGGAAGCTTTCTCGAGTAACTTATTTGACCAAAACTGCTGATAACATCAACTTTTAAAATCCCCACAGAGACAACAAAACCTCAGTGCTGATGGTCATACAATTAGAAAAAATTTTTAGACATCTGAGAATCGTAGCTCAAGAAGGTTTTGTTGTAGAAAGTGATTTTAATAGTGAAGTTACGTTAAGAAAAAAAAACGTCGCAGCCGTCGAATAAAGACGACTGACCTGATTATCCCACCGAGCGCACGGCTGGGGTCGTTTACGTGGAAATAGCACAGTTTAACGCAGAACTCCATATTTAAAGCTTATCAGAGTCGGTCTATTATGATCTGGGATGATTAAAGGTATTAATTCTGTCCAATTTCACTTCACTCTTTACACAAAGCAAACTTCCTGCTGGTGGATTTCCTTCACACTGGATGGTCTTTGTGATGTGGATTACCAAACACCTTAACAACAACATGACTGTGTCAGTAAGCGCTGGAGCATGTGAGCTTACGTCTGACTCAACAATAACGACACCTGTGCGAACTTGTGCGCGATTCGGTGTACGGTAACGGTCACGGTTTATAGACGAGGCCCTGAAGACCGTGACAGATCAGTAATCCTTGTCGTTTTTTGAACAAAAAAACGTATTAGGTGACGCCAGTGATGGCTCACGTCACCAGAAGATATTAAAGAAAAACACTGAAAGAAATATAGACTCACTGCTCTCTGCTGCGTCTGGAGGAAGGCCGGTGTGCGTTCCGGGTCGCTGGAGAGGTCTTCCTCTGATTCCTCAAAAGAAGAGAATCCAGTGGAAGAGGCAGACGATGAGGAGAGCTTTCGCAGTGCTTGTGAGGGTTGTGGGCTGACCTCCTGACCCTCTCCGCCAGCCTCTATTCCGTGGTCTGTCACTATGACGGCAGGGATGGTGCCCCTGTCCTCGGCGTCCGCCCGAAACTGAGCTCCGTCCTCGTACGTCTCCGTTAGGTTAGTGGCAGTTGAGTCGCTGCCGGTCACCTGTGACGTGTAGACGCTGTTCATCGACCGGTCACCTGATTTGTTTCCCTGCAGGTTACCGTCTTGCTTGTTTGTATTAACTGTATTGTTTTTTTCTCCATGGCTCTCCACCCCTCTGGAGTTATTCCCGTTCTGCAGCTGCTGAGGGACGCTCCAGACATCCGCAACGTTTACGTCAGAGATAGAGCCGGGTTTCTCCGGCTGAGGTACGGGGTCAGAATTCAGTACGGGGCCCGGTCTCCTGGAAATCCGAGGGCTGCGCTGGAGCTCCCTGTTCTGGGCCTGTGCTGAAATATGAGCCTCGAAAAGATACACCTTCTTGTTCACCTCTACATTCTGGAGCTCCTTGCTGCGCTGGAGCTGCTGAGCAGCGCGCCGCTCTTCCTCCTCCTGCTCCTCCTCGGGGTCCGTCCCACTCAGCCTGCGCACCCGGGTGCCCACGTTCACCCCCAGCAGGTCTGGCGAGCGACATGGGGAGCGTGTTCTGGAGTTGCTGGTGCTGGTCACGCCGGAGGGAAAGACAAAAGATGTGCTAGAAGAGCTAGGACTCAAGCTGCCCGGGCTGTTCCTTCCCAGCCGAGGGCTGTAGGTGGATCGGTCCGGCACTGGAAGCACAGGCCTTGCAGTCCGAGGGCTGCTCTTCTCAGGCAGGTTATTAGGGTTCATTGTGAGTAGGCAGTTCAGGGCACAAGCAGCCATAATAGAAGGCTGGCTTTGTCCAGAAGCCCTCCCATTTAGACCTAGTCATCAATACCCCACTGGCCTCTGGAGCCAACCATCATGCGGTCAGGGTTAAAGAAGGCGGACTTGTGGAGTAACGTGAGATAAATCCCAGCCCTCGAGCTTCATTCACTTTCTCTGTGTACTCCTGATACATGTATTTGTGTGAGCTGCTGAAAAAAAAACAAAAAAACAAGGTTGTTATAGATTTAACAGAAGAAATTAGAAGCAGAGACCAAAATGTCACCACCAGTGTTTCCTGAGAACACAACATGAGCTTATTATAATGTTTCCATTTAAAAGTGACACAGTTATTAACCTGCGTAAAGCAAGAACACACAACATACCTGTGTATCAACTCCAAAACAGCGTACTCATGCGGGAGGCCCACCGGCAGACACCTTGGAAAACAAACCTAAACTGAAATAAATAAAATCTGCTATACAACAGAACAGATTTAAAGAAGTCCCTAATGTCCCGACTTTTTCATTAAAGTCCTCACCTCCACATGAAACCCTCTGTGCACCAAGCAAACCTTCTCAAAGCTACTGATGTTTCGTCTGAGAATAATCTAGAGCTTTCACTGTCCTTAACACCACGTCAGAGGAGTGATGCCCTAAACCACTAAAGGAAAATGTGAGGCTTCTGCTTCACTGATGCTAAACACATTAGCGTTAGCTAGGAGGATTAGCATTAAAGAGAATGCTAATGATGTCCATTTACGGCGTTATCACTGTTCCAGTTCTAAAATTGAAAAAAAAAGCATGTAGAGATCCAACGCACTTAAAAATTATGAATTGTCAGCTGCCCATCATTATCAGATTCCCAGGAAAAGAGGTGACGCCAACATGAAAATATTCTCCTTCCACTGAACAGTTTAATACATCACATAAATTATGTATTTTATTGGTAAACAAAAGCAAAACAGAATAAAGCAGTTGTCTGACGTCCAGAGGTCAAAGTCATCCGCTCGACTGTACATGCATTAATCGCCTTAATACCCTTTATTTTTTCGGTCAGGTCTGTCTGGAGAAACCGCTGTAAACATTTTGCAGTTGGTTTAGTCTGTAACATTTGTCTAGTTTGTTTACAGTTAGTTTACGTGTGTAACATTAGTTTGTTCACAATTAGTTTGGTTTGTAACATTTGTTTGCTGTTGATTTCGTAAGTTTGGAACATCATTTTGTTTACATTTGGTTTAGTTTGTAACGTTTGTTTAGTTTTTTAGTTTGTAACGTTTGTTTAGTTTGTAACGTTTGTTTAGTTTTTTAGTTTGTAACTTTTGTTTAGTTTACTGTTGCTTTAGTTTGTAACTTTTGTTTATTTTGTTTGCAGTTGCTTTAGTTTGTAACGCTTGCTCCGTTCGTTTGCAGTCAGTTTAGTTTGGATGGATCTCTGCTCTTGTTCTCACTAAAACGATCTTGTCTGCTCATTCTAAAAGCAGCTGGAAAAATGATGTACTGTATTGCGTTTGCCAGAACGATGATCTAACCTAGTACAGATGAGGTTAGATTTGGTGTCCTGATGATATGGAGGATGGATTGTGTAAAATAATCTGAAGAGAGTCGATAAACACGTGGTGACAGATGATCAGATGGCTGAAAACATCCCATGAATGAACTGGAGCTAAAGCAAAGCGATTGTCCTTTCAAACTTTTATCTGTTTATATATATATGAGTATATATGAGTATATATGAGTATATATGAGTATACATGAGTATATATGTGTATATATAAGCTGATTAGAGTGCAGTTTACACCGTCAGCAAGAAAGCTGCTCTCCATTTGAGAGGATTGATATGAATGCCTGAGTGAAGCCTGGAGTTGCTCTGTACTTTACATTCATAAACAATGATTAGACTTTTTATTAAAAAAAAAAAAAAACAACCTCTATTAGTTTATTAAACTTTCTAAACTCTTCAACATAGCTCGATGAGAAGCAGTGAACAAAACAACAACAACAACAACAACAACAACAACAGCCGCTTTTCTGGTTTTAAAGCCTTGTGTCGTGCGTTTTGTTTGTGAAAAGATGAACACAAGAGTCGGGTTGCTTACCTCGTTTTGTGTAAAGTCTAATCAATCTAATCGCTCCAACTTTCCTTCCGGTCACTGTCCAATCAAACAGCGTCGCCAAAGTTGAAAGAAATCGGTGAAAACGTCCAATCCGTGGATTCTTCCTCTTCTTCTTCACATGGACTTAAAAAGGAAAGCACTCGAGCTGTAAATGCAGTGTGTACAATGTGCGTGAGCGCAACGCGCAGTGTGTGTGTGTGTGTGTGTGTGTGTGTGTGTGTGTGTGTGTTAAACGTCTAAACCGAGTTGTTCTTGGTGCTCCGATGCGTTTTTTTGGGCACTTGGCCTCGACTGGTGTCGGTGTGTTTAAAGGAGGAGAGACAGGAAGGAAGTGACAGACGCACTGAAACTCAACGGAACCTCACTGGGCATTATGGGAAGAACCAAACATCCCAAAGAGCTGTGAGGGCTGCAGACTTCAAATCATAGCATGACTAAGTGGTTAAAGGGGGAAAAGTGTGTGTGTGTGTGTGTGTGTGGGGCAAGTACTTCTGATCATGAGAAATCCTTCCTTTTAATACATGCATTGTGTCTTTGTTCTGTTACCTGCATGTTTTATCATATCCTGTACAACCCATGGCACTCATACAGACCTCAGAGAGTCACTGATAATAAATATATTGTTTAAATATGGAAAAGATTTCAAGTGCTGTACATTAATGCGTCCAGGAACCGTGCAGGAATGATATAAGTCCACTTATTTATTATAAGTCACGTCCAGCTTATTTCTTCTCTTTAATGAAGATGTCCGGTTTTCAAAAATGAATCATAAATGAATCTACTGACTATCAAAATTTTAACCTTTTTAAAATGTCCAAGGAGGTGTTATAACTCACCCAGAGTCCAGAGACTGGACTGCTCTGTTATAACAATATTACTATATTATTATAACAATATAATAATAAGACTCATTCTGACTTCAATAGAACAACAGTTTGCGTCCTAATAACACATTTGCATTTTTTCCATTTTGCAATATTGTGATATAAATGGATCCTGCACACAAATCTCAGCGCAGCGAGGACTGAGGGAAATATGAGAGTCGTCACGTAGGGCAGTGAAATGAATGGAAAATGCTGGGCTGTAGTGGTCAGTCTGCTTTGAATTAGACTGACTCGATGGTATTGTATGAAAATGAATGTTCCATGTCATGACCAGGGGAGCAGGTCAAAGGTCAAACCCAAGAAAAACAACAAAAAAAGATCCTTTTTTTATTGCAGAAATCTCGCAACAAGAATTTCTTCTTCGTGTTCTTTTTACACCAAGATAACAACAACAACAACAACAACAACAAGCAGAGCGTTGGTGTATTTATTCGATTTAGTGACTCTGACCGTGTTGTTTGTTTCAGATTTGCTCATTAGCTTGTTTGTAGGAGTGGACACTGATATAAATTATACCACGAATTGACGTTTTACAAATAGCAGGATCTCTTACAGCTGCTAGTTTGGTAATGATGATTCTCTCATGGTTTTCCGTCTCCCTGACTAAACAAATTTCTGCCCTTATATGAAAATCGGTCAAGCCAAGGCGGTTTAGATGAGATCGTGAATATTGCGGTCAGTGCACGATCGTCAGAATAAATGCACACGGTATATCCTGGAACTGTGAGTTTGTCTTTTCTTTTTAAATGTGATGGTGTTTGGTATAATGGTTTGTGCTTCTGAAGCTTGTTCAAATATCGTACAGGAGGATTCACGCTACGCAAAGTGGAAAGAGAGAAATGATGCAATAACACAAACAAACAACCGGCAGAATAGACACGAGCAGCAGATTTCTGACTGTGTTGCTGCAGGTAATGTTTCAGAGAGTAATTCAAAAGAGCACATGTCTTCTCTGGGAGTTTGAACACGCCATCTATGGTCTTTTATCAGTCAACTGAAAGACTCGGGGTGAGAAGTGATGTTTCACAGAAAGTCAGCGTCACCTGGTGGGTAGAATCAAAACAGCAAATAGTCTCACTGTCTAATCAGATGAACTGGAACACAAACCAGAACCAGTAGATGGCAGTAAAGAAAACTCCATTAGAAATACATTTCCTGGTTCAGATGAAGTTTTAGTGTTTGAACTTTCAGCAGCTCACAATATGTTTTTTCAGTGTGTTGTATACTGTATCATCTTAAACGTCTTCTTAAAGACCTCTACTTTATTGCCAAAAGTTTTGGGACACTCCTCCACATCATTGAATTCAGGTGTTGTGTTTCAGGGGTTGGGCTCGGCCCCTTAGTTCCAATGAAAGGAACTCTTAATGCTTCAGCATACCAAGACATTTTGGACAATTTCATGCTCTTTGTGGGAACAGTTTGAACTTGACTGGCCTGCACAGAGTCCTGACCTCAACCCCTTAGAACACCTTTGGGATGAATTAGAGCGGAGACTGCGAGCCACGCCTTCTCGTCCAACATCAGTGCCTGACCTCACAAATGCGCTTCTAGAGAAACGGTCAAAAATTCCCATAAACACACTCCTAAACCTTGTGGAAAGCCTTCCCAGAAGAGTTGAAGCTGTTATAGCTGCAAAAGATTTCCTCCACATCATTAGGACTAGTTATCTAGAAAATGTAATGGCACCTTACTCATTTGTTCAATTATAGAACCGTTTTAATGGAACAGCTTCATTGTTGACTTACCCTCTCTTCATATTTTCATCACAAAGGTTCTTACCTCCAGTAATGCTAACATTGACCAACTTTAGGTTTGACATTTCTTCTCATCAGACTTCTTACTCTTTCCCTTTGCGGTTTCTGAGGGTTGATTTTGTTTGGAATGCATCGATTTCATTTGCTGTAGAAGTAACTTTGAGAACCTTAACATTATCAAACAAATGTAAATATTAGATATGTCCACGTCTTTGTAGCTCCTCTAACGATTTCCTGAAGTTTTTTCTTTGGATGGCCGTCTTTCATATCACGCTATGGTAAACTCCTCCAGTCTACTGTGTCTATCAGGGTTGGACACCAAGCTATGCGCATCTCCACCACCAGAGGATCTCATAGCCATCTCTTTGGGAGATGGGAATTACGACACTGGATCTGTGACCTTAGGGAAATCTTAATTCTCACATTATACAGAAACGTCTAGATATCTGAGACTTTCTAGACAACTTTGTGGAAGGTGTTTGATGGCGGTCCACATATGAGCATGATGGTCATGGTGTAGATAGACAGAGTATTACTGGAGCAAGTACATAGATATGGAGAAAAAAATCAATCAGCCAGATGTTGGGTGTTAAAGACCAGCAAGACAATCCCAGTTGGGATTTGTGAAGGACCGGAAAAGTTCATCCCAGGAAAAATCAATGTCCATGAACTCTAGAAGATCTGTACTTCTAGTCCTTTAAAAACTGGGTCCAAACCATGGACCTGGGCTGCTAGTTGGGTTTGATTATGCTTTATTTGATGGATATGAGATGTCAGGATATGAGATGATTAAAGATGGTGATCTTCTGGAGTCCATGGATGTTGAGTTCAACTTGTTTCTTCATTCGTCTATCTATTATTATGATTATTATCATATTCAGAGATAATAGACGATTATTATCATCCTAGAAAGGAAATGTCGATGAAATTACAGGAGTAAAGCCTTGCAGATCTGCTTGTTTTTCACATGAAATCACAAGTGGAGGCGCTTTACTCCTCTTCTGTGGGTCGCAGTTATACAGCACGGGTTTGTTTGTGTCTTGTTCGCTGCGTAACAGTGACGCAAACATCCCGCCCCTTCAACGCTCTCATTTCATTGGTCGTTTTTTTTGTATTCGCTCTCGCAGGACCAATGGCAGCTGCGAGTGGGCGGGACTATAACGCGTACAAACCACAAACACCCTATATGACCTACCTCATGGTCGCAGTGAGCAGAGGGGCAGTGAAGAACTCTTGCAGGTCAGTGTGTGTGGTGTGTTTGATGTGTTTAATGTCGTGCATGAAGCGAGCAGATGTTTAACGGTGTAAAAGCTTGTGAGAAGATACAGGATGAAAACGCACAGGTTGTTGTTGTTGTTGTTTTTGGGCGGTTCTTCCTTCCTCCTTCTGTAGACATGTCCAGCCTGCTCATGCAAGTTGACTTTCTGGAGCAGCAGCTGGACAGATGTTTGAACTTCTGTAATATTGTTCAGTACTGAACCCTGTGCACTGCACACATTCTGGTTCGACCTTTTTAAAAGAAATTTTAACTTTGTACATGAGAGGAACATCTTGTTTTCTGCCTCTTGTGAAACATGAAGATTGCAGAAGATCAGGTTCCTGCACTTCCACAGGCTCTTTCACCTTCTCATGCTGGATGCGCTTCACTTGCTTTTCAAGGTGTGGAGTTGTTTTTCTTCTTCCTCTTAAACGAAGGGAATTTGGTGACCTCTTGTGGAAACCTGCTTTTTTTGTTGTTGTTGTGTGTGTGTGTGTGTGTGTGTGTGTGTGTGTGTGTGTGTGTGTTGCACACCCTTGTTAAACCTTTATCAGATGTTTGCCACTGCTTGTTATCGTTATCTTCAGTGTACAGAAGTGGAGTGTAATAGTCAGCTAGAGAAAAGGAAGTAACTCCGAACAGACCTGAGTGGACGCTAATCGGATTTCTGTGCAGCGGAACCAGAGCACCGTATAATCCACCTTTAAACAGAGATCACTTTCTTCTTTGGCACAGATCTGTGGAGGCATCGGGGAGATTTTTTCCACCACGTTCTATCTGACCTCTGCTCCAGTGATCAGGAGCCGTGTGGAGAGTTTCCTCGCAGTTTTACGTCTTCTGTATGTAGATAGAATTTCATGTGAGAGGGCAAAAAGTGTGTGATCAGATACTGACCACTCTAATGACATGTCTTTATAATCTACTACAATTATTCAGTATCGAATAAACACAGGTTACGGCCCAGTTTATACGGTAAACATTTATTTTATATTAAACTACAATTGCAGTCCAGAGGAAATAATAATAATAATATTGAAGTGGTGTAATCGGTGCAACTGACCGGTGATTTTCTTATCTCTGGACCTCCATATTGTTGATATGGAGCTGTACCCAAGTGCCGGTGCTGAATTTGGGTCTTTGCCCGAGTTCCATGCAAACAGAGCTGTGAAATAGTGCAGCGGAGTTAAAAATAGTTAGTGACCGTGTCTTGTTCAAACAGTTGCACAAATGTCCTGGTTAATGACTCGGACTGAAGTCACCCCTGTATTTAAGAAGCACGGTTTTAAACCAGGTCCATTTTTAAAATGTATTTATGTACATTCGCTCCTGTTTCCAGATCTCCGTCTACACCGAGACTCGAATCCCTGTAGTCAGTCTTGTAGGAAATGTTTGTAGGAAGATATTTTCGGAGCTAGACTCCCTACCTAGTGCCCTTGGTCTAGCGTAGAATCCCCTTCTGATTATCATCACTGTTTTCTGCACACCACATGAGCAGTGTGATGACAAACCTGATGTGTTTCCACTAAAATAAAAAGTCTCTTCATTAAAGGTGTCTCTGAAACACTGAAAGCTGAAACCCGTGGTTCCTATTCAGGATTTCTGCTCCAGTTTGACGAGCGGCCTAAACAAGAATGCTGTAAAACATGTTGAAGTTTAGGGCGAGGTGCGACATCCCTCCGTCCATCCCTCACTCCCTCACCCTCACTCCCTCCCTTTTTACAGACTCAGTAGCACATGCTAATTTGTGATTAAAGATGATTTGCGATCTGATTATCACCGTTACATCGCTCTGTGCTCTGTCGATATCCACTATATTGCCAAAAGTTTTGGGACACCCCTCCAAATCATTGAATTCAGGGGTTGGGCTCGGCCCCTTAGTTCCAGTGAAAGGAACTCTTAATGCTTCAGCATACCAAGACATTTTGGACAATTTCATGCTCTTTGTGGGAACAGTTTGGGGATGACCCCTTCCTGTTCCAACATGACTGCACACCAGTGACCAAAGCAAGCTCCATAAAGACATGGATGAGAGAGTTTGGAGTGGAGGAACTTGACTGGCCTGCACAGAGTCCTGACCTCAACCCCATAGAACACCTTTGGGATGAATTAGAGCGGAGACTGTGAGCCACGCCTTCTCGTCCAACATCAGTGCCTGACCTCACAAATGCGCCTCTAGAGGAACGGTCAAAAATTCCCATAAACACACTCCTAAACCTTGTGGAAAACCTGACCAGAAGAGTTGAAGCTGTTATAGCTGCAAAGGGCGGGACAACTCCATATTACATTCATGTGCATGTGAAGGCACACGTCCCAAAACTTTTGGCAATATAGTGTATGTATCAGCAGCTAAGCTGAAGAACGATGTTTGAAACGTCTCGGTGTTTGTAGGTAAACAATTAGTGTTGATTTCAGTCAGGATACGAAGGCGTGCTTTTTTTCTGGGTTTGTGTGCCTCTCGGGTGAGACACGACAAAGCCAAAACAACTCCATGCAGAAATGTTCAAGAGGATTATTATGAATTTTTTTTTCTTGTATCTTTATTAAAAATATCCCTGTGTGTGATTTGCCTCTGTAAATCCTCTCTATTATCCTGTGTTGTGACGGTAAGATGAAGCGAGGTGTTGTCCACTCCTGGCTTTCTGATTGGATGTCAACATTTCGGTATTTTCCGTCTCATGAGACGCTCAGCATGTTTGAGGGACGTGTTCGGTCATGTCGCTCAGCTGAAGGAAAGATTATTGTAGCAGAATGTTCAGAAGTTCGTGCCTAAAATTCCACACAACAAACGACAACGAAAAGTTCAAGGTTACCGTGCAAATATTTTGAAGGAGAAACAGAAGAAGTCTTTAATCCACCCAGAATCCATCCAGAATTTTCTCCAGGAGGAAGGCAGGTTTATTAATCTGCAGCTTTTGGTCATTTTGCGGCTGGACATGTTTATTAGCGCACTTCATTAGCTAACCAGATCCTCATACTTATTATAGCTAGCTAACATTTTTTTTTGTTTAGGTTTCATCAAATTATCTCCCAGTGGTTTTTACCCACAAGGGGAAAAAAAAATACTTAGCTTCACTTGGATATCTGTAGCTTAAGGTCACTTTCTGTCCTAGTGTCACTGTGTTGTGGAACGATTACAGACGTGAAGAGCTGCCATGGCGAGCGACATCGTCCTGTTGATGAAGGGTCTGGCGAAGCTGAGTCAGGCGGTGCTGGAGACCCAGGCCGGCTCCCTGAGCCGCGGAGGAACCGTGCAGACGGCGGAGCAGGCCATGAGCGTGGCCATGCAGAAAATCCAGGTGAGCTCATTTCACTCGCTGAAACACCCTGTGTTTGTTTTTTATCTTGTTGAAAGATGAGGAGATAATCCGATCTTTTGAAATGATCGTGTGAATATTATGAAAACTTTTAATAATTTGTGTCATGTGTGAGACTTCCTTTATAAAGGTTGAATCTTCTGCTCCTTTTCAGGAGTTCACAGGCCAGCAGCAGAGCTCCACCGACTTCAGCTCGGGGTTAGATGATGAGTACGCTCTCTCCAGTGAGGAGGGCTACGGCGAGGACGTGATCCAGAGAGAGCAGTCTGATCACGGCGGTGCGGAACATCTCGGAACGTCTCGGCACTCGGCGTTCAGATCCAAGGTGTTCGAGCGCTATCAGGATCCGGCGAAGCAGTTCACGGGAACTCGCTCGTATCACCAGGATCACTCGTCTGTAGGTGGACTCACGGCCAAAGACATCAACAAAGCCCGGGAGGCCAAGCGGAGCATCAGCAAACCACATAAACAAATGGTAAGATGGATTAAACGGATATCGGTCAGTTCCTCCAGGAGGTTTTTGGGCACAGGCTTTCTGTTTTAATCTCCTCCCAGTGAGACACGTCTGTGATGAGTTTCTCTGAGAGCTGTGCTCGTGTTCACACACGTGAAGCAGCTGAACACGTGTTGATGACGTCACACAGCTGAACAAACCTGCGGAAAATCTGCGTCTGTTTTTAGAAAAGCGCAACCTCCTTCGTTTTTCTGACATCGCTTCATCACTAGAGGGATTGATATTAAAGAAGGGATTAAACCCTTTTGTGTAATGCTCTGAGTGGATTTCATTGTTTTCCAGAACAAAATGGAGAGTTTATTACTGTTCAGTTCAAGTCGAACATGTCGTAAACTTCCTCTAACCGTCAAATTACAACTCTCTGTACTTCCCTAACATGAGTTGCCTCATTTTTCAGTCTGTATACAAACTCGTTCATTCACGGATAATTCATTTGTTTATTGTGAATATATCAAATTTCAGGAAAAACGGATTGTATTATTCATATCATGCTGCTGAGCGTGGAAATTAAACTTACACAAAAGGACCTAACTAATGTTAACTGTTTTAAAAGGGTGGTACTTTTTATTTATTTATTTTTATTTTATTTTTATGTTATTACAGAAATGTATTTTCTCTTGCTAGATATTAACGAATGCTCTGTTGTAATTTTTAGCTGAGTGAAAGAGCAAGAGAGCAAAAGGTTCCTGTGACACGGCTGGGAAGACTGGCTAATTTTGGAGGTAAGAGAAATGGATATAAAACACATTCATAGCCACGTTAGCATAGCCATGTTAGCATAACCATGCTAACACAGCATTTAGCACAGCGACGTTACCGCAGCAAGGATAGAACAGACACGTTAGCATAGCCACATTAGCACAGCCACATTAGCATAGCCTTGTGATTTATCACCTTTTTATTAGAGTTTCTGTTCTTAATAACTTTGAACACAAAGGTGTGTGTAAAGGTGTGTGTAAAGGTGTGTGAGTGAGGTGGACATTTACACGGAGCAAGAGCTGTAAACGTTACATAAGCCAGATACAGAGAGATTAGAAACCTGCTACGCTAATCACAGGCTGCTGCGATTTTATTTTTTATTAAACTCTGGCTGAATATCAAACAGTAAGCTCTATGTGTAAAAACAAACAAACATTTTAGTGAAAAAATCCCTGTCAGGGTTAATACAGTGTGGTGTTTGTGTGTATTGTGAGTGTTTGTGTGTATTGTGAGTGTTGTGTGTATTGTGTGTGTGTATAGTGTATTGTGTATATTGTGTGCTCAGACACTTGTGTGCAGATCTTCAGCAGACTGATCTACACAAACAGCAGTGTGGTGTTTGTGTGTATTGTGTGTGTTGTGTATGTTGTGTGTATTGTGCAGACTGACCTACACAAACAGCTTGTGTAATGGTTGTGAGATCTGAGCTCCCGTGTGAGTCTCCCTGAATGATCATGATGTTCCTGATAAAGACTCAGCTGCTTAACCTCAGTTAAAGTGGGTTCAGTGACTCACCATAACCCTGTGTGTTAGTCTTACGCACTGCTCTGTGTCCTGCTGGTGTCCTACGTGTGTCCAACATGTGTCCTACGTGTGTCCAACATGTGTCCTACGTGTGTCCTGCGTGTGTCCCATGTGTGTCCTGCATGTTTCCTGCATGTGTACTACGTGTGTCCTACATGTTTCCTGTATATGTCCTGTATATGTCCTGTGTGCGTCCTGCGTGTGTCCTGCGTGTGTCCTGTATCTTCATCCTCTTCTCTTTAAAGGACATTGAGTTTTTGTGTGAAATTTAACATTCCTACGTACACTCTGTGTGTGTGTGTGTGTGTGTGTGTGTGTGTGAGATAATATCAGATACATTTTGTGGTTTATTTCTCTTCCCCTCACGTTCACTCGGCTCTTTTACTCGTTTGTGGACGTCTTTTATCTGGAGTAAAGTTAGTGGTCAGTCCGGACACTGGAGTTCAGGGCACGCTCTTTATCCCACACTTCCGTGGACTGAACTTCCATCTGGAATGAATTCTTCCGCCTCGTGCTCAGTGTTCTCGGGATAAATAAATAAAGCACGTACCGTTGTGTTGTACTGACCGTACACAGGATTGTGTGTGAATCTTCTCCTTGTGGTGTGTGTCACAGGCCTCGCAGTGGGTCTTGGCATTGGCGCGCTGGCTGAGGTGGCCAAGAAGAGCCTTCGTCCAGAGGAAAAGAACGGTAAGGACAGATTAAAGAGGTGTAGAGAGATGAAAGTGGAGCAGTTCTGAATGTATATGTCGTGTGTCATCTCTCCTCTCAGGAGACAAAAAGGCAGTTTTGGACTCCAGTCCGTTCCTGTCCGAGGCCAACGCCGAGCGCATCGTCCGAACGCTGTGTAAAGTGCGTGGTGCGGCCCTCAAGCTGGGGCAGATGCTCAGCATTCAGGGTGAGAGAAGAACTATTATGTGTCATACTTTAAATACACCACATCAAGGTGTGTTTTGGGTTGATGCTCGTCTGCAGTGTGATGGTCAACATGACCTTTGGCACAGATGTCCCTCAGTCTGAAACGCTGGAGCTCCTGATTGACGGAGGCATTTCCTTTAAATGAAGTCACAGCTTTACTTTATAAACACACAACAGCACTGAAAGCCACATGGCTGCTATTGTCCTTGAACAGTGGTCAGTTAAACTTGTAGAACAGACTGGGCTTAAAATAAACCAGCAGCCATGCAGAGACGCTTGACCTTTTACTCTGCAGTGCTGTGAGGATTGTCAGTTACTCACAATAAGCACAGATGGCTCAGAATAAACAAATAGCTGAGGGATGCTGACATAAACTCGTTTAAGTCTCTCTCTATCTCTCTCTCTGTCTCTTTCTTTCTCTCTCTATCTCTCTATCGCTCTCTCTCTCGCTCTGTCTCTTTCTCTTGCCCCACTCGCTTTCTCTTTCTCTTTCTCTCTACCTCTCCCCCCCTCTCTCTTTTTCTCGCTCTCTTGCTTTCTCTGTCTCTCCTCGCTCACACACACACACACACACACACACACACACACACACACACACACAAAAAAGAATCCTAAATCAGGATCTACAGCTTTGTAGCAGTGTTGTTATTGATTTGATTCATGATTCTGGCTTTGTGATTCCGAGTCGATTCAATGCTTGAATCATTTAAAAATTTGAACAAAGGAAAACTGTTAAGAAATAAAAATTCAAAATAAAAAAAAGCTATAAACAGAGCTGAACAAAAGTACTACATGTTCACCACATTATATAAATAAACATATAAATAAATAAATTAAAAGAAAAAATTACAAATAAATAAATAATATGCTCTAAAAATGTCTGACCAGAAAAACAGGATTAGAAAGAAATAGAGCTCCAAAGTCGGCTAAAATGGCCGATTTCTGCAAACCTAGGTGGACAAAAAGGATGAAATTTAATGGATATAATTCTAACATCAGAAAGAAGGTGTGAGGAACATGTAAGTGAGTGCTTCAGAAGTCAGTGGACTGTCCATGGGAGACATTTTCTTGGTCAGTGAATGAAAGATTTTGCCCCAAACATCCTGTACATGTCCATATACAGTTACTGGTGTAAGTAGTGGTCATAACTTCTGCAGATATTTTTACTACCCATATTAGCAAAGTGCTCTTCGGGATTCTTCTTCATACTCCACACATTAACACAGTAGAAACATCTGGAAACAGCATGACATTTAGATTTCTTTTATCTCCCCAGACGACGCCTTCATCAATCCTCACCTGGCGAAGATCTTTGAGCGTGTCCGTCAGAGCGCAGACTTCATGCCCATCAAGCAGATGATGGTACACACAGCCACCCACTTCAGTCAGATTAGATATACGGAATATTCTCTAGATACTTCTAGAACGTATGTGTTCATACAGAGCTGATGAAGATTTCAGTCGTATGAACACTTATAGATGAAAATCTGTGTACAGAAAGCTCTGAATAATGACCTGGGCCCAAACTGGAGGGACAGACTGGAGATGTTCGAGGAGAGACCCTTCGCCGCTGCGTCCATCGGACAGGTTCATCTGGCCAGAATGAAGGACGGACGAGAGGTAGCGATGAAGATCCAGGTGAGCGGCTTTAAGACAGGATGTGACGCACAAGTACATTCTATTTGACGAGAGAAACAACACAGCTGCAGTTATAAATATCACAGAACACACTGCTCGTGGGTACAGACTGTCCTGATCAGCTGCTCTTCAGCTTCCAGTAACTCCAGTAACTCCAGTAACTCCTGCCAGATGGTGCTTCAGAAAGCAGATGGTGTGTTTGGTGCCTGAAGTCCGAGTCTGAGGTACAAACTGAAGCTGTGTTTAGAAACACAGCCATGGACTGAGGAAACGTCCCGAGTGGGAAAAAGCAGGAAAGAGGAGTGTGATGGTGTTAAACTCAGAGCTGTAACTGATGGACAACATTCTAACGTGTGTGTGTGTGTGTGTGTGTGTGTATACAGAGTAAGTATATAAGAGTCTTAACAGATTAAGTCAGAGAAGGAGAAGGTCAGCGTGACAGATAGGATGATGGTCATTCAGTCAGAAGATTCTTGGGACATGATGATTGATGATGATGATCGTGATAGTGATGATTATAGTGGTGATGATGATGAGAAGGAGGAGAATGATGATAGTGATGATGATCATGGTGATGATGATGAGGAGGAAGAAGATTATGATGATGGTGATAGTGATGATGGTAATAGTGATGAGGAGGAGTAAGATTATGATGATGATGATCGTGATGATGATGATAGTGATGGTGATGATGAGGAGGACGAAGAAGATTATGATTATGATAGTGATGGTGATGATGATGAGGAGGAACAAGATTATGATGATGGTGATAGTGATGGTGATGGTGGTGATGGTGATGGTGATGATGGTAGTGATGGTGATGATGGTGATGGTGGTGATGGTGATGATGATAGTGATGGTGATGGTGATGATGATGAGGAGGAACAAGATTATGATGATGGTGATGATGGTGATAGTGATGGTGATGGTGGTGATGGTGGTGATGGTGATGGTGATGATGGTAGTGATGGTGATGATGGTGGTGATGGTGATGATGATAGTGATGGTGATGATGGTGATAGTGATAGTGATGGTGGTGACGGTGATGATGGTGATAATGATGGTGATGGTGATGATGATGATGGTGGATGATGGCGATGGTGATGATGGCGATGGTGATGATGGCGATGGTGATGATGGTGATGGTGATGATGGTGATGGTGATGGTGATGATGGTGATGGTGATGGTGATGGTGATAGTGATAGTGATGGTGGTGATGGTGGTGACGGTGGTGATGGTGATGGTGGTGATGGTGATGGTGATGATGGTGATGGTGATGGTGATAGTGATGGTGGTGACGGTGGTGATGGTGATGGTGGTGATGGTGGTGATGGTGATGGTGGTGATGGTGGTGATGGTGATGGATGGTGGTGATGGTGATGGTGGTGATGGTGATGATGGTGATGGTGATGGTGATGGATGGGATGGTGATGATGGTGATGATGGTGATAGTGATAGTGGTGGTGATGGTGATGATGGTGATAGTGATAGTGATAGTGGTGGTGATGGTGATGGTGATGATGGTGATTGATGGATAGTGGTGGTGATGTGATGGTGATGGTGATAGTGATAGTGATGTGATAGTGATGGTGGTGATGATGGTGATAGTGATAGTGGTGGTGATGGTGATGATGGTGATAGTGATAGTGATGGTGGTGATGGTGATGGTGATGATGGTGATAGTGATAGTGGTGGTGATGGTGGTGATGTGATAGTGATGGTGGTGATGGTGATGTGATGGTGGTGAGTGATGGTGGTGACGGTGATGATGGTGATGGTGATGATGGTGGTGATGGTGATGGTGATGGTGGTGATGGTGATGGTGATGGTGATGGTGATGATGGTGATGGTGATGATGGTGATGGTGATGATGGTGATGGTGGGATGGTGATGTGATGGTGGTGATGGTGATGATGGTGGATGATAGTGATAGTGATGGTGATGATGGTGATGGTGATGATGGTGATAGTGATAGTGGTGGTGATGGGTGGTGATGGATGGTGATGATGGTGATGGTGATGATGGTGTGATGGTGATGATGGTGATGTGATAGTGATGGTGATGATGGTGATATGATAGTGATGTGATGGTGGTGATGGTGGTGATGGTGGTGAGTGATGGTGATGGTGATGATGGTGATGGTGAGTGATGGTGATGGTGATGATGGTGATGGTGATGATGATGATGTGATGGTGATGGTGATGGTGGTGATGGTGGTGATGTGATGGTGGTGATGGTGATAGTGATGGTGGTGATGGTGGTGATGGGTGGTGATAGTGATAGTGATGTGATGGTGGTGGTGATGGTGATGGTGATGGTGATAGTGATAGTGATGGTGGTGATGGTGATGATGGTGATAGTGATAGTGGTGGTGATGGTGGTGATAGTGATAGTGATGGTGGTGATGGTGGTGATGGTGATGGTGATGATGGTGATGGTGATGGTGATGGTGATGGTGATAGTGATGGTGGTGATGGTGATGGTGATAGTGGTGATGGTGATGATGGCGATGGTGATGGTGAGGAGGAGGAACAAGATGATAGTGATAGTGATGATTATGATGATGATAATGATAGTGATGGTGATGAGGAGGAGGTAGAAGATAGTGATGATCACAGTGATGATGGTCATGATGATGATGGTCCTCTTCATCAGGGGATGGCTTACAGACATATGGAAAGATTGAATTTGCATTTACACAGCAAGCAGGAACAGGAGCAATCATGGTGACTTGATTGTGTTTACGGTTTAAATGATTGGACCTGACAGGACGAGTGTGTCCAGCTACACCTACTGGGCTTTACACTCTTCTGCTAGCAGGGTGCTGATTCCTACACCACTGTTTTTCCCTTTCACTTATAATTCACATCTTAATCATCATTTACATAGCTACAAAACACACACACACACACACACAAGTTGTTTTTTAAATCTCTATAAATGGATGGTGATCAGTACAGTGGTGTGTGTGTGTGTGTGTGTGTGTGTGTGTGTGTGTGTGTGTGTTTTCAGTACCCTGGAGTGGCACAGAGCATCAACAGTGACGTGAACAACCTGATGACGGTCCTCAGTATGAGCAACGCCCTGCCTGATGGTGACTGTCCGTTCTATATTAATGCCCTGCTCTAATGGCCAGATCTGTGTCCGGTTATTGACTCAAACACAGTAATTCTTCCTGTTTAGTGAATGATGATGATGCTTCCTTCACTGTCACGCTGATGGTTGATGATTGATGCAGATACGTCGCTGTGATGTTCTCTAGCTCTAGCATCGCTGTAACATCTCTCTGAACTCTCTGATACTTTTAATTCGGCTCCAAATATTCACATCGTGCCCAAAATGACCATTTCTCATTACTCTAACTGTATGGAGTTATTTTTATGATGTTAAATCAGGTGTCTGACGTAGCTCTGGTTGTGTGACTGCCCGTGTTTGTGTGAGCAGGTCTGTTTCCAGAGCACTTGATGGACGTGATGCGGCGAGAGCTGGTGCTGGAGTGCGATTATCTCCGAGAGGCCGAGTGTGCTCGCAAATTCAAGTGAGTTCACCGACAGGATACTTTACACCGTCAAACACGGACGAGCATCAGATTAGAGAATGATCTAGTAGTTATAGTAGTGTAGCAAAGATTTATTAGAAAGACCGTGTAAAGTATTTCTCTTCAGGTTTGAGGTTGAGGTTCACACACTTGCTGACCAGTGTTTTGGGACTTTTTCAGTTCCTTCAGGAGAAGCCTTTTTACGTCCTTACCATATAGTTCATAACACACACTCACTGGGTTTGACCCCAACACTGTCACACCCCCTCCACCAGAGTGGACACTAGTTCCATCATCACAATGGTCAGTCATTGATCCTGTTCCAGAAGCAGTACGTAATCCCAAGCCATGAGGCTGCTACCATCACCGTGCTTCACAGGTGAATCATGGCTGTGTATCATGTAGCAGACTGGACTTACTGGGAAGCCAAAAGTGCTCTCTTGATCTGTTTTTGGAGACCTCCTTGAAAGAGATAAGAGCAGAGTGAATTTTATTACAATTACCTAATGGTGCTGGTGTAATAGAGATAAACTCCACCCCCTGTACCCACCTGCTGTAAATAACACTTGGGTTACTCAGAAGGGCACTGTGGGTTTTTCCGGTCAAGTGTTGGGTTTCGGTGAACTGATGCCAGGCAGCTGTACCCGCATGCGGCGAGGTAGTAAATATAGCTGGATTTCAAATCAAGCTTCTCGACAACAAGGGCACTCGGTCATCCACGTCGTCCAGACTTACGTTCCGAGCACTGTGTTAGATGAATATGTGAATTTACTGCTACAGCAAGACAGGACGTATATCAACCTGCCCTCTGTGATTGTACACACAGTATGTGACCTACCATATGGAAGAGCTGGACAAAGCGAACGTGTGTGTGTGTGTGTGTGTGTGTGTGTGTGTGTGTGTGTAAAGTGCTGGTTTCTGAGTCACTAAGCGTAAATCCCAAAATAGGTGACAGTAGAGCTGTGGGAAGAGCCGTGTGTTTACAGCACAGTGTGTCATTTTGTGCTATTTTAGTGTTTTTAATGTCATTTTGTAGGTTTTGTGTTTTCACATCTTATTAAAATACATTTATAACGTGGAATTATTCTGTCTGCACCTCCGAATCCCACCTCCATGTTCTCCTGTGCTTGAGAGGTTCCCTCTGGTTCTCTGGTTTCCTTTTCAGTCCAAAGTAGGCTTGATTCTTTATCTCTACATTGCCGCATGTGTGTGAGATTGTGCTCTGTGATGGTTTGGCACCAGGCCCAGTTTGTCTCCCACCTTGTGAAGCCCCTGAGATAAGCTCCAGGTTCTTCGTGTAGGATAAGTTCTACATAAAATGGACAGGTGATGATTCATGGCACGTTTCTGCTCCACTGCTATAAGATGTGTTTTTTTAACAGGAAGCTCTTGAAAGATCATCCCTTCTTCTACGTTCCTGATGTGATTGACGAGCTGAGCAGCCAGCATGTTCTTACCACCGAGATGGTCCAAGGCTTCCCGCTGGATCAGGCTGAGGGACTCTCACAGGAGCAGAAAAACGAGGTGAGCTCTGACGTACAGGTTTAAATGGACAGTCATGTGACACAGAGCTCCATTTTCATTCATGCTGAAGATCTCACACAGCTTATTTTTCACACCCATATGAATTATTGGCACCCTTCAAGAAATGATGACAGAAGAGATCACTCCTGGGAAAGAAAGTACATTACATTTATTTTAAGAAAATGAAAAAAATTCTACAGTCAGCTGCAAAAGACTACTTTATATGTCCTTTGTCCTGTCAAGAAGGTTGAGGAAGAGGATGAGGAGGAGGAGGATGTTGAGGGTGATGAGGAGGAGGAGGAGGAGGATGTGGAGGAGGAGGATTGAAGAGGAAGAAGGGGAGGAGGGGAAGGAGGAGGATGATGTGGAGGGTGATGAGGAGGAGCATGATGAGGAAGAGGAGGATAATGATGAGGAGGAGGAGGAGAATGAGGAATAGGAGTAGGATGATGAGGAGTAGGAGGATGTGGAGGCTGAGGAGGAGGAGGATGATGAGGAGGACATCTAATGTATTTCAGACAGGACTTCCCCTATCCTCCTATCCTGTAGCCCATGTAATCCAGTGTCCAGTGCTGTGACGCCACCTGCTGGTGTTCTTTTGTAATTAATAGACTCGCTCCTTCATCACTGCTGCATACAAATATTTACCTAATGTTTTTTTTTCCAGATTTGTAAGAACATTCTGACTCTTTGCCTGAGAGAGCTCTTTGAATTCCAGTACATGCAAACAGACCCCAACTGGTCCAACTTCTTGTATGACCCGCAAACCCACAAGGTACTGAAGCCGACGGTCTAATAATCTTCATCATCGTTCACTCGGTCTGTGTTTATATAACATTCTTTCAGAGGTCAGGCTTCATCGCTGATGATTTTGTCTGCAGGTTGCTTTGCTGGACTTCGGTGCAACCCGAGGCTTCGACGAAAGTTTCACAGACATCTATATAGAGGTAAAGGATAAAGATATTTCTTACCTGCTCGTTAACTTTAATGAATTGTAAAGGACTCCGCCCTCGGTGTGTGATTGTAAAGTGTTTGTTGTAACAGGTCATTAAGGCAGCTGCAGATGGGGACAGAGAAGGTGTACTGAAGCACTCGATAGAAATGAAGTTCCTCACCGGATTCGAGTCGAAGGTAAGAACACACACACACACACACACACACTTTTTTTGAAAGCAGTGTGTTTTCAGTGGCTGTGTTTTCACATGTCACAGTGATGATGTACAAAGTAAAGCTTTTGCTATACACTGAAGACTTTTGGGCTGAAGATGAAAATGGGATGGAATTTCAGGTGTAAGTTCCTGATCTTGACGTCTAGACGGGTTGAACACTCTATCGTTAGTTGAGCAAAAATATTGGTATAGATTTTTTTTTTTTTTTAAATTATTTTTCGGTTGCATATCCTTCACTAGAAGCCTGAGCCTCGCTGACATCATCAGACTGTTGTGTTCTTCCTTTATGAAGCTTTTCTACGGTGGCTGAGAAGTGCAATACACCAAAACAGATCCAAAAACACAAGGACGAAACAGCGCGGAAAAAGTAGGAATAGTGTGCGAATGGAATTCTTCCCTCTGATTGGATGAGACATCTGTCAATCAGGATATACAGGAAGTAGGAAATTGTGTATCTAATTTTATTTCTTGTACATGTGTGGAGTTCTGCCTTCACTTGAAATAATTTTTTTAAGAAAATGGAGTTCATTCAGCGCTACTGTGAGGAAGGACGTTCATCCGGCGTGATTTTGGATATACTGATAGCGTATCATGGCGTAAAGGTTTGCGATCTCTAAAAACACACCAGGAATGTTTGATCAAACTATTCCAGATTAAAGGATGTAAGGAGCGCTATAAGAGCAGAGCTGTGTTCATACACACACCAATCCACTTTCTACTGCTGCAGCCTGCTGGACTTCCTGTATATCCTGAGTGACCGATGTCTCGTCCAATCAGAGGGAAGAATTCCGTTCACACACTATACCTACCTTTTCCGCTTTGTCTGAATTCTCCTTGTGTTTTTGTACATTTCCAGGTTTGTAGCATAGCTTCGTTCAGTATTTCAGGGGGTTTCTCCTGAATGCTGCACTGTTGGGTTCAGGTCTGCTTTTTGAGCGTCAGTGTGTTTTGCTGCATGATGAAGTTCCTCCCATTAGATTTGTAAATGATCAGACTTCATGTTCTGATCTCCTTCTGCTGCTACCATCATGAGCTCCATTATCAGTAAAGATTAGCGAGAATGTTCATGTCACTACAACGACACACCTGGGCAACATGAAACACACCTGTCGCACAAAGTCACATCTGAAAACAAACAGGTGTTCTGTTCGAAGTTGTTCAACACGTAAGATTAGATGTAAATATCAGGAAGTGAAAGCTGAAAGAATTTCTTCAGTGCAGAGCAAAAACAAAAGAGCTGACCTTGTTGTTCCAATACTTATGGAGGCGACCGTTACGTAACTTTTCTTTGGCGCCCCTTTTGGTTCTTCTGTATTTTTCTAACCATATGAATGAAAATCCAGACTCAACCTGACCCTGGCTAATCCTCTTGTGCAGGCGATGGAGAAAGCCCACATAGATGCAGTGATGATCCTGGGTGAGGCCTTCGCCTCAGACGAGCCATTCGATTTTGGCGCTCAGAGCACCACCGAGCGCATCCACAGTTTGATCCCGGTCATGCTGAAGCAGCGGCTAGCGCCTCCTCCTGAGGAAACCTACTCGCTGCACCGTAAGATGGGTGGTTCCTTCCTCATCTGCTCGCGTCTGAACGCCAAGCTGAGCTGCAAAGACATGTTCCAGCAGGCTTACAGCAACTACTGGAGCAAGCGGCAGAAGGCTTCCGGCCAGTGAGCGACTACACGGGGCTGACCACGTGAGTCAGGAGTCTGGGCAGACCGATGGCGCAGCTCAGTGTCTAATAAAATAGGATTTTTAACGCTTTTAAGGCTCACCGTATCTGCTGAGCCTGAATCATAGATGCAGTTGATTCTGGTTCAGGGAGTTTATTATCCGTGATTATCTGGTAGTCCTCTTCTGACCTTCTGACAGCATTCCTGCGCTGTCCGTCAGGGGGATGTGGTCACTGTGTAACGTGCTTACGCCATGTGGCTTCTAATGATGGGGACATCTTACTGTAACACAATATAGTAGAAATGAATATTTTATAACTATTCCAGCAGGTTGTGTGTTTGTTTTCTGAATCATGTTTGATTTTTCTAGCATATCTCCAGACCGTGATATCATGCGTCACACAAAAGGTTTGTTTTCTTTCTTAAATGTGTGATTTTTGCGCAAAAATACAAAATTTCGTCCCAAACATCATAGTGTAGTATGAAAAAAATTCCAAGAAGAAGAAGTGCACTTCAGGTACTCAGATGATTCAAGCGTGGACACTTCATTCACTCACAGCTTTGCTTTGAAAAGGGGCGGGGCTACCAGGCGCTGATGCTAGATGATACGTCTTATAAGTGTCTGTTAAATTAGCTCACGCTGTGATTTATTTTTTTAGCATTTAAAACTATTCCGTTGAAGCCAGCAGTGTCGCATTACATGACGTCAGCTTTTACTTCTGGTTAGTAAAAAAACGCCAGCGTTCCATTTGAGACGGTGTGACCCTGCTGACCTCCGTGCACTGGACGCTAGAGTAGTGTACACACTGCGTAGTTTAAGTGCATGTAATGTAGTACAACATTTGGGACGCAGCTAAAGTCAGGACCAGGCTGAGGCTCTACAGAGACTGTGTTACAGTATCCTCACTGCACACACATTTGGCCAGTAATGTCCAAACATATCTATTTTTGTACCCTTTAAAAAAAGTGTTCATCATTTGAGTGTGTTTTCTTTCTTTGCAGTTAGCCTATATAACAACTGGTCAGGCTGTGTGGTGTATCCGTATCAGTATGAGATGTAACTCTGATTTCTTTCTCATTTTAACTTCCTGGTTAATTTATGAATGACCGCTGATTGTAAGTGACTGAAATTTTTGCTGTGGTTAACAATGTGCCTCTAATACTGAGAAATCTTTAGTTCTTAGTAAAAACTAAACTCTCAAGCAATCACTTTTTAATATTTTTCCAGTGGTGTTGATAAACTTGTGATAAACTTCATGTCATATAAAGATTTCTATGCAAAAGATGTGTGTAGATTGTGTTTTAAACTTTCTCTGAGTTCTGAATGCACAAGACAGACATACACTTACATTGCCAAAATTATTGGGACATCTGCCTTTACACACGCAAATGAATGTAATATGGAGTTGTCCCGCCCTTTGCAGCTATAACAGCTTCAACTCTTCTGGGAAGGCTTTCCACAAGGTTTAGGAGTGTGTTTATGGGAATTTTTGACCGTTCCTCTAGAAGCACATTTGTGAGGTCAGGCACTGATGTTGGTGAAAACATTCACACACGCACACTTATCTAGAGAGGACGGTCAGGCAATCATCTGGCTGAGTCCCTTCATAGAGACACCTGAAATAGTTAATACATGTATTAAATTTTTTAAAAATAGGAATAATAGATTGGTTTAGATTAAATAAGTACTACTAATAATATACAGTTCAATCCAAAAGAACTGGAACAGCACTGCTAATTCATCCAAATACTTTGAGATCGAAATATAAGATGATGGATGAGAATTTTAGCTTTCGTTCCCTGATACTTACAGCTACAGAGTTTACTCTGTGTTTATAATGATTTATAATCCCACTCTCAGTGTTTATAATGATTTATAATCCCACTCTCTGTGTTTATAATGATTTATAATCCCACTCTGTGTTTATAATGATTTATAATCTCACTCTCAGTGTTTATAATGATTTATAATCCCACTCTCTGTGTTTATAATGATTTATAATCCCACTCTGTGTTTATAATGATTTATAATCTCACTCTCAGTGTTTATAATGATTTATAATCCCACTCTCTGTGTTTATAATGATTTATAATCCCACTCTGTGTTTATAATGATTTATAATCTCACTCTCAGTGTTTATAATGATTTATAATCCCACTCTCTGTGTTTATAATGATTTATAATCCCACTCTGTGTTTATAATGATTTATAATCTCACTCTCAGTGTTTATAATGATTTATAATCCCACTCTGTGTTTATAATGATTTATAATCCCACTCTGTGTTTATAATGATTTATAATCTCACTCTCAGTGTTTATAATGATTTATAATCCCACTCTCAGTGTTTATAATGTTTTATAATCTCACTCTCAGTGTTTATAATGATTTATAATCTCACTCTCAGTGTTTATAATGATTTATAATCCCACTCTCAGTGTTTATAATGTTTTATAATCTCACTCTCAGTGTTTATAATGATTTATAATCCCACTCTACGATGTTTATAATGATCTATAATCCCACTCTCAGTGTTTATAATGATTTATAATCCCACTCTCTGTGTTTATAATGATTTATAATCCCACTCTGTGTTTATAATGATTTATAATCCCACTCTACGATGTTTATAATGATCTATAATCCCACTCTCAGTGTTTATAATGATTTATAATCCCACTCTCTGTGTTTATAATGATTTATAATCCCACTCTGTGTTTATAATGATTTATAATCCCACTCTGTGTTTATAATGATTTATAATCCCACTCAGTGTTTATAATGATTTATAATCCCACTCTGTGTTTATAATGATTTATAATCCCACTCAGTGTTTATAATGATTTATAATCCCACTCTCTGTGTTTATAATGATTTATAATCTCACTCTCAGTGTTTATAATGATTTATAATCCCACTCTCAGTGTTTATAATGATTTATAATCCCACTCTCTGTGTTTATAATGATTTATAATCTCACTCTCAGTGTTTATAATGATTTATAATCCCACTCTCAGTGTTTATAATGTTTTATAATCTCACTCTCAGTGTTTATAATGATTTATAATCCCACTCTGTGTTTATAATGATTTATAATCTCACTCTCAGTGTTTATAATGTTTTATAATCTCACTCTCAGTGTTTATAATGATTTATAATCCCACTCTGTGTTTATAATGATTTATAATCTCACTCTGTGTTTATAATGATTTATAATCCCACTCTCAGTGTTTATAATGATTTATAATCCCACTCTCTGTGTTTATAATGATTTATAATCTCACTCTCAGTGTTTATAATGATTTATAATCCCACTCTCAGTGTTTATAATGTTTTATAATCTCACTCTCAGTGTTTATAATGATTTATAATCCCACTCTGTGTTTATAATGATTTATAATCTCACTCTCAGTGTTTATAATGTTTTATAATCTCACTCTCAGTGTTTATAATGATTTATAATCCCACTCTGTGTTTATAATGATTTATAATCTCACTCTGTGTTTATAATGATTTATAATCCCACTCTCAGTGTTTATAATGATTTATAATCCCACTCTGTGTTTATAATGATTTATAATCCCACTCTCTGTGTTTATAATGATTTATAATCTCACTCTCAGTGTTTATAATGATTTATAATCTCACTCTCAGTGTTTATAATGATTTATAATCTCACTCTCAGTGTTTATAATGATTTATAATCTCACTCTCAGTGTTTATAATGATTTATAATCTCACTCTCAGTGTTTATAATGATTTATAATCCCACTCTGTGTTTATAATGATTTATAATCTCACTCTCTGTGTTTTATAATGATTTATAATCCCACTCTCTGTGTTTTATAATGATTTATAATCTCACTCTCAGTGTTTATAATGATTTATAATCTCACTCTCAGTGTTTATAATGATTTATAATCCCACTCTCAGTGTCACCCAAATAAGGATGAGGTTTCCTTTTGAGTCTGGTTCCTCTCAATGTTTCTTTCTTTTACCATCTCAGGGAGTGTTTCCTCACCACCGTCGCCTCAGGTATGCTCATTAGGGATTAATACAAGTAAATTGAAATATAAGTCCAATATTAATCTTGAACATTTTGTTCTATATTTCTTATGTTCTGTTAAGGTCCTTTGAGACAATGTCCATTGATAAAAGCGCTATACAAATAAAATTCATTAAATTGTCTGTAGTGTTCTATTACATTTTAGCACATTAATCGTGTCATGTGGCAAAAACCATAATGAACTGGATTAGCTATATCTTCCCTTTTTTGAAGGATGTGAAGGTTGTGCAGAATTGAACCGTAAGTGATATAAATCAGTTTTCAGTGTCCGTTTGTAACATTCACTCCTACTACTTAGTCAGGAAGAAAACATCTGTTTGTCCTGATGGTGGCACTGTAGCACAGCACTGGAGGTTTTACCCCATATCTTGAGACCCTTGAATCATGCAGACAATATTCTATTGTACTTGTACTATTTTTGAAAAAATGGTGTAAAATGGCTCAGCAGAGACCGAAACTCTGAAATTTTGAGATTTATAATCAATATGGCGAGGGGGGCACGGTGGCTTAGTGGTTAACACGTTTGCCTCACACCTCCAGGGTTGGGGGTTCGATTCCTGCCTCTGCCGTGTGTGTGGAGTTTGCATGTTCTCCCCGTGCCTCGGGGGTTTCCTCGGGGTACTCCGGTTTCCTCCCCCAGACCCAAAAACATGCATTGTAGGTTGATTGGCATCTCTAAATTGTCCGTAGTGTGTGAGTGAATGAGAGTGTGTGTGTACCCTGCAATGGGTTGGCACTCCGTCCAGGGTGTATCCTGCCTTGATGCCCAATGACGCCTGTGACATGTGACTGATTAAGATTAGCAATAGGCTATCTTCATGAAACTCAAATGGAAGACTCCTCTCAGCACCAGTAACTGTGGCTGTGTCACTCAAACTGGCCAATCTTTGGCTCATATCAATTTGAAAGGATACCATGATGTAAATTTCACTTCTTCTAGTCATGTCAATGCTGGAATGAACCAGAAACTCCACTTCCCAGAACACACTGTCACCAACAAACATGGCTTCCATGGACTATGGACCCATGGACCCGAGCATCACAGTCACAGTCCACAACTTATATCAAATAACACTCAGACTTTTTACATCCCAAACATTCACAAATATGTTCAACCCATTCTCTATAAACAGAAGAGTCTCCATCTCATGACAAATTGGAATGGTTTCACTAGTTATGTTGGAGAGGATGAATGAAGGTGGTCTGGAGGCATGAGGCTCTTGGTGGAGATCTTGTGATGGTGGCAGAACTTTTAAGAGTCCATGAGGAATCCAAAATGTCCTTGCACAATCACAGACTTAGTCCATTCACATGAAGTTTAAGGCCATGTATGTAGACATATCAACACCAAGCAGCTTAAACTCTCAATACCGCCATAAAATTACACTGGGTTTGAAAAAATGTGTTCCTCAATATAAGACCGAAGAGAATTGAAGCCTACACAACACCAAACAGTTGCTCCTCTGAAAGAGTTCATCCTTTGATATTTCATTACCATAGTCACTTAACTCCATACTGACCCCTAGTGGATGCAGTAGGCATATTTGTGCAGTATTTATCCTTGTGGTGACTGAGGAACTTGGCTGTGTGATAAAGCATCAAGAACAACGTCGCACTGTCCCTTCATATGTACCACCACAAAATCATACTCTTGGGGCCTGATGACCTTGTTGAGGGGTTCAGATGGCCATGATCAATCATAATTCCAGGCATACACTATGAACACAGTGTGTTCTTTCACGTACTGTATTGTCAGTACTGCCTCAGTGTCTGTACTACTTGCATCTGATTGTTCCAGAAACTTCTGGTTTCTGGAGTTTGGGTGGTCTCAGCACTGATACAGATAAAAGTGCTTTTTTGATGTCTTCAAATGAACTTTGACAGTCCTTTGTCTAAATCCATCTTACCTCTTGGCTGAAGGTCCTGACAACATCCAAACATCTCAGTTCACCAAAGAAATCTATGCCCATCTCACCATGCAATCGAATCTACCCTCTCTCCTTAGTCGAACAAAAGGGGATGGAGGATTATGTCTAAGAGGCATTACAACAGGTGCACATTCATTCCTCCATCTCTCCTTCTTCTTTGTGGAGAAAACAGAAAGAGGCCATTTATTGATTACTGAGGACTCAAACATAGATACCCCTCCCACTCATCCCAGCTGCTTGGAACAACTGTGTTCAGCCAAGACATTCACCAAGCACCTACACAATGCCTATAACCTCATTTATACGAAAGACACCCGTTAGCACCACCTCTGGCCGCTCATCATGCCATAGCAACACCGCCCGATGTTAAGAAACAACCTTGCTAGACCACCTAGATTTAATTTCTGTTATGTTGCTTATCCTAAAATGAGCTTAACGTTTAGTGAAGTTTAATAATAGTGCATTAATATGTATTCAGCTAATGTAGTATCTTTTACTGGACAGTAGAAGATTGGAAACAGAAACAGATTACACACTGGCTGAAGAACTGGCCTTGAGATGGTGGGAATAGTTGTAAATCTTCTGATCTTGATAGCTTCAGCATATCAACGTCTTCAGTAAAAGTTAAGTACAAGTGGACTAAAATGAAATTGTAGTGCAGGATGACCTCAGCGATAACTTGGTACAATAAAAATATGAATTATTGCATTTTGTCTCCCACTGGTGTGTGTTTAATGTAAAGGTGCTAGCCAATATTTATATAATACATACATATATATATATATATATATATATATATATATATATATATATATATATACATACAATATATATATATTATGCATATAGTTAGTGGCTAGTATCAAATTAATAGATATAAATAGATTTATATTGTAGTAGCATCAAGTACACACAGTTTTCACAGTTGCATTTATTTGAAAACACGATCCAGAATTTTTTTTTTTAATTATTATTATTATTATTATTTTTGTATTGTCAAAATTGTGTATGATTGATAATGTATTTTCACTGACATCACAAAGTTACCCATTTATGTATAATCATGTATGTCTTTCTCTTTCATTACAATGATTTATGCTCTTGATACCTTGGGTTTTAAACATATTAATACACTTAACAGTGAATACCAGGGTACTATTGACAAAAATGTCCAAGGAGTAAATAACATGGATCAAATACACACAGTACAAATGATGGATTTACACACTGGGAGTGCTCTGGCTCCATGCTCCAGTTATATTGTATAATCAGAGACAATGCCTGAATCCCACTTCCAAAATTTGATATAGCAGGAGTTTCAGATATAGCATTATAGCAGAGGATTATCTTTCTGAAAGGTTTAAGAAATATAAAGTGCATTTTAAGAGTTATTATTGGACTTTACCAACGTATAACCGTTTGTAAAAAGTTTTAAAAAAAAATGGTGTGTGGACTGATGGCATGGCCCTCCTTCGATGTATGTATGACTATGAGTATACAGGATTATGGGCATTCGATATATATACACATCTGTTGGAATGTTTCCCATACTAATCAATAAAACAAATACTCCAAGCGACATGATTAACATTTCACAACCATTTCAGAATGTTTTCAAAGGAAGTGAACAAGTCGATTCACTTAATGCTTGACAGTTCTACATAAAAGAGCAGCAATATCACAACTAGTGTGTAGCCTATTAAGCTGACAGGAAAGGAGCAGTCAGAACTTAAAGCTACCAACCACCAAACCGTGTTATGTAAAAGAAATTTTATATATATATATATATATATATATATATATATATATATATATATATATATATATATATGTGTGTGTGTGTGTGTGTGTGAAAGAGAAAACCCACTAATAAAACAAGTTTGGCTTGAAGTATATGAATATTTCTAATAGAAAGCCATTTACAGTATAATATTTTGTTCTTCTTATTTATGCAATAGTAAAATCCATGCTTTACTTAGCAAAGGCATCCACAACATTAAGAAATTTTTTTTTTTTTTTTTTTTGTACAATTTATGAAACAAGATAACAATAAATATTATTATAGAATTGATGCTGTACACAAAAGCCATTTCATTTCACTCATATAAAAATATGTTTTAGTGCAACCATACATATATTCATACTTCACATCATTTTAGACTCCGGTGTCCAAAAAAAGACAGCAACCTGCATTTAATACAAAGCTGATACACAAAGGTTGACATATTTACATGTCTTCGTGTTTTATATGCTTATAAGAAAATAAGCATAAATGAAAAAAAGGCACACAGATCTGTACATTTTAGAGTACCAGACAGAGTTCATAAGCAAATTTTGGTCAGGCTCATATACAGGTATAAGTTAACATATAGGTTAATTCTCTGACATTTTTAAATAAGAAAGTAACCAGAGTTAAAACAGCAAACCAGGTTAGAAAAGGCATGCTACACTGTACATGTACACTCTAGTATTCGAGTGCGACTGTGTATGTGTAAACATACAGTATGAGTGTAATGTCCTCCATGTTGACGTTATTCAGCTGTTGTCAGACGTTTGTTGTGCTGGATGGATTCTGGCTCTGGCCCTGCTGGCCGGGTGACCTCTCTGTAGCCCCTGTAACGTAGACAGATGGACAGCTTCCTCCAGGAGCCTTTGATGTGGCAGTTTCTGTGTTGGAGTGCCTGAACTCTTGCTGGACGTTAGGAGAATGAGACAATGTGTGCTGCTGGATCTGCTGGATGGAACCAGCCACCTTTCCTAAGGGTTCCTCTGAGGCAATGCGCAAAGAAGCAATGGCCTTAGTGCACGTCATGATGCCTTCTTCTTGCTTGCTCTCTTTGTCGCTCAGGCCTTTAACGTCATCCCTTGACCTCTGAGAAGAAGGCGACGGGGCTGAAATTACAGTTTTTGGGGACTGTGCCATCTCTTGCAGTTGAGCTGAATCCTCTGGACCTTGGGTGATGTTAGACTCACAACCCTCGGAGAAGTGGTAAGGTGCCTCGCTGGACTCCTCTGACGTGTTTGTCTTGAGAGGAAGGCGAGCCGAATGGGCCAGGCCTGGCACTATTTGGATTCCACCAATTGGGATCATAGGGAATAATGTACGAACCTGTTGTTGGGAGTGGAGGGGAAGATGGCTAAAAAGACCTTGATGCGCAGCAGGAGCTTCTGTACTGTGTTTATCTCCTTGGGGATAGCAACTCTTCCTTGGATTCTAAAAAGATATTAGGCAGCTGATTAGCTTACAGCAATATGCTGATTTCTGTGTTGAAACATTGCATCTCTTTATTGATTTTGGAGACCAGTGGTTTAACTAGCGCAGAACTGTGGCATTCATAAAAGACATAAAATAACAAGGTGCAATAAAACAGTTACTTACTGTATTCATTTCAGAGTGGCTCCTGCTCTTCTGAGATATCTCTCTATGAGGATGCTGGTTGAGTGTCCAAGGTCCACTGTGAGGGTGAGGTGCCCTTCTTGGAGACAGTGGTCTGAGTACGCCCTTGTAGCGGCCTCTGGGAGACAGCTCACGTCTGCATGAGAGATCTCTTGCAGATGACACCGGACACCCTGCATGGGAGATAGGTGAAAGGAGGCCTCTGGGGGACATATCTCTCCTTGGCGACAGATCCTTTCTATAGATCTCTCTCCTGGGGGACAGATGTCTAAGGGGGGATGCCTCCCTTCTTGGTGACAAACGACCCCGTGGGGAGTGGTCTCGTTTTGGAGACAAGTACCTACAACTGGGTGAGGGCTCTCGAAGAGGTGAGGAGTCACAGCTAGGTGAGGACAGACGAGATAGGGAGAGTTCAAAAGAAGACGAGCTATGCTCTGGTGACAAGCCTGGGTCTTCATCCATGGAGCTAGGCATCTCCAGTCTGTTTTTAGGGTCTTCACCCAAAGCTCCTTGCAGCAGTTTCTGGTATTCTGCCATTTGGCTCTCTCTTGTCTTCTCACCAGGCACCATGAGCTGAGTGATTTGAATAGTGGGCAAACTGGTATAATATCCAAACAGTGGCTGCTTGGGAGCTGAGCCTAATGGATCAGGAGCAGTGTCATGGGATGCAGCGACTGCAGTGACAGAATGTGAGGAGATGAGATAGGGTTGTGGGCTTGTGCTTCGAGAGTGTGTCTTTGGAGTTGAATCACCATCATAATCATCATCATCATCTTCATCCTCATCCACCTCATCACCATCTTCCTCAGCCCCGTCTGAATCATCAGCATCTGAAAATTGGTGCTCTGCCATTTCTAGCATGCTGATCTTTCCAGTATCTCTTTGGATCTCCTCAGCAGTATCTGAAGAAGAACAAAAAATGAGTTCATTTCAGAAAAATCCTAGCAATGCTCCTGCTTTTTAATTAAACTAATAGTATCGAGCTTAAAAATATCGGCTTTTATTAAAATAAAGACTTGTGCATACCGACTCCCTCCACGTCATCTATACATGTCACAGAGACCCCAAGCTCCAAGCATTTCTTCATGTGGGCCTTTGACTTCATGTGTTTTGTAAGGTTTCCTGAAAAAAAGTGAAAAGAATCTCAAAGACTTGGCAAGAATATAGCCGGACTTCCAGTACATCAATAGTACCAACATCTTCTATCGTTTTTGCCGTAATTCATGTCTTTTTTCACTATATATGTGGACAACAACAAGAAGTTCGCAAAACACACAGAAGAGGAAACCTACCTTTTGTTTTAAAAGCAAAGTTGCAGAACTTGCAGACATATGGCCTAACGTCAGTGTGCGTGCGAATGTGTTTCTTCAGCATGCTTGGCTTTTTACAGCGGATACCACACTCTTCACAGATGTATTTTCCCCGACCTCGGCCCCGCACGTAAACATAGTCCTCATTGGATTTGTACCTGAATTTAACATAAGTTTACATATTTATATTTTGTTGTTTCATCTACATTAAGAGGTTCAAGTTTTAGCCTTTTATGTCAAGGTTGCAAAGTTATTCAATTCCTCTTCTGGCAACATTAATTGTATTCTGTGCTTGTTGTTCATAGAAACCCCATCCAAAAACTGGAATTTTTGTGTCACAACCACATTAATATTTAATAAGCCAAATAAAACCCAAGAACTTGCGGTTGGATTTGCACATAAACACAATGATGACACAAATCTGAACATACCCTCCTTCAAAGATTTTAATGCGTGTGGGTTCAGCCTGCTTTGATGAAGCCTCCTTCTCTGCATGGTCCTCTTTCACTCTGTCCCTTGAGATTACTCCTTTAATTTTCTTTCCCAACTTGCCAATATCCAGCTTCATGAGCTCTGGCTTCATCTATACATGTAAACAAAAAAACAAAACAAAACATTGCATGAAGATGTTTAAATGTCTAAACATAAAAGAGAATTTATAACTATTAAGAAATACAAAGTCGAGTGGTGGGCATGTTTCATCTCTATACTCAAATATGTGGAGTCATAATTTAATGAGTTGTTTTGACTGGTATTTAATAGCAAGCCTCTGGAATTCATTACCTGCTCAAACTTCTGCTTCCACAACAGGGATGAGACAAGTTTTCCAGTCCCTGGCTGATACATAGCAGCCATTGTGTAAGTTTCTGTGTTCTTCCTCTGTTTGGAGCAGAGTAATGCCAGGGTTGCCTTGGTGCTAAGGCTGAGTGGGTTTGGGTTATAGGAGCTAACACACCAAGAGCCATAAACAGAGGTTAAGGGAGTTGTCTGAGCGTAGTTTGGCTTGGTGTAATTTAGGTAGCACCAGCTAGCACTTGTTGTCGTACGTAGACTAGGAAACTGAAAGAACTGATCAACGTCTGCTAGGTCAGTGAGCAGGAGAGTGCTCCCACATGCAGCACCACCCTGACCGGCAGCAAGTTGCACCAGCATGTTTACTGGGATCTTGGTTTGCTTCAGTTCATCCTGAGTGTCACTGGAAGAGATCATTGATTCAGGACCTGAGGTGACCTCTGGAGTGGGTTTGTCTACGTCAAGCTCCTCTGGGGACTCTGCTCTCTTAGAAGAGTTCATGACAATCTGTAGAGGTGGAGTAAAGCTTTCCTTGTGTGGCACATCAGATGCAGAGGACAATAGAGATGATGGGTAATTAGCTGGTGGAGATGAGGACATCCTTTCCACATCATCTCCTAAGTCGTCTCTCTTTAAAACATCAGGCTGTGGCGATGTGTCTCCATCATTTGGTGCACTGGAATTGCTTAGCTCAACTGCACTTAGCTCTTTCACTATTTGACCGTACATATTTTCCTCCTTAATCCGTTTCTGTTGCTTGGTTCCAATAAAAAGTTCAAGACTACTGGCTGGTGACAGCATTCTCTTACTTCCTCCGATACTTGAGGAGGCATCTGTAGTTGAAATAGTTCCTGATGTCAAGGACAGTGGTATGCCAGTATTCAGCCTTCCAGGTAACGGTTCAGGAACTTTCCAAAGTGGATACTGCAAAGAACCTTCGGGATGACCTAATATTTTGGATAAATTGAACCCTATCGGGAGTTTTGAAGATATGCCCGTCAGTGAACTAGTAGATGTATTGTCTGAGCCTATTAATCTGAGCGGCATAGTACTCTGTGCATGAGTAGCAAGAATTTGTGAAACACTTGTGTACATAACACTACCATACGATGGCACGTTTGTTTGAATTCTAACAGGGACTACCATTCCAGGAAGTGACGACTGTGAGCCTACGGTTTGAGTGAAGCCTGGCTGAACTTGCTGCAAGAAAACTGAGCTTGAAGTGAGCATTTTTGATGAGTTGCCAATAGTTTGTGGAGAAGCTCTTGAGACATAAGGATAAGTTTGACTTGCCCCATCAGTATTTGAATCATTATGCACCTGTATTTGATGAAGAGGCTGGTGGGATTTCTGTAGATTAGACTGTGGGTTTGGTGGTCGGATATGTAATTTCTGCAGCTGATGGATGCCCTGGTGCTGCCTGGGTCGTGTTGGGTCAGTATACCAGACCATTGTCTGAAAAAATGGTGATGATAAGCTACTCGGATGTGAGGAGTATTGCATTACATCCTGGCTCATGTGCTCATGTACTGAAGCCTCGCTGTCGGTTGACAGTTGGCCTGGCAAGCGTGGTGACTTTTGCAGGTCATCTGATTGGCTGTCTTCACTGATGCTCTGCTGTAGCAAGTGATATGATCCTCTTTTCTGCCTTACTAGATCGCTTCCAGCGACATGGTGGGGTGAAGCTGTTAGGGATGAAGAGCCTTGCCATGAAGACGGTAAAGTATGGGGGTCAGAGAGCTCTTGTTTAATGTTTAACTCTGAGCATTGCTCTTGAGGTACAACTTCAGGATAGACACTCAGCGATGCCTGTCTAACCAGATATCCACGTCTACGTTCCTTCATGGATGATGCACTGGCATATAACTCCCCTTGTCTTGAATTGGTTGACAGACTTCCATAATCAAATGATTTGCTACGAATTTCTGGCACCTCAATAGGTAAACCACACGGTGACTGTTCTGACGAGGAGCGACGCATCTCCTTGTGATGGCCTGGTATTGACAGAGAATGGCCACTCCCTGGTACAGTTAGAAATTCTGACTGTTTGCTGAAATCATCTTGCTTGGTTGGTGACACTGACTTCATGCTTTCCTCTCTATCAAATGACATTGAGAAGCTTGAGGACAGGTTGCTCTCTTGGCTTGGACTCCTTGACAGACTGGTACAGGTGGACTCAAAGCTTGACTCCCCAGATGAGTGCTCTATGTCTGCAAGGCGCAAACGTTTTTTCTTTGGGGGCAATTTTTCTGCTGGGAGTTGGGAAAGAGTCTCACTCCTCTGTGGCCACTGGAATTCCTCCACATGCTTCTCTGGTTCTTTAGGTGGCACCTCTGGTTCTTTTTCTGGTTTATCTGGTTCTTCAGTGACTCTAATTTCGGGGACCTGAATGTTGGGTTGCCGTACGAGTTTGTGGGTCATATGATATTGCTGACTAGGTGAAATGGATGCTAATTCACTGTCACTTTGCTGATGCTCCATGCTCTCAGATCTCAGAATAGAGTCAGGGCTCTGCACATCATCAATGTTCTCAGGGTCAGACTGCTCAGAGAGTTGGCCAACAGGCTTTTCTGGCTGATAAGATGGATGTTCAATGGACTCAGTCTTTTCAAATGAGTTTGGCCTGCTAAGCAAGTTAGTATGTTGAATAACAGATATTACGTTTACGGCAGCCTTTCGGTCTGTATCCTGAACAAGCATGATGTCCTCTGGACACATACCACCGACTTTATCAAAGCTGTCCAATGAGCTGTAACCACCATACATAGATCCTCTACCTGTGTGGGCAGCCACTGGAGTTTCCTGACCTCCTTGTTTTAGATCATAGTCCCCAGATTCAAGCGAGACATTTTTCATGTCGTCATACTGCCCAGGGCAATCCTCCTCATCACCAACACTCTTTTCCTTACGACGCTTTCTGGTGGTCATCTCTGGCACTCCGACCATTCTGCGCATGTCAGGACAAGCAAGTTCTGATCCTGAGCCTTTGAACTCCATCATCTGTTCTCTGTCCCCCATCTTCATTGTTGAGAATGGAACTCCCATTTTGCCATAGTTGTCAGATTCCCCATGCTCAAAAGCAGCCTGTCTCCTGAGCCTCCTCAGACCAGCTGCCCCTGGATAAAATACGTCATCTGGAGACATCATTTCATCAAAGGACTGACTGACTCTCAGAGCTGATGGAACGTTAAGATTGGTAGGGGATGGTGTTGGCATTGAGTTACTTCTTAAAAGTGGGCCTGTCTCAGTAGGAGCTTCCAGGAGACAGCCTCGAGGATACTGCTTTGGCTCACCTGCCGCAATTATTTGTGGTTCAGGAAAGGTTTCTCTGAAAAATATCCGGTCCTCTGAGATCTTTCCCATGTCCATTTCTATCATGCCAGATTTGTTTTGCGGATCAGGACTAGCTGTAGTAGCCATTCCAATTGTAATCGGATGTCTAGATCTGGAGATGGGTCTATAATACCAAGATCTTCCAAACATAATCTCTTCATATGTCTTTGCATTGGTGTTAGGTGGACTAATCTGCTGTTCAGCACTCTCCGAGCGAGAGAAATAGCCAGAATCCGTGCTTCCTTTACTGTGTGGACTCAACAGATTCAGAGACTGGTCTGTGTCCTGGCCTTTTTTATCATTCAGTCTTAAAGCAAGTCTCTGTTTGACAGTATGTGAGTCGTCTCCCTGGACCATTCCTCGCATATTGGAGCCCCTAATTTCTGTGAATGGGGTACACTCTATGGTTGTTGACGTAAGCCCCTGTTTAGGAACAATTAAAATAGGCACTTTCATGGATGCCACGGCCATCTCTTCCGCCGAGTCTGCGTAGGCTGGCTCACCGCTTTTATCTAAAGTGCTTTTGTCAGAGTCAAATGAGATCTGGGGTATGGAGCTACTTTTTTCCAGGTACGTGGCCCCTTCTGCAGTTTCTTCATCAGTGTCAGTACTTTGATCGGCATCAGACTGTACCTCGGTTTCACCAACTGAAGATGCTTGATCAATATCGGTGCGAGTCGCCAGCTCAGAGAAGGGAACTAGTCCTGCTTTAATAGCATGTGCATGAGACTTTCTATGCTTATATAAATTGCTCTTGGTTTTGAATGAAAAGCCACAGGGTTCACATGGATAGGGTCGTTCCCCTGTGTGTGATCGTATGTGTTTTTTGAGCACACTTGGCTTAGCACATGCTCTTCCACAGTACTGGCAAATGTACTTGCCTGGCTTCTTGGGTTTCTGTTCCTTCTTATGTCCTTCCTCTTTCTGCTCAGACTGCGAATACTGGCAAAAAGCACTAGGTAAACTTGGTGACTTCTGACGGGGGAAAGCTCCATGAGAACGCGAGTGCACGGAAAACATATCGTCTTGTGGCAGAGACTGCAGTTTGCCGGGGAAAGGCCAAGCATGGGGCTCCAGACCAGGTTGTGACTTTGTACCGGCGAGGAAAGGCTTCTGCATGGGCTGCTGTGGGTATGAATGCTGTAGCTGATAAGAATAAGACCTGGGAAAGAACTGACTTTCTGCAGATGTCTGAGAGTCTGCACCTAACAGCAGCTTTCCAGAAGCTGCAATAACCGTCCCACTGACACCGCTTTGCAAACTTTCCGCATAAGTGCTTTCTTTTGTACCAGCACAGGGCTCAGAGACCCACTTTCTTTGTAAAGAGTTCTTCTCACGTGGCTCCTTGCTGCATTTTTGTCCAGCAGCTGATCCATGTGGCTCCATTATTCTGTATTTCTGTTGGGTTTCTCAAGGTGCTGTTGATTAAACCACATCCAAATATATAGTCATGCCAGGTGATTTACTAACAATGACACTTAAACAAAAGGTCCTCCATTTCCTTTTTTCTAACCAGAAGCCAAACCTCTTTCCATCAATTATTCTTTTGGCATGGTAATGTTCATTAAATCTTTTAGTTTCGTCCACGTTGAACTTCTCTTCTCTTCAAGTCTCTTAGTTAATCTACAAAAGAGAAAAAGAGAAAACCAAATGAATCTTGGTAAACACAAACAACATACTGGATATAGTTTAGTTTTAGTGAATATACTGAAGCTCTCACCAGCATGTTCAATCTTTTCAATGAAAAGGAACACAGAAGCTGTCACCCTTTCTCAATTCACCATTACCACCCATGCCCACTTATTTTCTTAAAAGACACAAATGTCTAAAAATAGGCTATGGAACACAAGTGACGTTAATGTCAGATGCGCGTGGGTGTCTAAAGGCAGAACTACGAAGATGCCATGCTCTCTCATTTCTCGGCTGTTTTTCTTCTGCTTCGTTGTGAATCGAAACTTAAAAGTAAAACCTTCGGAAATAAATGCTTCTATATTTCACCCTACTATACAGTCCTGAGTTACAAAAGACTACGTTCGTTCAGCAGTCAGTGTTTTTGCGAAAGCGCGATGCATGCCGAACATGGTTTTGTTTTGTTTTTCTCCACTCAGTGCTGCATGTGAAACAGTGAGGAAACTATGTGAGACCGATGTCTGGGGGCTGGTGTGAGCACTAAAAATAGCACAGCAGAAAAGCCAGTGGTTTTTATAGTACCTGAAACTTTAACTTATTGTTTGTTTTGTTTTCAGTTTCTTCCATTCCTGACACAGGAAAATATGTGCTCACAAACCAAGAATCATGAGTTTAAACCCACAAGCTGCAGCAGCACTGGTCTGGTTTTGGTCTATAGCTGCTTTGTGTAGTCATGTTTTAGCAACATAACCCTGTATTTGATGAGAAATAAGAGAAAGACGTGTGTGTAGAAGTTAGAATGCTGCTAAAATACTGCAGATAAATCGACATGTTAATCATCTTCATTTATATTCAAATATATTCATTCATATTTCATTCATCTCTTTATGTCATGGAGGATCTGCAGCAACACTTTCCCTGGACTGGACACCACACACACACACACACACACACACACACACACACACACACACACACACACACACACACACTACTAGTGGTGTATGTAGCATACCAAATCCACTGCATGCATGTTTTTGGGCAGTGGGAAGAAACCGGAGAACTTGGAGAACACCCACGCCAAGTGAGACAGTAACACAAACTCAGGATCAAACCCAGGACACAGGAGCCATGAGGCAGCAACACAACCCAGATCCAAATATATCTCCTACATAATATCCTCTCAGGTATCCATCCTTATGCTCTTTTTTGCACAGAGTGTAAGATCTCTGCTGCTTTTCTTCACTTCACATCAGGCTCAGTGGTCGTTCCAAGCCGTTCCAGAAGGAGGCCGATTACACAAAAAAACACTTCTGCTATCTAGAAAATATTTCCTTCTCTTCTTCCTCGCCTTTGACGTGATTAATGGAAAATAATAATGGAAATGGAATAATGGAAAAAAAGGCTGCAGAAACCTCGGCTCAACTCTTCTCAGCAGCATCCTCTCTCTGCTGGACAGATAGCATCCTGCCCATGATACCGAGAAGGTACGCTGCTAGCAGAGCGGGCAGAGAGGGTTTTTTTTAACGTCCTGTTGTTATCTGAATTACAGAATAATTCTCCAATCGACGAGGAATGAGTTCCTTCCAGATGTTTATTTATTTATTTATATTTCGTATGTAACTTTTTATTCTCAACAGGAGTTCTCATTCTGTTTTATTTAAACTGGTACACATTATTAATCCCCTTCTGCTGAAACGAGCTCGTTAGCTTCCGTCTTTCCTTGAAAATTCCTCGACCGAACAATGGAAAGACGTCACAGCACAGGAAGTTTCTCAGATAAAACCATTAAACAGCTAGCTGCTAATAATATTCTCTTGACACCTTCGCTCCTAAAACACACACACACACACACACACACTTTCTTTTTCGCCTATTGTCCTGTCTCCTTGCAACAAAAAAGCCGTGTTTTTCCTCACCCAGCACTTTCCACGCTGTGTTTTTGGACTGTGTTAGCAGGTCTGTGGGATCTATCACCCTAAATGTGTACAAGTCAGCCACCTGGAGTGTCCTGCTGACTCCTCATTAGAAGCAGCAAGATGAAGCACAAACTGATCCCTTGGCTAGGCATGGGCATGCATCAGGGATACAGATAGGGAAAGCCAGCTTAAATCACATCCAGATGGTCAGCTGATGGAAGTTACAAACCTCTGCAGTGTCAAAAAACAGATTTATATTATACTGCACATTCCAGGTCCCCACACAGGCACAGACAAGCTTACTGGAAGCAGAGTGGAGGAAAAAAAAAACTATTTCCTTTGCCACAAAGAAGCAGACTAAAAAAGAGAGACAGAGAGAGAGAGAGAGAGAGAGAACTCTCAGCGAGATATGTGGAGCAGAAAGGAAGCAATTAAATAAGATGAGGTATTTTTAACGCCACGGCCAGGAGAGCTCGAATGTGTGTTTGGGTGTACATGTGCCTATTAGCGTTTGTGTGTGTGTGTGTGTGAATGTGTGTGTGTGAGTGCTGGAGAGAGAAAGTATGCGTGGGAAGCATCCACAGCCATCTCAAGATGGGGTGAGGAGCGTGGGTGACAGTTCCTGTGTGGGAGGGGAAGGCATGAATAACATGCAGAGTTATGTTGTTGATGAATTGTGTTATGAAAGGGGGAGAGTTACACAACGCTTGGTCAGAGTGGGCTGGGAGCGATGTCAGCCGGATTCGCAGCGCTGCACAGCCCTTCAAGACATTTGGTCGAATACACAATTATCCTCCAGCTGCAATGCCAGGCACGAGAAGGAGGCAGGAGGGAGCCAGTGAATGTGCCGGAAAAAGAGGGCATCAGCAGGCTCGCATTTAGGCAAATGATGGGAATTTGCTCTCAAAAGATGTCTGAAAAAAAAAAAAAAACCCCTGAGATGATGCAATGCTCGAACCTGTCATTAAAACTGTATTGATGATGATTATTTTTATTAACAGCAGCTACACTTCTCTTCATGCTCTTCTCAACCTCACATCAGTGTACAAGCTCAGATCAGCTATTAGTCACTGAAATGAAGGTTCATGAGTCCGGAGGTCATTAGAGCGGTCCCCGGTGTATGATATTAACCTTCCTTGTAGGGTTGATGGTCACATGGATTATCGGACATCTCACTTGTGTTCACATGCAAATAAAAGCAAATAAACTCCTCCTGCTCGAGCGATTCTGTCGACAGCCCCAGCTTCAGAGCTTTAGATTCAACCTTTTGTACAAGCTTTCTAAAAACAATAAACAGTATATATATATAAGCTTCAAGACATGACATTCAAGTACAGGTCAAGCTACATGTCCTTAACTTTAGGTTTGAATGTGGTCTTGATGGGAAAACTGCAAAGTTCATCACTTTCTGGACTTTATTTGAGTATTTGAGAGATGCACAGCGAGAATAAATGTGTGATGAGGTGTAGGATATTTTCACTAATCTATCCATCTAAAAGTCGGTGCTTTTGTGTTCAACATGTTTCAGCCCTTCTGTTACTGCAAGAAACACAATCTTTCTAAGTAAAGCCTTGCAGAAAGTGTGAAGATCCATGAAGTCGGTGCTGATTTGCTTAAAATATCATGATTTTCTTGGAAAAAAAACAACAGCTGATTCACTGCAAATGTAGAAGTTTTGAAAAGGTATCTGCGTATCGTATTTCCAAGTCAAAGGGCTCGAGTCCCGAGTGAAGTCACGAGTCAGTGAAGAAAGTCAAAGTCCAACGTTCAGGAAATTTGTGACTCGAGTCCACGGCAGTGTGTACGCAGGCGTGATGAAGTCTGAATGATATTTCATGAGAAATGTTCAATTCCGTGTAAACTAACCTGCTTTGCTTTAAATAAAATGAGACAGAATTCGCTAGTGCTAATTTACACAGATCAGCTATAACACTGTGAGCAGTGAGAGGTGAAGTGAATAAGACTGAGTATCTCCTCATCATGGCACCTGTTAGTGGGTGGGATATATTAGGCAGCAAGTGAACATTTTGTCCTCAAAGTTGATGTGTTAGAAGCAGGAAAAATGGACAAGCGTAAGGATTTGAGCGAGTTTGATGAAGGACCAAATTGTGATGGCTAGACCACTGGATCAGAACATCTCCAAAACTGCAGCTCTTGTGGGGTGTTCCCGGTCTGCAGTGGTCAGTATCTGTCAAAAGTGGTCCAAGGAAGGAACAGTGGTGACCCGGAGACAGGGTCATGGGCGGCCGAGGGTCACTGATGCACGTGGGGAGCGAAGGCCGACCCGTGTGGTCCGATCCAACAGACGAGCTACTGTTGCTCAGATTGCTGAAGAAGTTAATGCTGGTTCTGGTAGAAAGGTGTCAGAATACACAGTGCAGGACGGGTCAGGGCTGTTTTGGCAGCAAAAGGAGGACCTACACAATGTTATACAGGTGGTCATAATGTTATGGCTGATCGGTGTATGACAAAAAAAACCCTTTTTTAATGCTTTAAGAGCTACTGATTGGCTGTCTGATGTTGACCGTGTATGAAGTCAAGTTACAGGCCGTGTTTTATGGTGTTTAGCTGTAGGACATTCAAACCCACGTTTGTCCTGGATGAAGAACAGAGCAAAAGGAAAACAAAACAAAACAAAAGAAAGCAGGAAAACGTGAGGCTTCATGTCGGTCTTAATTGTATACGGTAAGATTTTCCACTGGGTACTGAGTGAAACCATTGAAACCAGCTAGCCTTCATTAAATTTTCCACAACATTTTGCAGGAAGCAGCTGTAGAGGCAGTGAGTAAAGGCAGTGTTTTCTCTCTGGATCTCTTTTAACACTTTGCTTCATTGAAATGACATCAATTTCTCTTTTTTCCCCTAAATATCCTGCTGATTTACGAATAAACGTTTTAATGCAGTGCAGAAAGACGACATAAAGATCTAACAACCTTGAATATGTTCTCTCTCTCTCTCTCTCACACACACACACACACACACACAAACACACACACACACACACACACACACACACACACGCAGGAACCTTCACCAAAAACAAGCTGAATCATAATCTCAGACAAATCTCAAGGATTTCCATTAGGAAGAAGAAGCAAAAACCAGCGAGTTCCTGCATCCAGGAGAAAGAGTTCTAGCTTCTGACATTATAGTGGCTCTTCTAACCTGGAGCAGACTAAATAAACATCTGTAGTCAGTGTCCAAGGTTAACAGCTCGAGGTCTGCTGAGCAAATAGTCTGGTGGCTGACGCTGTTCTGGAGAAGGACCAGAATAAAAACTCCAAAAAGAGGAGGTGCATATTGTCTTTTATTTTTAATTCAGAGTAAGAATTAACCCATGAAACCATTTTAAATCAATTCCATCCCATCAATTCAGGTGTTTTTTCCATCTGAGGCAGTAAATCAGACATCAGACTTTATCAGCAATGCCCTTCAGCATCTGGGAGGCATGTGGTCTCAGCTACCAGCCTCGCCAGATGTTCTGCATCCTTCTCTCTTATTTCCATTCACTCTACATAGTCCACCAGACCTGGTTCCTGATCAGCTCTCAGGATTTGGGTTGAAAGAGGAACCAGTGTAAGAACTCACCCAAAGAGCGCTGGGAGAAGAGGTGACGTGGAGGAACCAGAAAGGCCAGAAAGGATCCTTTAGCCAGGGTGCTGAGACGAGACGGACCACTGCTGAGAGAAGAAAGGAGCAGAGAAAGAAGGATTAGTTACAGAGCTGACGCTAGCTGAACTGTCTAAACTTCAAGATGGTGTAGATGATGTGGATGGTGTAGATGTAGATGTTGTAGATGATGTAAATACTGTAGATGGTGTGGATAAATTGGATGATGTAGGTGGTATAGATGATGTAGATGGTGTAGATGATGTAGGTGGTGTAGATGATGTAGGTGGTGTAGATGATGTAGATGATGTAGGTGGTGCAGATGATGTAGGTGGTGTAGATGATGTAGATGGTGTAGATGATGTAGGTGGTGTAGATGATGTAGATGATGTAGGTGGTGTAGATGATGTAGGTGGTGTAGATGATGTAGGTGGTATAGATGATGTAGATGGTGTAGATGATGTAGGTGGTGTAGATGATGTAGGTGGTGTAGATGATGTAGGTGGTGTAGATGATGTAGATGATGTAGGTGGTGTAGATGATGTAGATGGTGTAGATGATGTAGGTGGTGTAGATGATGTAGGTGGTGTAGACGATGTAGGTGGTGTAGACGATGTAGGTGGTGTAGATGATGTAGGTGGTGTAGATGATGTAGGTGGTGTAGATGATGTAGATGATGTAGGTGGTGTAGATGATGTAGGTGGTGTAGATGATGTAGGTGGTGTAGGTGGTGTAGATGATGTAGATGATGTAGGTGGTGTAGATGATGTAGGTGGTGTAGATGATGTAGATGATGTAGGTGGTGTAGATGATGTAGGTGGTGTAGATGATGTAGGTGGTGTAGATGATGTAGATGATGTAGGTGGTGTAGATGATGTAGATGGTGTAGATGATGTAGGTGGTATAGACGATGTAGATGGTGTAGACGATGTAGGTGGTGTAGATGATGTAGGTGGTGTAGATGATGTAGGTGGTGTAGATGATGTAGATGATGTAGGTGGTGTAGATGATGTAGGTGGTGTAGATGATGTAGATGATGTAGGTGGTGTAGATGATGTAGGTGGTGTAGATGATGTAGGTGGTGTAGATGATGTAGATGATGTAGGTGGTGTAGATGATGTAGGTGGTGTAGATGATGTAGATGATGTAGGTGGTGTAGATGATGTAGGTGGTGTAGATGATGTAGATGATGTAGGTGGTGTAGATGATGTAGGTGGTGTAGATGATGTAGATGATGTAGGTGGTGTAGATGATGTAGATGATGTAGATGGTGTTAGATGATGTAGGTGGTGTAGATGATGTAGATGATGTAGGTGGTGTAGATGATGTAGGTGGTGTAGATGATGTAGGTGGTGTAGATGATGTAGATGATGTAGGTGGTGTAGATGATGTAGGTGGTGTAGATGATGTAGATGATGTAGGTGGTGTAGATGATGTAGATGATGTAGGTGGTGTAGATGATGTAGATGATGTAGGTGGTATAGATGATGTAGGTGGTGTAGATGATGTAGGTGGTGTAGATGGTGGTGATTGTGTGGATGTTATGGACGAGGATGCCTCCACCACACGAAATACCAAAATACACTTCAGGAGAATCTCAGACAGAATATACAAACCATCACTCCATTCACTCTTCCCACATTCTCCATCCTTTTCCATCCCTGTTCCCTGAAGCTGAGAAGCTACACCAATCCCACCTGAGTGATACCTCAGTTCACACACGGCTTGGTTCGGTTTGCTGCTAATCTAACGATCGGAGGTTTTCGTCTAATCCACACGGTCTGACTACAGCTCAGGAGTAAGGGTCAGTGATACAGGTCAACCATAACCAGAAAGGATATTTATTATGGAGAAGAAGCAGCAGGTTACGGTGTCTGTGTGGAAGACGTTACACAATCAGACAGTGATTAATAAATATTTAATGAAAAGCATTTTGAGATTAGACCTGATGCAGAGATTTGAAATTTGAAATGTTTCTATATCCGACTCATTTCCATGGTTTCTGCTTCATCCTGTTCAGGGTCATGGTGGAGTCTATCACAGGAACATTCTGGATATCACACACACACACACTCACACACACACACACACACACACACACACACACACACACACACACACACACAACACACACAAATGGCAATTTTGAGCAGCCAGTCCACCTTCTGGGGTGAGAACATGCAGAAGATCAAGCACAAGCTCAAGGTCAAGATGGAGCTGTGAGGTGGTGGTGTTACCTCTGAGCCACTCTAGATCTACATCTATTTAATCCATAAATACATCATTCCATAAACTGCAGCATGTTTGAGGAAGAATCATCACTACTAGCTTCTCCAAAGTGTCTTCCCAACCTTCCAAATGATGTGACCATGATCTCTAAAATAAACCATAATCTGGATCAGTTTCATCTTCCTCATGGTCACGGATCTCACAGACTGCACTGTACAGTAGTAAGGCACTATGTAGGATGCCTCTGAGACCGAGGCTGCCTCGACTCACTCGGAAAAACAGGAGATTTCTGTGGAGTTGCATCACGATGTGTGATGGAGCTCAGTCCGAGTAAACACAGGATACGGGGTTTATCAAGCTCTCTCAGCTCATGTCACACTGACTACATGTTGAAACAGAGGAATAATCTGAACGAGGGAAAGCTGAACAGTCTTCTTCTTCTTCTTCTTTCGGCTTTTCCCTTCAGGGGTCTCCACAGCGAATCATCTCTCTCCACCTATCCCTATCTTCTGCATCCTCAACACTTGCACCCACTAGCTTCATATCCTCATTAATTCCATCCATATACCTCCTCTTTGGCCTTCCTCTTTGCCTCCTGCCTGGCAGCCCCATGTCCAACATTCTCCTACCAATATACTCACTCTCCCTCCTCTGAACATGTCCAAACCATCTTAATCTGGTCTCCCTAACTTTGTCCCCCGTTTGGGGGACAAAGTTAGGGAGACCAGATTAAGATGGTTTGGACATGTTCCTGAGCTGTCCCTCTGATGTACTCGTTCCTAATCCTGTCCAATCTTGTCACTCCCAAAGACAACCTCAACATCTTCAGCTCTGCTACCTCTAGCTCTGACTCCTGTCTCTTCCTCAGTGACACTGTCTCTAAACCATACAGCATGGCTGGTCTCACCACTGTCCTGTACACCTCCCCCTTGATTCTCGCTGATATTTTCCTATCACACAGAACTCCCCACACCTTTCTCCACCCATTCCAAACTGCCTGCACTCGCTTCTTTACCTCTTTCCCACACTCTCCATTACTCTGGACTGTTGACCCCAAGTACTTAAACTCCTGTACCTTCTTCACCTCTTCACCCTGTAACCTTACTGTTCCACTTCCCTCCCTTTCATTCACACACATGTACTCAGTGACTTCACTTACTACCACTGACTTTCATTCCTCTTCTCTCCAGCGCAAACCTCCACCTCTCCAGGTTTTCCTCCACCTGCTCCCTGCTCTCACTACAGATCATAATGTCATCTGCAAACATCATTGTCCAAGGAGACTCCTGTCTGACTTCCTCTGACAACTGGTCCATCACTATAGCAAACAGGAAGGGGCTCAGAGCCGATCCCTGATGCAGTCCCACCTCCACTTTGAACTCCTCTGTCTGACCTACAGCACACCTCACCACTGTCCTGCTCCTCTCATACATGTCCTGCACCACTCTGACATACTTCTCTGCTACTCCTGACTTCCTCATACAGTACCACAGCTCTTCTCTTGGCACCCTGTCATACGCTTTCTCCAAGTCTACAAACACACAGTGCAACTCCCTCTGACCATCCCTATACTTCTCCATCAAAATTCTCAGAGCAAAAATTGCATCTGTTGTGCTCTTTCTGGGCATGAAGTCATACTGCTGCTCACAAATTTCCACTACCTTCCTTAACCTAGCTTCCACTACTCTTTCCCATAGCTTCATTGTATGGCTCATCAACTTTATCCCCCTATAGTTACTGCAACTCTGCACGTCACCCTTATTCTTAAAGATCGGCACTAACACACTTCTTCTCCATTCCTCAGGCATCCTCTCACTCTCTAAAACCCTGTTGAACAAACTAGTTAAAAATTCCACTGCTGCCTCTCCCAGACACTTCCAGACCTCCACCGGGATGTCGTCAGGACCAACTGCCTTTCCACTTTTCATCCTCTTCAAAGCCTTCCTGACTTCATCCTTTCTAATCTTATCTACTTTCTGTTCCACAGAGTTCACCCCTTCTACTCTTTTTTCCCTCTCATTTTCCTCATTCATCAGCTCCTCAAAGTACTCCTTCCATCTCCTCTGTACACTCTCCTCACTTGTGAGCACCCTTCCATCTCTATCCTTAATAACTCTAACTTGCTGCACATCCTTCCCATCTCGATCCCTCTGCCTAGCTAACCTGTACAAGTCCTTCTCTCCTTCTCTAGTGTCTAACCTAGTGTACAACTCGTCATATGCCTTCTGCTTGGCCTTAGACACCTCCCTCTTCACTCTGCACTGTAACTCCTTGTATTCCTGTCTATTCTCTTCTGTCCTGTCCATGTCCCACTTCCTCTTGGCTAACCTCTTCCTCTGGACACTATCCTGAACTTCCTCATTCCACCACCAAGTCTCCTTATCTTCTTTCCTCCTTCCAGATGACACACCCAGCACCTTTCTCCCTGTCTCCCTGATCACTTCTGCTGTAGTTTCCCAGTCATCTGGCAGCACTACCTGACCACCCAGAGCCTGCCTCAACTTCTGTCTAAATTCCTCACAACATTCCTCCTTTTTCAGCTTCCACCACTTGGTTTTCTTCTCTATCTTTGACCTCTTCTTCTTACAGACCATCAAAGTCATCCTACACAACACCATCCTATGCTGTCTGGCTACACTCTCTCCCACTACCACTTTACAGTCACTAATCTCTTTCAGATTGCCTCTTCTACATAGGATGTAGTCTACCTGTGTTCTCCTACCTCCACTCTTGTAAGTCACTCTATGCTCCTCCCTCTTCTAAAAATAAGTGTTAACCACACCCATGTCCATCCTCTTAGCAAAGTCCACTACCATCTGTCCTTCAAGGTTCCTTTCCTTAACTCCAAACTTGCCCATCACCTCCTCATCACCTGTGTTCCCCTCACCAACATGTCCATTAAAATCCGCTCCTATCACCACTCTCTCACCCGTGGGAATACTCTCCATCACTTCATCTAATTCACTCCAGAATCTCTCTTTCTCCTCTAACTCACAACCTACCTGTGGGGCATAACCACTAACAACATTCAACATCACCCCTTCAATCTCTAACTTCAGACTCATCACCCTGTCTGACACTCTCTTCACCTCCAGAACATTCCTCACAAACTCCTCCTTCAGGACCACACCTACCCCATTTCTCTTACTATCCACACCATAATAAAACAGCTTGAATCCTGCTCCTATACTACGAGCCTTGCTACCCTTCCACCTGGTCTCCTGTACACACAGTATATCCACCTTCCTTCTCTCCATCATATCAGCCAGCTCTCTACCTTTCCCTGTCATAGTACCAACATTCAGAGTTCCTATTCTCAGTCCTACACTCTTACCTTTCCTCTTCTCTCTCTGTCTGTGCACTCTCCTCCCTCCTCTACTTCTTCCACCAACAGTAGCCCAATTTCCACCGGCGCCCTGTAGGTCAACGGCGCCGATGGCGGTCGTTGTTAACCCGGGCCTCGACCGATCCGGTATGAAATTCAGAGTACTGACGATTCGCATGGTTAAATTTGGCAATGTTTTACGCCGGATGCCCTTCCTGACGCAACCCTCTCTATTTATCCGGGTTTGGGGACCGGTACAGAAGTCACTGAACTGTGACCCCCATGGCTAGATTGGAAGGCTGAACAGTCTAAAACAGGATAATAAAAAGAATAATCATGGAATAAAGTGAAAATGGAAGGACTAACACAACTACTGTGTGTTTTTTAATTGTACTTTACTCAATAAGTTCTAAATGATTTGTTTAATGATAATGACATAATGGAAAGGATGTAACACACACACACACTCTCTCTCTGAAACAGAACTGAAAGTGAAAATATTACGCTATCGCACTTTCTGTGGCGCCGCCTCTCTCTTCCTGAGGAAAAAGAATAGTGAAGTGTGTAAACTCGAAAGCTTTGACTCTTTACTCCAGTGGAGAGGATTTCATCAGCAGGTCTTCCCATCGCTTCACTTCCACAACATTATTCAGCCTGATGAAAATTTCATGTGAAGTAATATACAGGAAAGTTGGCTAATTGTATCAGAGGACAGGAAGAGCCCTGGGGTGACCACTCCTGTCATCAACCTGTCCACTCTGCCCACCACAACCATAGGAACCCATGAGAACCCTGTCAGAGGCACCTGAGATCTACAACACACACACACACACACACACACACACACACACACACACACACACACACACGCACACTCTCTCTCTCTCTCCCCCACGTTCTCCCTCACTCTCTTTCTCTCTCATTCTCTCACTCTCTCATTCCTTCTCTCTCTCCCTCTCCCTCTTTTTATCGCTCCCTCTCCCTCTCTCCTTCCTTCTCTCTCTTTGTCATCTTCTCTCTCTCTCCCTCATCTTCTCTCTCTCTCCCTTTTTGCTTCTCCCTCTCCCCCCGTTTTCCCTCGCTCTCTCTCTCCTTCTCTCTCTCTGTCTTTCCTTCTCTCCCTCTCATTCCTTCTCTCTCTTTCTCATCTTTTCTCTCTCTCTCACCTTATATCTCTTGCTCCCTCATCTTCTCTCTCTCTCGCTCCTTCTCTCTCTCCTTTCTCTCTCTCTCCCTCATCTTCCCTCTGTCTCCTTCTTTCTCCCTCTCACCTTATCTCTCTTTATCTTCTCTCTTGCTCTCTCCTTCTCTCTCTCTCTCTCTCTCTCTCTCCTTCTCTCCCTCTCTCCATCCTTCTCTCTCTCTCTCTCTCTCTCTCACTCTCCTTCTCTCCCTCTCTCCATCCTTCTCTCTCTCTCTCTCTCTCTCTCTCTCTCTCTCTCTCTCCCTCACCTTCTCTCTCTCTCTCTCTCTCCCTTATCTTCTCTTTCTCTCTCTCTCTCTCTCTCTCTCTCTCCTTCTCTCTCTCTCTCTCTCTCTCTCTCTCCTTCTCTCCCTCTCTCCATCCTTCTCTCTCTCTCTCTCTCTCTCTCTCCCTCACCTACTCTCTCTCTCTCTCTCTCTCTCTCCCTTATCTTCTCTTTCTCTCTCTTTCTCTCTCTCTCTCTCTCTCTCTCTCTCTCTCTCTCTCTCGTGGTGCTTTAATCTAATACGTTCTGTGGCTCTAGGTGTTCGGAGACAGTGTAATTACTGTACAATTAATGGGTCAGGTTAAAAATTTATGGCAGGAAACTGAAAAGAGGGTTTTGAGGAATGGCTCGGCAAACCCGCGAGACAGCTATCCTTCTGCTCGGGTGGTGATGGTGGAACGCATGGAGGCAGCTTCTACTCCAGCATCACAACTGCTTCAGGGCAAACAATCTGATCAGCTGACTGATGTTCTCCAGCTGCACACACTGTACTGTAACACCCCCGCCATCTCTCCAACCTTTCTTCCTCTCCTCCCTCCCTCTCCTCTCCTCTGACAGCCGTGCTTAATGGAAAGAGCACAGCTGAGAGATGAATGCATGCGAGTGGAATTCGCAGCATCGCTGCAACACACATCAGAGGATTGTGTTTTATTGTGAGCTGGCCAGCGTTCCTGACCACCGCCGTTCGAGTGTCCCGTTACTCCGAGCCAGAGCTGGGAACTTTGATTTCCTGGTGATTCTGGCTCTAAAATCAGACCAAACCTCGAGACCGGATCTGTAGGAATGGTGTATGATCTTCAGCACAGACTTTTCCACAGTCTTCGGATGTATGAAAAAACCCATAAATCTCAGAATTCGATTCGAAGCAAAATAACACTGAAACTGAAGAGCGTCTTATTTTAAACTAAATCTTAACAGCTTAAGGATGGAGGACTTTTTTAAAGAAAAGATCATTCATAATTTTTTTCTGTGTAGATCTTTTGTAACCGCCGCCCACGTGCCACTTTCTGGGATTCTCAGCAAACATTACACAATGACAGAAGATACCGGGACGCTGACATGTTTCTCCTCCTTCTGAAAAAAATTAAAATAAATAAAAAAAATAGCGACGTGTAATAATTAGCGCGGTGTTTATATCACGCAGGAAGCCGTTACGAGTCGGCTGCGAAGCCGGATTCCGTGATTGTCTCACGGATAAAACAATCGACGCCGGGTCGATGTTTCCAGCAGCTCCACGTGACCGAGCTGGGTGCACAATGAGGGTCCAGCAGGTGTAGGAAAAGATCCGGAGCATCCGCTCTGTAATCAGCGCGTTAGGGAACAGGATTTGGCCGGTGACAAATTGGAGACACATGGTGCTTAATGGGTATTAATCACAGAGCCGTAACCACTCTGTACACGGCACGCCGGCTGCCTCCAGTGCAGCGGGTTAATCAGTGTCATCTTCTCACCCCTTCATCACCCCCTTCCCCAACCCTGCACATGCCGACCGTAACGCCGCGCAATCCAGATCGAAAGGGGGAAGTGGTTCCTGCTTGAAGCTAGAGGAAAGTGATATCCACTGACGCCTGGGCGGGGCAAAACGATCGTAAAAATGAGTAACGCTCAGAAGGCGCCGAGGTCACTGAGTTCAGTGGAGGAAAGTGATTCTGCCCACTCCTCTTTCTGCAGAAAGAACAAGACCAGACTCTGCATGATCTTAGCGTGAGTCAAGAGTGTGCCATCCGTGCCAATCTCAGGGCTGTTATACAAGGCGAGGGAGCTGGCGCTCTGCAGCGTTCTGACTCAATCTGTAAAAGCCATCCAGCTCCGTCTGTTCATTTTCCACTCGCTTTCTCTCTTACATGCCTCTCGCGCCACGGGTTTCTCGTCTTAAAGCACGGGTTTAAGAGCTCTTCATCGTGGCTTTGGCAGAAGGTGTGGAGTCAAAATGAGAGCAGTGTAATTAACGTGCTCCAGCAGCACAGCTGTAGACAAGCGACACATGCTGGAGGAGATGTCTTTATCTTGTCGTTTTAATAGTGTCCCTGTGCAGCAGACACGTTAAAGAAAAACAGAGAAGGTTTTTTCTCACCTACAAACGTCCAACAAAGAGAGCCAGACAGAACAACGACGTACGCAGGCTTTCCCAAATAAAATTCGAGAGAATTATTTTACAGGAACAAAACACTGTAGTGTAGCATGACATACTTTTCTTCTGTGGAGAGAGGTCAGGAAATCAGATGCAAGAACGTTGTATAAATCTTAAACCTCATTTAATCTGGAGAAGGTTACAGGACAGCTGGTTCTCACTTCTGGACCGAACAAAAGCACTTTCGTTTTCATTCTCAGCGGCCGGCATGGGTGTGTTTCTTTCCTTCCCTTCTGATTTATGATGCCGTGTCCAGCTCAATAGGAAAAACTCAGCAAACTGTTTGACCCTTTTCATTAAAAAAAAAAAAAATCAGGCAGTCCTCCAGGGAGTTTTACGCTAATAACGCGAGACCTGAGGTGTGAAACTACGTCTAATCCTGACTTCAGGAACTGGTTAACATGCTGAAAATGTGATCACAAACACAGTGGCTCATTTCGGGAAGTGTGATACTCTGAAGTGGCAGAAAAGAGCTTTTTAGTGGGGATTAGTACTGAAACTAGCAGAAAGTGGTGAGTTCTGTGAACAGAGAAATGTCTGAAGGCTAATAACAGACCAACAGGACAGCTTTCAGTGATCTACACCGTCGCTCACATGAACGGAAAAAAAGCTGGTTTTCTAAATAAATCTTCACAACTAGGGAAGAGACCACAAGAAACCACAATTTTACGAAACACTTTAAAACGTGATCAGACAACCAACGATACAGGAAGTTCACTGTGTCACAAAAAGAAAACCCTTTAATCTTTTAGAACCAATCACCACGTTGTCACTCACTAAAAATTCTGTCTTTTTAACAATTTTCTATTCAACATTAGACAGAATTTTATTATCTTGGATGTAAAAAATACAGCAGTGTTTTGAACAGGAAGTACTTCATAATTTTTGAAAATCTAAATCTGTACATCACCAATACAGAAGGACGAGAGGTGGAGATACTGACCGGTCCAACCAGCGTATCTACACTATATTGCCAAAAGTTTTGGGACACCCCTCCACATCACTGAGTTCAGGTGGTGTGTTTCAGGGGTTGAGCTCGGCCCCTTAGTTCCAGTGAAAGGAACTCTTAATGCTTCAGCATACCAAGACATTTTGGACAATTTCATGCTCTTTGTGGGAACAGTTTGGGGATGACCCCTTCCTGTTCCAACATGACTGCACACCAGTGACCAAAGCAAGGTCCATAAAGACATGGATGAGTGAGTTTGGTGTGGAGGAACTTGACTGGCCTGCACAGAGTCCTGACCTCAACCCCATAGAACACCTTTGGGATGAATTAGAGCGGAGACTGTGAGCCACGCCTTCTCGTCCAACATCAGTGCCTGACCTCACAAATGATCTATACGACCATCTCAACGGCCATCAACGTGCCTGATCATCAACGCTCTATATAATACCTCCAATATGGATCTTAACCAAGCCTGACCATGCCGTGAGTTTATACACAAAAAAACACCATGTTCCTCACGTCCCAGTAGAGTAGAGCGTCTTCTGGTCTGGTGAAGTCCATTAGCCGTCCTCTCATCACTCCTAATAAACCATAACAACAGCAGAACCATGTCCCGTGTCCAATCTGTCTCCCTTTGGTGTTTCTGTGTCACTACACTTCACCTCACAGAGCTTCTGGTCATCTGCTGTGACTCCTGAATCATGGGGAATCATCAGAGGCACAAACGTTTGCCACATATGGTACCGGTTCAACAGCTCACAGAGGTCAAAGCATCGATCATATTTATTATATATTACTATGTTCTTTAGCTTGAACAGCTCTGTAATGAATTACTATGGCGAATCTCGCAGGAAGTGGACGCAGGAGTGAGATTTATCACTGTGGACAAGCCTGAGGATGTTCAACAGCCAGGAGAAGAATCAGAAGAAAACACACAGCGTTCTTCATATACGTATATTTATAGAGTATTATGAGGTAGAATAAATCTTTAACCTAAAATCATCTTTCTTAAACGTATATCTATAAATCAAACAGCCTTTGTGTTGAATCCCAGGAAAAAAAAGAGATCATTAAATGACGACAGATCTTTTTTTTTATTTATAAATTTTTCTCTTTTTTATTTATTTATTATTTATTATTTTCTTTTTTTCGTGGCCTCTTGGCAGGGTTGTGGATGGGAGTTCTGATGTTGTATTGATTGGTTTGTTTATGTTATTTTTATTAATTTATTTTTCTTTTTATTATTTATTTACTTATTTTGATTTATTTATTATTATTTTCTCTTGGCATGGTTGTGTGTGTGTGTGTGTGTGTTTCTGCTGTTGCATTGATCGATTGTCTTCTCCTCTTATCAGACAAATCCTGTCTCTTTCTCTTATTTTAGTCCATGAGAAAATTTAGAATTTTATAGGTTTACACCTCATTGGATGGGTCAGATCAGGACGTTTGTGGATTTCCGGCTGCTTGAATGATTTTTCTTTCCCTAAAAGCATCACATTTACACAACTTTTCCAGCATTATGAATTCAGGTTAAAGTTCTGCTGACTGATTTCACTCCATACACAAGCTGAAGGCTGCTTCATCAAGCAATTTCGTTATAATCCACTGATGAGAGCAGCAGAGGAATTGAAACTGTCTATAATGCAAAGTGGTGGTTTAATGCAGTCAGAGAAAAAGAGTAAAAAAAAACCGAAAGAAAGCGTCTGAGCTGAGGAGTGACCCCTGTAAAGCTGTGTTTTCCTCTAATTTCTCACCGCATGTGGTTCTCCAGAGCATTTTCTTTCTGTTTTTTAACCTGATACACATTCAGTGCACGCTGAGGGACAGAGCGTCTCTACTGCAGGTCTCAGGAGGAACCGTGTCACTGTGTCACGCTCTCCTAACCCCTGTGCTCCGCCCACACGCCGCTCTGCAAGCCTGATGCGCTATCTATAAAACTACACCACGGAAATATATTTCTGGAGCTCCGGTGCCCGAAACCAGTGCCGGGGTTTCTCAGAGACACGCCTCTCTCAGCAGGGGCTCGAGTAGCACCTCCAGGCCTGGAAAACGGGTTCCACTGGAGGAAAGTTACTCAGATTACACTCGTGTTCTCTCTCACAACAACATGCTCCCTAGTGGAGGAAGTGGAACTCAGCCCATCTTTCCCCACAATGACATATTACCCGTGGAAAAATTCACACATGAATACACACTCTCACTTTGCGCTCTCTCATACACACAAACACACGTTTGCTTCAGACGGGGGGTTTTTTTGTGTTTTTTTTCACTGCCAATGGAAGAGGGAGGAATGGTGCAGCCCTCTCGCCTATTTTCCATGTCTGTCATAACATGCTGAAAGAGATCCACAGGACCGGGTTTGTTCCAGACAATGAATTTCCATTTATTAGAGAAGCTGCTGCGTCATGGAGACAGTGCAGAGGAGGCCGCAGCGCTCATTCAAACCCTACCCAGGCTTCTTGGAGGACTCTCCATCGTTCCTCCTGAAGAGAACCTCAGTGATAATTGTTTTTCCAGCTCCGCTGAGATGCAGCACAGCCTCCTGGTGCTTCCTGTTGTGTTTGTTTGTGTAGTGTGTTCCTCAACACACTCACCTTCCTGTCTCCACTTTTTTTTTTGACACTGACAAACATCTGACCTTTATGGAAGAGACTGAATGAAACATGATGTGTGTGTGTGTGTGTGTGTGTGTGTGTGCCAATAGTAGATGCTTACTATACATCATATAGCTGCTTTAAATGTTATTATCTGACTTTAATATATTCTGTATGACGTCTCGGTGTCTCTTAAAAGATGTCTTAAAATTTGTGATATTTCTTGGTTCTGGTTCTGGTTCTGGAGCTGACGCTTGTATCGGTGGCTCAGGGACGTCGAGAGTGCTATAACAATTCCAGTACGATTTTTAATGTTATATATGAGACCAATGTTTATATAAACATCTCAAAGAGTGAGAGAGGGGGTTAGAGAATGGGAGAGAGAGAGAGAGAGAGAGAGAGAGAGAGAGAGAGAGAGAGAGAGAAGAGAGAGAGAATGGGAGAGAGAGAGAGAGAGAGAGAGAGAGAGAGAGAGGAGAGAGAGAGAGAGAGAATGGGAGAGAGAATGGGAGAGAGAGAGAATGAGAGAGAGAGATTGGGAGAGGAAGAGAGAGAGAGAGAGAGAGAGAGAGAGAAAGAGAGAGAGAGAGGGAGAGGGAGAGAGAGAGAGAATGGGAGAGAGAGAATGGGAGAGAGAGAGAATGGAGAGAGAGAGAGAGAGAGAGAGAGAGAGAGAGAGAGAGAGAGAGAGAGAGAGAGAGAGAATGGGAGAGAGAGAATGAGAGAGAGAAGAGAGAGAGAGAGAGAGAGAGAGAGAATGGGAGAGAGAGAGAATGGGAGAGAGAGAATGAGAGAGAGAGAGAGAGAGAATGGGAGGGAGAGAATGGGAGAGAGAGAGAGGGAGAGATAGAGAGAGAGAGAATAGGAGAGAGAGAGAATGGGAGAGAGAGAGAGAGGGAGAGGGAGAGAGGGAGAGGGAGAGATAGAGAGAGAGAGAATAGGAGAGAGAGAGAATGGGGGAGAGAGAGAGGGAGAGAGAGAGAAAGAGAGAGAATAGGAGAGAATGGGAGAGAGAGAGAGGGAGAGGGAGAGAGGGAGAGAGAGAAAGAGAGAGAGAGAATAGGAGAGAGAGAGAGGGAGAGGGAGAGAGGGAGAGGGAGAGATAGAGAGAGAGAATAGGAGAGAGAGAGAATAGGAGAGAGAGAGAATAGGAGAGAGAGAGAATGGGGGAGAGAGAGAGGGAGAGAGAGAGAAAGAGAGAGAGAATAGGAGAGAGAGAGAATAGGAGAGAGAGAGGGAGAGATAGAAGATGCTCAAAGCTTCAGTCTCTCCAAGATTGTTTTGGGCAAAAACGCTCGCTTTTGCTGCGCTTTTTTTTTTTTTTTTTGACTTGGTGAAATCACCAGCACAGGATTCCTCCTTTAAGCTCCTCCCAGTGAGACACGCCTATAAGGAGTTTGTATCAGAGCTGCACTCATGATCACACACCTGAACAGGAGAGGCCTGAGCACCTGTTGATGATGTCACACAATGTGAAAAAAAAAAAAAAAATCTCAAACTCTTCCGAATATCAGAGTTTTCTCGATTTTTGGTAAAAAAAGAAAAAATGGATTGGGATCCGGGAAAAGCGATTAAAGCAGAACTTCTCAGGTGTTTCTGTAAAAACTCCGATATCTGATTAGAAAATATTTGATTCTTCTAGATCAGTGAATCTGTGGATACACAAAGAGTTTCTCTGAAGCCGCGCTGGCTCCAGCACCAGCAGGAGACCTGGAATCTCTCTGAAAGGGAATTCCCTGTTGAGGAAGTGTATAGGTGTCACCGAACGGTCTGTCGTCTGGACGGAAGTGTGTGTGTGTGTGTGTGTGTGTGTGTGTGTGTGTGTGTGTGTGTGTGTGTGTGTGAGCTATGACAGCAGCAGCGACGGTGATGAGAGTTTAGACGCTTAACTGTCCCGGGCGTCATCAGTGCTGCTTTACGAGATGTTTCTTCAAAGAGAAAATGAAACCTAGCAGCGATCCGAGTGGAAAAGGAATATTCCAATCAGACTGTTAGGATCGCACATTTTCACACATTCCCCTCACATGCTGCTGCTGAAGGTGTCTTATGATATTGTGTGACATTTCTTAGTTCTGGTTCTGGTTCTGGAGCTGACGCCTGGCTCAGGGACGTCGTGAGTGCTATAACAATTCCAGTATGATTTTTAACGTTATATATGAGACCAATGTTTATATAAACATCTCAACTATGAACTGATCACCTGAGGGAGAGAGAGAGAGGGAGAGAGAGAGAGAGAGAGAGAGAGAGAGATGTTTGTTTAAAGAGAAAAACAAACTTGGTCCGAGTGAAAAAGAAATATTCCGATCAAACAGTTAGCCGCGTTCTTTAACACAGATTAGCATCTGCACTCTGTGTGTAGCTTATTATTATTATTATTATTATTATTATTATTATTATTACGCGAGTGCACCATGATATATCTATAAAACTAAATCAGTCCTCCTACAAAGAGCAGGAAGGGCCAGACTAACACCGACTCCCAGGCTGGAGGAGTTTCCAGTGTTCATATAAAATTGATAATGAGATGTGTACACAGCAGGAATGGAAAATTCTGAGGTTCCTTATGAGGTTTCCACATTCCTCCCTTCCTGCAGGCCAGACACAAATGCTCTACATCTGCTCAAGAGGTTTGTTTGTGTGTGTGTGCATGTGTGTACCGTCAGGGGAGAGAAGTTTCCACTTATTCTGCTTTTCTTTTACTTATTTTATACACTCTCAGCACGGGGAGACGTATACGTACGTCACATTTGCACAAATAATGAAAAGGTATAAATGCTGCATGAGCACATCTGGTGTCATCGAGATGTTGGGAAAGATTTCACGAAACAAGAAGCAGTCGTGGAAAAATCAATCACGTTCCTTCAGCTCACGCTAAAAAATTAAAAAAACAAGCACAAAAACATTTTTTTAGACAAAATGGAACCTTCTGGTGATGAATCGACTCGGATCTTGTTCGGAGAAGGAGGGATCATGTGTGTGTGTGTGTGTGTGTGATCTAAGAACAGCGAGAACATCATCCACACTGTAGGAGCATCATCATCATCATCATCATCATCATCATCATCATCATCATGCTTCTGTGTACACACTACACCTCATCAGAGGAAACATGAAGGACGTGATGGAGGGAAACCTAACAGAGCGGAATTTCATCTCATCCTTCAAGGATCTGTGGAGAAGACGAACAACGAGTTCAAACGCACGACCTCAATCGCTCAGGATGACCTGGAGTGGACGAATCCTGAATCTGATCTATAAATGCAAGACAAATTTTATTTATCTGATCATCAGCGTATCATCTCCGGGTGAATCTCACGGTATTTATTCATGAACACCAAGCTGTTATTCTTTCATACACACCAACCCTCGCTAATAATCCTGTCCAGAACCCTGCCATCTGACCACGGTGTGTCGTCCTCTTCTCCGGAGCTTCTTCTTCTCTCTCCGAGGACCTGGCTGCTGGCCTTGGCTGTTTCCACGGGCGATAAACACAGACAGAAACCAAATAAAGATCTGGTTTCTCACAGTGGCCGAGAAGCTTCCTACGCTGCTTTTGTTTGGCCAGTCTGTTTGGGTGATTGCAGAGGGATAAGTGGCCAGCTCTTCTCTCTTTCTCTCTGTTCTTTTCTCTCTCTCTCTCTCTCTCTCCTATTTATTAGCTCTGAGGCGGCAAACCGTGTGCCTTGTACTTGGCGTGACCCTGATCCGTGCTGAGAGTAGCCATCTCTTCTGCAACGTTCTTTTAGGTCTCTGCCTCAACCAGACAACGAATAAAACTTTAAATAGAGCCTTTTATTTATTTATTTATTTATTTATTTGTTTGTTTATTTATTTATTTATTTACACCTTCGGCATTCCTTCATGGTCAAGTTTGTTTAAACTCCTAGCCTGATCCGTTCAGCCGGAAACACTAGGTGTGTGTTCTAGATCAGGTTCCTGAGCTGTACAATAGATGCAGAGGAAGAAAGAGAGAGAGAGCGAGAGAAAGAGAGAGAGAAAGAGAAGGCTTCAGGTGAGAGAGAGAGTGAGAGAGAGAGAGAGAGAGAGAGAGAGAGAGTGAGAGAGAGAGTGAGAGAGAAAGAGAGAAGGCTTCAGGTGAGAGAGAGAGAGAGAGAGAAGGCTTTAGGTGAGAGAGAGAGAGAGAGAGAGAGAGAGAGAGAAGGCTTCAGGTGAGAGAGAGAGTGAGAGAGAGAGAGAGAGAGAGAGAGAGAGAGAGAGAGAGAGGGGGGAAAGCGGCTGGCTGTCCTTGCTGTCATGTTTGATGCAGTATGCGGTCAGACCGGATGGCACTGTAATAAGAAGTATGATGCTAGCGGCGGTTTCCTATTTCCTTCTCGCTGTTCCTCCACACACTTACACCCCCTGTCTCTCCTTCCACACACACACACACACACACACACACACACACACACACACACACACACACACAGCCCTGACAGCAGCACTCACAGACTCCTGCGGTTTTTAAATAGAGCAGCATTGCCTTGTCCTTGGCAACCCACAACTCCCACCTCTGCTCCTGCGCTGTGACTTTTATTTATTCCCTTATTCCATCCCGACTTCGTCCTTCTTTCTGACTCGGCCCATTGCATTCGGCGACTAAAAATACAGCCACGGCGTTTGTCCTGCCAGAAGTGGTGTGAGGCACGGGAAAGAAATTCTTCGACGTAATTAGAGCAGGACAAAGCGGAGCAAATTCACTTCACCGTCCACTCCTTCACACCTCGGACCAAAAAAACTGGATTTGGAAATTCAGGAAGGGGAAAAAAAACAAAACAAAGAGCCCATGATGAGAGTGAGTCACACAAACAAGCATTATACTTTAATGGCACAGGCCACCAGCCTGGTGAGTAAAGCCAGCTCTGTTTTTTCCACTCTTAATGATCAGGGCAGCAGATTTTCCTGGAACTGAAGGAGAGGTGGTGAGGAGCAGATGGAAAGTCGGCCATTCCAGACTGCTGCAGGCTCGAGCTCTGAAAAATGCTGAGGTGAGAGCGAGACTGACCTTGATTTAAATAAATAAATAAACAAACAAACAAACAATTAAGTAAATAAGTAAATGTGACGGTAAAACGAGGCAGATTTATAAAATATTTCAGGTTAGCTTTTGTTACTGCCCTATAAGGAATGTCCATCATGGCTGTCTCACTCACGAAACCATAGCAACCATCCAATAAATTTTTTGAATGTAACTTTGTTAGATCTTTCGTCACATTTAGGACACATCGTGTCTCTCAATATATATATATACTGAATATCTGGTGACGCTGTAATGAGAAAAAACTGAAGTCACTACGCTATGGAAAGCAGGTTTCCTGACGTCTGGACTCTGAGAGGAGAATACACGGCCGTGGCCAGTGGAGACAGGTGGGCTCACCTGCAGGCGGACTGTTACACAGTGGAACTAAGCCTATTTTCCTGGCTGCTCTTGGACGCTGTGGTACAGCTCTGCGTGGCGTCTCGACCTGGTCCTGTACACCGAATTCCACTCACAGAACTGGACAGTCTGCCAACACCAAATGCCCTTTCACCTGAGGGAGAGCCAGATGCCTCACCCCATGCATTAGTTTTCATCCAGGTTTGTTTTTTCTTTCTTTTCATCATAAACTCTAAACCCTGGGGTAGTATCAGTGGGCCATCTGTGATAGAGGTCCTGGGGCCTACATGCCTTTCTGCCCACTTCCTGAGCTCGGCCCACTCACCGGCCCTGGCCACTCTGCCTGCCAGTTATAAATGAGTTTTTATGTCATAATAAATGCAAGATGGTTATTTATAAAGTCCCTCTGTTCTATCTTGCTGTGTATCTGCAACCCTAAAGAAGAAGAAGAAGAAGAAGAAGAAGAAGAAGAAGAAGAAGAAGAAGAAGAAGAAGAAGAAGGAGGCCACATTGGACAGAAGCTGGGCATTTCATCTCTTCTTCCTGCTAAGGAGCTGGCATGAGTCTGGACTCAACAGAAGGCATGGAGGGCTTATCCCAGCAAGAGAGCAGGCCACAGACACCCTGACTGACTCGCAGGGAAGGAAGGAGCCTGGTTCAGCTCTGTCGTAGCAGCAACACACCTCCACAGTCCTCTGGCATGGGACTTGTTAGATTTGCGTCACGAGCCCCAGCAAGTAACTCTCATTATAAAGCTGCACTGGATTTCAGTCTATAATAATCTCTGCATAACCCACACCTTACGCCGATCAATACTCGGCTCTTCCTGACGGATCCAAGAGACTTTTTGCTCCATTTTTAGAACAGAAAATGTGTAGCTGTGACTGAAATAATAAAACACACAGCGAACCGACTGCCTAAAGCTAGTGAAAAAGACATGACTCTATCTCAAGTGACTCACACGCTTCCCACGGAACAGCAAAAGCAACAAAATAATATTTCTCTGTCCGAGCGTAGGAGTTAACACACCGGCTAAAACCGTAACGTAATGAAGTCGCGTCACAGAGAGAGCAACATAACCCTGGATCAATAGGCTAATGAAATTCCGCTAATGAAAATGATATCTGCTAATTGATCGTATTAATCTAGGTGTGTTTAGGCGGGAATAACTTCTTATCATTCGGAGTCAGAGAAGACGACGTTACCTTAGTGCTGGGTAAGAAAAGCCGAGTTTCCTCACCTTCTGCATGAAATGGAAGTGAATAATTAAGAAAGAGGGAGACAGAAACATACTCTCAGGTCTGATATCTGATCTGCATCCCTCTTTACACACTAACAAAACAAACAAAAAACAACAGAAACTGATAAAAAGACTAATATTCACTGGAACGTACTGTATCAATCATTAACATTTCAGCTACAGGAGCTTGGATGTTGTATTTTTTTTAATTTATATTATCATTATTCCAATTACCGATTACGCCACATGATGGGCGCTGGCACCGAATGACGAGAAGCACATGCACGGTGATAGAGAACGTGCCGTGAGTGTTAAAAACACTTTGTGCGTTCCATGGATGGAGGTGTAAAGTCTCACACAGCCTTAGACATCTTTTTCTCTCTCTCTCTCCCTGTATCTTGCCCTCCATTTCTCTTTAGCAGGTCACTGGTAGCTAAAGCAATAGCATACTGTGTGTTGTGTGTGCATGAGAGATAAGAATAAGATAGAAGAAGCCCATGGCATGGAAAATTCCTCTTTTTTGTAATAAGAGTTTGATGAAGCATGGAAGCTATTGTCAGTTTCTTTCACCCCCAACTCATTAGGTCTATATACAGAAACGAACCTGCTAAAAGAGCGCTTTAATTATTCATAGTCGTGGCTCACTGGGTGTATACATCACCGGCAGGTTAGACACGCCCAATTACTACAAAACAATCCTGAACGTTTCATCCTATACCCAGTGCAGTACACAACACAAGCTGTGTTTTATTTACTGATCAAAAACCTGCTGAATTCTAAGAGATAAGGTTACAAAAAGATAAGAGATGAAGATGATCCATGTAAAACGATGAAGAATGCTTTAAGATCGGCGTTAACCCACTGACTGCATGTCATATTATTATTATTATTATTATTATTATTATTATTATTATTATTTTAAACAAAACATTTCTCCAGTTGCACCACATGATATTTTCAAGTTTCTACTATAAAATGTTTAATAAAAAATACATATATTTACAGATATACTGTAAATGTCAGTGTTTTCTACAGGTCGTACCACATGACACTTTTATATAGTAACTATAGAACAGCTTTACAAAACTTCTAGATGTTTCCGAGGAATCTTGGCACGGATGTGACTTCTGGTCATTATATTGTTTGTATTATAGAAGGCCTTTATTAAAACAGTGTTGTGTTTCAGGGGTTGGGCTCGGCCCCTTAGTTCCAGTGAAAGGAACTCTTAATGCTTCAGCATACCAAGACATTTTGGACAATTTCATGCTCTTTGTGGGAACAGTTTGGGGATGACCCCTTCCTGTTCCAACATGACTGCACACCAGTGACCAAAGCAAGGTCCATAAAGACATGGATGAGTGAGTTTGGTGTGGAGGAACTTGACTGGCCTGCACAGAGTCCTGACCTCAACCCCATAGAACACCTTTGGGATGAATTAGAGCGGAGACTGCGAGCCAGACCTTCTCGTCCAACATCAGTGCCTGACCTCACAAATGCGCTTCTAGAGGAACGGTCAAAAATTCCCATAAGCACACTCCTAAACCTTGTGGAAAGCCTGACCAGAAGAGTTGAAGCTGTTATAGCTGCAAAGGGCGGGACAACTCCATATTACATTCATGTGCATGTAAAGGCAGACGTCCCAAAACTTTTGGCAATATAGTATATGTATAAATGAGAGCTAATAAATATGCATTATGTTTTATTATGCGTTTGATTTTTTTAAAGGTATAAAAAGTCACGTCATCAGCCCATGTATTTAAACTATAAACAACAGACACCGAGCTGAAGCGGTCAACTCTGAAGTGGCAAGGTCAGTATAACTCTCCGAGCAAATCCCCATCATAAAATTATCAACAGAAACATGATTCCTTACAGGGGATTCTGGGAGCAGAGACAGAAGCTTATGTAATTCACTATGTAGTACACACACACACACACACACACACACACACTATCATCATTATCAGCATTTACTTAATCAAATAATAGTAACCAGGAAAATAAGCAGAAGCAAAATCTGCTCACAATTACGTCTTGTTGTTCTGCCAGAGCAGAGCAGCAGATGAAGCAGGGATCTACCTTGTAAATGAGAGCTAACTCTACCCTTGTGCAGTGCAGGGTGTGCTAAGTGGCTAACGCTTTCTGCATCTCATTACGTCTCTACTTACAGGCTCCTGCTTGTACGGGTATTTATGTTGTACAGAAGAATGCGACTGTTGTGTAATAAATATGGCTGCCATATTAAGAGATTAAAATCCATCACATGTTGCAAATGAACTCAAAGCTGTTTTCATGTTGCTAAACATATATGACCAGACCTAAAGGTTTTGCTGGGATATGACCTCTGATCCAAATTTCATCAGGACTGGAGGAACAAAACGATTCATACTTTAAAACTGAAAATCACGTTAGGAAATGAAGAGAAAGATGAATGATGAAGTCCTCACGATCACGGTCAATCACTTATAAAGAGTTTAGTATATAAACATCACCATCGGTGAGATCTACCCAGAATTCTAGGTTATGGACAAACTGTCCCACATGTCAATAATCCAATCCAAGAAAGAGGTTTGTTTTGTCCAGATTGGTCAAATCTGACGGTGAGAAGAATCAGAGGAACCTTTGACGGTTCTATTGAGGAGGTATTACCGTGAGCATCTGTTTTAACAGTGGTGCTAGAGCGTTGGAGTGGTGTTCACTAAAATTGCTGTGATGGTCACAAAGACTGTTCTTTATCACTGTACCAAATTTCATGAAAGTCTTTTGGAGCATATTGAGCTGCTGTAGATGTTAGTGAGGAACAAAGAAAAAAAACAACACTGTGGAATCCAAGCTTGGTGCTTGGGCCCCTAATCATCATCATCATCATCATCATCATCATCATCATCATCATCATGTTGTTCTTGTGACCATGCTAGCAGATCTGAACATCAGGTAACATCACATAAAGCAACGAAGACAAAACTTTTCATTAAAAAAATAAAATAACAAAAGCCACATTTTCCCGTCATCCTGTCTAACGCTCCCGTTAACGTCAAAGCCATAACTCTGGACGCAGTGCCAAGCAGACACTTTCCCTACTTCAGATCTTTAAAACCATTCCAGGTAAGCCAGAGCTGCAGCAGCAGACGCTCAGAGATTATACGATGTCTGAGAATCTGATCGGAAAAGGTTTTAGCTCGATTGGCAGAAGAAGCAGGTTTCATTCCACAGCTATGAGAGCCGAGCGCTAGGAGATTCTCGCTCTTCCATCCGGAGGAAAAGGAAGAGAGTCAAGAAGCAACTCGCTGTCTTTCAAGGTCACTGTAATCTCCACGCCGGGGCTACCCCCTGTTTATGAGACACTGAAGAGCCATGCAGGAACCGGATTATAAACAAACACGGAGAAAAGAAAAGCTTCACAGATAGAAATATCTATAAGTGCACCGGAGACGTCTAGTCCCAGTGCTCAGTTCCTGGTGTTTCCTTGTGTTTCCATCACGTGTCATATCATCATACCATAAACTATTCCTGTTAACACAGTTAGTGGTGTAAGAGAGGAGTGAGAATCAGGTACCGTCGAGGTCCGGCAAGGGAAATGAGGATTCCTGGCACACGGAGGAGCTGAGACTAAAAAAAAAAAGCTGCATCAGGGACCAAAATCTGTGAGCTAATCATGTGTGTTTTCTTCAGCTGTGCTTTCACAAGGAGGAAAGCGAAAGAAAGAAAGAAGGAAAGAAAGAAAGAAAGAACGAAAGCAAGAATGTCCAACAAACAGTTGAAGTCTCTAGACACACAGACAGTAAGTTGTCTACCCCTGCCACTCCTTTCCTGCTTGTCCTCTCTGGTATTGTCATTCTGTCTGTTTTCACACCCACAGACTAACACAAACAGTGCGACCACACACACACACTCACACACACTCACACACACACACACACACACACACACACACACACACACACACACACTCTCTCTCTCTCTTACTCCGAGACAGAAAGATTTGTTTAAAAAAAGCAGATTACGCACCAGCCTGGCTTCACTGGCCCCTCAGTCATCTGCTGCATTCCTCGCTGCTTGCACTTCCCTTGTCCATTTCGAGGGAGTCGAGAACACGAGCGGCGAAACTGCCCAGTGAAACTCCCATCAATCAGAAGACACTCGCTGATAGAGCGTATGCTAGGAGACCTACTGATGTAAGCTAGTCACCAGAGAAAATACCCAGTCGTGACGCATATCCAGGAACAAAAATAGCACTGGGGCCCCTAGAGGGATTATACAACAGGCTACGTTCAGAGACACTTTCAGCGCTCACACAGGCTCTCGCGCAGCCTCTCGCGCTCCGTCGGTTCTGTTTGCTTGCGCAAATGAAGTTTACATTTTTGTCAAGCGAGACATGACCGCAAATAGACGGGTCAAGAGAGCTAGGGAACGAAGCACAGACTGAAAGTGGCGTTTGCGCTCGTGTGTGTGTGTGTGTGTGTGTGTGCATGGTTTCGACACAGTGTCTTATCAGACCAAACTTTAACCATCTGGCCTCAATGCCTTTGACCCGGGGTTGTCCATGGCATGCCAAGCAGGGCATAACAACAAGGCAACACTTCCTCTTCCTGGCCTCCCTCGTTTATAGCTCTCCCTCAGCGCTATAAATAGCTCACCAGGCTAACGCGTACGAAATTCCTCCACCGATGTGCATTCTCTTTTCTATTCCTGGACACTTCTGTGATTGACTTGTGGATCGCAGATACGGGGTGTGTGTGTGTAGGTGTGTGTATGGAGGAGTAGCTGCACTGTCACACCACCGGTACTAGAACCAGGTTCTAACCTGTTCTCAATTAGCAAGTTTCCTGTGAACTAGGAGTCATTTTCTAATTTTATTTTCTGGCATGGTCATCACACACACACACACACACACACACACACACACACACAAAAAACTTGCCTTAAGAACAAGCGTACTGAAAGGCGTGTTTCGTGTAGCAGTGTAAGCTGAGAGAGTTTCTCATTTGGGTTCATGACAACATTCACGACGACGGTGTAGAGATACAGCACATAAGGCGAGTTCACGTGTTTGCGTGAAAACTTTGTACAGAAACCTGACGAGCAGTGAGGTTTTGCTAGCAAATGTCACGTTTAATCCACACAAAGTCGCGAGTCAAGGTTGAAAGGTACAGCGTCACGCCACACGGCGTGGATCATGTTTCCATGACAACACGTTTTTCATGTATTGTGTTTCATTCTTTATGTATTGTTCTGGACATGAAGACGGCGGAAAGAGACGCACCCTTTCAAGCTAGCTTTCTGAAATGAATTTTAGCCTTCGATAAACTTTGTGTCCTAAATAATAAATCTGGATTTAAAAGTCGAGGCACTAAAAGTAATCCCTGCTGTAACGTTGTAAAGGGATCCTAAACACAATAAAAGTTCTTATCCAATCCATTTCATATCCGTGAGTGAGGTTCTCCTTATAAACCTGCAGCAGAACCCGTCACTCTTTCAGCCCACTCTAGACGAATCAGATAACTTCACTCCTCTATCAGCAGGACGGGTTTGTTCCCGTCACACACGTTCTGGTGTTCTTCTACAATCCAATTTGCACAGCTAAATATACGTGACCGCTCCTGACTTCCAGAGTGGATGCTGTGATTCCCTGTGGATCTCTGACAGAGAGAGAGAGAGAGAAAAAAGAAAAAAACAAGCAGCGGTTCTGATTCTCCAGGGCTCATGTTCCCTGTCTAAGCAAGTCTTACTGTAAACAACATTCCCTGAGGAACAGACAGAGGAGCCCTATTGAATACAGAGGTGCAGAGAGAACGGAACATGGCAGTGGAAACACGATCCTCGGGAAAATCAGATTATCAGATACCAAAAATAAATTCTTAATACATCATGACTGTAGAGAGTATATGCACGCCTAACCATCACACCTACACTATATTGCCAAAAGTTTTGGGACACCTTTCCACATCACTGAATTCAGGTGTTATGTTTCAGGGGTTGGGCTCGGACCCTTAGTTCCAGTGAAAGGAACTCTTCCTTCCTGTTCCCTTCCTGACCTCAACCCCATAGAACACCTTTGGGATGAATTAGAGCGGAGACTGCGAGCCAGACCTTCTCGTCCAACATCAGTGCCTGACCTCACAAATGTGCTTCTAGAGGAACGGTCAAAAATTCCCATAAACACACTCCCAAATCTTTTGGCAATATAGTGTAGATGTAGTTCTTCTTGTTCAACTATTCAAAGCAGATACATGAAGACATCTGGAGATCTGGAGTGTCCTGCACAGAGCCCTGACTGACTCAACCCCACTGGGATGAACTGGAACTGGAGTCTCCTCAACATCCCAACATCAGAGTCTGATCTCACTGATGATCTTCTAGCTGAATGAATCCTAACATCTAGTGGAGAACCTTCCAGAAGAGAAAAATCTGGGAGGTTAAACAAGGACATATGGGTGTAACGTTCAGGGGTGCACATACTTTTGGTCATATAGTATATTAAGCATTAGGCGTATCTTCTCCAAGGCGATTTTAATCACAGCTTTATGGGTTTGGTTTTAAAAGGAAATAATCTCCGAGGGAAGCGGAGAAGATTAAATGTTATGACTGACGCTGCATTCCTTCATGCTCCTGCGTTCTCTCTGTCTGTAACAGATCCATCTCGGCTTTGAGCAAACGGACCTTCAGAACATCTTTACTCCATCAATATTTAATCTTAAGTATTGCTGGAAGTATGTAGGAAAATGTGATATCAAAGTGGTTTCATATTAATACTTAATAATTAACTATTTCTCAGGAAGAAAGCAGCAACTTCCACTGTACAGAGGCGCTCTCTGCTGGAGCAGAACCGACAGAACCCGAGTTCTATCAGTACGGTTCCTTTACTCACTTACAGAAACCTTCACTCAGACATCTCCCAGAAAACATGTAGGTATAATTTCACATTTGAAAATAATTTGCATAACTTTTTCCATGATTTGTATATATTTTTTATTATTATTATTCTTTCACCAAAAGTTGGGAGAAAGGAGAATTATTCCTAGCATAGCACAGCAGCTAGTCGGATTTGTCTTACGGATAAAAGTAATAAACTGTTTTGTTTGTTTGTTCGAATCTAAATTCCACATCCATCACTCAGATCGTTTGCGTCTCAGCTAAGCAGTTAGCCGTTAGCAGCTAGCGACGCTGCAAAGCTGTTTAGCCGTTAGCCGTTTAGCTTTAACTTACACGTAATACAGTAAAACACTGAATAAATGAATAAGATTTAATAAGCGATTGTTCTAGAAGTTTCATCCATCAAATTTCACTCATCTGTGACTAGCAAGAAAATACGCTCCTGATGTAACTCTTCCGGTGTCACGTTAGCAAAAGCTCGGTCGCAGGACGTTTATACGGAGAGATCAACTGGTGTGATGGGGTTTGTGTTATAAAAAACAAACAGAATAAATAAAAGTAATTCTATTACACAATTCTATTAAAACACGGACATGCTAACGACGCTCTCTCGCCAACCGTCTGGATGAGATCAGGATCGAATCAGGAACGCTTTCTAATTTGGATTCCACATGGAACTATATGAAATATTTTCTGGAATGAAGGCAGACTTATTCACCAACTGTGAAAAGGAGAGCATTGCTTGGAATATTACTTGGCTGAGGAGCATGGTTGCCATGGCAATACTGGCACGACTGATGGCAGTGGCGACGGCGGCCATGTTTAAGAACATTTGTAAAGTTTTTGAAGCGGTGGCAAATTAAAAGCAAATTAAAAGTGATTCAGGATAAGAAGCTACACATCTACACGTACTGTATAATGAATTTTATCTCCAAGACACACACACACACACACACACACATACACATGACATGGAATAACAAAACCTAGCAGTAAAAAATCCAATTAGCGTAAAATGTCCCACCTGCCACACAGATGCGGAGTTTCCCTTCCTTTACGCTAATAAAGTTGCAGAGCATTTGTAAAAGCCTCATAGCGACGATTCCTTCTCATAATTTAGTGGACAGAACAAACGGAGGAAGGTAATTAGGACAGAATGTAAAATCTATGTACAATCGTTGCATCAGGACTCCAGAGTGCGATCACACTTCAATCCAGGAGAGGCTGAGAGCCAAGGGAGCAAATCAGGTAGCACGCTCCGGCTGGGTGGAGCTCTCTCTCTCTCTCTCTCTCTCTCTCTCTCTCTCTCTTTCTCCTGTCGATCACAGTGATACTGGCCTCTTATAATAAGAAAGATCAGTATGTCCTAGAACAACAGATCCTTCTTGAAGAGCCCTTTATGGCTGCCATATTTGCTGCACAGAGGTGCTACTGGAATCCCTCTATGGAGCCTGACTCTAATCACACATTTACATTTTCTGCCACGCATCATGATGTTCAACGCAGTTATCTCTCATCTGTTATTTTATTTATCGCTTCACCAAGGCAACGCTGTACAAAATTTTACGCATTTCCTTCACAATTTAGCATTATGCATATCTTCACACCAAACTGATGAAATCTTGCCGGAACCAGAGAGACATGCTAGGAAAAAAAAAACAACAAAAAAAAAACCTTTGGTTTTTGAGCCTGACTTGGTCACATTATGAGATAGTATGTGATACAGTGATACAGTGGAACTGCGCCTCACTTCCTGTATGTGTGGCGTAACCCGGTGATTGATTGTGTTGCCATGGCAATGCCGTCTGAGATGTGAAAAGGTCCTTTGCAGTTTAACATCAGGGACATGTTTAGATCATACATGGCTTCTGATGAATCCTCTAGGAGTTACACAAAAATCCAAAATGGCCGACTTCCTGTTATAATAATAATAATAATAATAATAATAAAATTACACAAGTGCTACTTTCCTGTCATGAAATTAACCTCTGGTTCGCAGTAAACCCTGGAGGAGGTTGTCTTTTGTCATCAGACGGTCAGAGCGAATGCTTGGGCAGCCGGTTAAAAACAAACGAGCTCTTATACGCTCAGTCCGAGGAAGCGCCGGCCTTCTCCGGGATTGACTCTCGGCTGTTACACAACCTGCTGCTGTGTTTTCCTCTGGAGCAGCTGTCTCTCATTTCATCCACCGGAGTGGAAAAAAAATTAGTCCTGATGGCACGTCCCCTGAAAATTCCCATGAGTCCATGAACTCTCACGTCGCTCTGTGGCACCTGTTACTTCAGAAGCCGGGCATACCGAGGCGGAGCTATTCCCTGACCTTTAACCTCTCCAAACCACAGAACTCGGAAAGCATTCGGTGATCAGACACAGGAGCCCAACCGTATTTAACCTCCGAGCGGGATCGGCCGGTCAGTGCCAGGAATGAAGACCGGGGGCTTCCCAAACAGACAAACACCCCCTGTTCCAGCGAATGGCCTGCGCATGCCTGCAGCCCTGAAGCATGTGAAGACTCCTACAGCAGCATAACAAACACCGCTCTATGTTTTAGTGCACGCTGAAGAGCTTCAGCTTCTCCATGAATAACGCCTCTGATTCGGCGGGATATAAAACCGGATACAAAGTTCCACTGCATCACCTGGGGCCATGCCAGATAAAATAAAACAAATTAAACCGGGGAGAAAAAAAACCCAGAGTGGTCAATTTGACAAATTTTGTTTTTCCGGAAAAACATTTCAACTACAGATGGCCACAAAACCCCCCTTACCCATGAGATTGATCTGCTTTTGATATCTACTGTTGTTTTGTTTTTTGCAGGACATTAGCTCTGCTTTTAGAAGGCTGAAATATGCGCGAGTGTGTGTTTGGACTAAAGGACACTTTCTGGACAGCCCCATGGACTTTCCCACCATCCCAGACACGCCGCTCTGGAAAGTTCCCTGAATAAGCAGCTAAGATTGTTGGCATTCTCTGAATCTTCACCGTTCACATGATGACCATCATGATGACACGAAGTCCAGCCGAGTTTAAAACACACTGGAGGTCAGCGAGAACATACGCAGATGAATTGATCTCAAGAAAACAGACTTCAAACAGAGAAGGAAAAATGAGCAAACCTCATGACCTTGCTGTGACCTTGACACTGTTCATCGGAACACAGAACCGGTTAATGCCAAGGTTAAAACCAGTTAACCAGTTCCTGACTTATCTCTATCATGGTTCCTCTGGTTCTTACTGACCAAATATTACGCATCGTTTCCATGGAAACATTACGATCCTTAAGAGAACGTGACGTTAACGTGACTCGATCCATTCACACGGAACCCGGTTTACACACACGAACGAAGTCAATTCAGATTTTTTTAATCCAAATTGTGATTCTGAATGGACTGTGTGAACTCTCTGAGAACAGTTTCATTTTAGAAAAAAATCCCAGTAGAAATGTCATCCTCTCACGCAACAGCCGCCTGGTCACAAGTTCTCTCCCGCGAGAAGCCTTCAAGATTCCAAAACAAGCCGAGGAGCTCGTCTACTCTCACACACACACACACACACACACACACACACACACACCCAAAAAACCAGGAAACATCACCAACGCTCCAGAACGGATGAAACCGGGACAAATCCCAAAAATCCATCATCATGTGATATATTCATCTAGTGAAACATCTCACTGTAAAGGCTTGCAGAAGTTCTCCATGCAGCCCGGGCTTGATACCGTGTCCTTTTCCACTGCACTGTTTGTGCCGCCTGGCGCCGAACCAAGGGCTTATGGGAAGACAAATGACTCAGTGATTACTTTAACAATTACTCAGCCAACAGACTTGAGCTTGGAAGGACATGATACCAGAAGACATCTTGCTCTGATTTGTCAAGAACTTGTTTGTGAGAGGTGAGAGATTTAAAAAAAAACCCAAAAACAACACACACACACACACACACACACACACACACACACACTATATATCTATACTCCTTCTGGGAAAATCTTCCTGATATTCTAGCATTAAAGAGCTGAGGACTGCAGCGAGATGTTCAAATCTCTAACATCTCCAGCTCCATCTTCAAGCTGCACGTTTCCATCTGCGGCACCGGATGCTGCTCGACGTGAAATATGCGCCGGAGTTATAAAACACGTTATGTAACGCATCCGCCGAGTCCGACTGCAACAGCTAATTAAGCAGCGAGCCGCAGGGGGGCACATTTATTTCCGTTCTTTAAACCGGTCTGCGCGTCAGAGCGCTGGAGACGACGGAGAGAGAACAACAAACAGAAAAGGTGCAGAGGAAGAAAAAAGAAAAGGGAGTTTTTTATAAAAACACGTCACATCTACAGAGCCCGAGATATCTGCATGCAGCACGAGGGAGCGCAGACTGAACGTCTGGAGGACAAAATAAACCATCCATCGCCGAACAGCGCAGGAGAACCCCGAGGGAGGAAAGAGCTCGGCTCGGAGCGGCCGGAAACCGACCCGCACGTCTCGCCCGTCCCACCGGCTCCGTCCACGCTCCGATCTCACATCGGCTGACCGGAGCGTTTCCCCGGGTCGACTTTTCACACTCTGTAGATGGCTGCAGCCGATAACGTCCACTCTAATCCAGTCCAAACAAACTGCTCGAGAACAGAGAGAGAGGGCTTTCCCTCAGAATCCCCACATTCCTGAGGAACATCGCTTCTCTCTACAGAGGACAAACACACAACACACACACTACATACACACACACACAACACACACACTACATACACACAACACACACACAACACACACAATACATACACACAACATACACACTATATACACACAACACACACACAACATACACACAACACACACACAACACACACACTACATACACACAACATACACACAACACACACACAACACACACACTACATACACACAACACACACACTACATACACACAACTTACACACAACACACACACTACATACACACAACATACACACTATATACACACAACACACACACAACATACACACAACACACACACTACATACACACACACACAACACACACACTACATACACACAACACACACACAACACACACAATACATACACACAACATACACACTATATACACACAACTTACACACAACACACACACTACATACACACAACATACACACAACACACACACTACATACACACACACACAACACACACACTACATACACACAACACACACACAACACACACACTACATACACACTATATACACACAACACACACACAACATACACACAACACACACACAACATACACACAACACACACACAACACACACACTACATACACACTATATACACACAACACACACACAACATACACACAACACACACACAACACACACACTACATACACACACACACAACACACACACAACACACACACAACACACACAATACATACACACTACATACACACAACATACACACAACACACACACAACACACACACTACATACACACAACATACACACAACACACACACAACACACACACTACATACACACAACACACACACTACATACACACAACATACACACAACACACACACTACATACACACAACATACACACAACACACACACACAACACACACACACAACACAAACACTACATACACACAACATACACACAACACACACACTACATACACACAACTTACACACAACACACACACAACACACACACTACATACACACAACATACACACAACACACACAACACACACACTACATACACACTACATACACACTGCATACACACAACACACACACAACACACACACTACATACACACAACATACACACAACACACACACAACACACACACTACATACACACAACATACACACAACACACACACACAACACACACACTACATACACACAACACACACACAACACACGCACTACATACACACAACATATACACAACACACACACACAACACACACACTACATACACACAACACACACACAACACACACACTACATACACACAACATACACACAACACACACACAACACACACACTACATACACACAACATACACACAACACACACACACACAACACACACACTACATACACACTACAAACACACTACATACACAAAATATACACACAGCACACACACACTACATACACACTACATACACACAACATATACACAACATACACACTACATGCACACAATATACACACACAACACACACTACATGCACACTGCATACACACTACATACACACTACATACACACTACACACACAACATACACAATACACACTACAGACACACTACACACAACATACACATGCACACAACATACATGCTACATATATATAACATACACACTACATACACACTACATATACACAACATACACACTACACACACTACATACACACTACATACACACAAAATATACACAACATACACACTACATGCACACAACATACACACTACACACACAACACACACTACATGCACACTGCTTACACACTACATGCACACTACACACACAACATACACACTACATACACACTACACACACACAACATACATACTACATGCACAACATACACTCTACATATACACAACATACACACAACATACACACTACACACACAACATACACACTACATGCACAACATACACTATACATATACACTACATACACACTACACACACAACATACACCCTACATACACTCTACATATACACAACATACACACTACATATATACAACATACACACTACATACACACAACATACACTCTACATACACACAACATACACACTACATACACACTACACACACACAACATACACACTACATACACACAACATACACTCTACATACACACTACACACACAACATACACACTACATGCACAACATACACTATACATATACACTACATACACACTACACACACAACATACACCCTACATACACTCTACATATACACAACATACACACTACATATATACAACATACACACTACATACACACAACATACACTCTACATACACACAACATACACACTACATACACACTACACACACACAACATACACACTACATGCACAACATACACTCTACATATACACAACATACACACAACATACACACTACACACACACAACATACACACTACATACACACAACATACACTCTACATACACAACATACACACTACACACACACAACATACACACTACATATACACAACATACACTCTACATACACACAACATACACACTACATACACTCTACACACACACAACATACACTCTACATATACACAACATACACACAACATACACTCTACATACACACAACATACACACTACATACACACTACATACACACAACATACTCTCTACATACACACAACATACACACTACACACACACTACACACACACAACATACATACTACATGCACAACATACACTCTACATATACACAACATACACACTACATACACACAACATACACACTACATACACACAACATACACTCTACATACACACAACACACACACTACATACACACAACATACACTCTACATGCACACAACATACACACTACATACACACTACACACACACAACATACATACTACATGCACAACATACACTCTACATATACACAACATACACTCTACATGCACACAACATACACACTACATACACACTACACACACACAACATACATACTACATGCACAACATACACTCTACATATACACAACATACACTCTACATACAAAAACAACATACACCCCTAAAATAAAACACACAACATACACACTACATACACACAACATACACACTAAAAAAATCCCACAAACAACAATACGCACTACATACACACAACACTAGATACAGAAGTTGTATGTTTTCTTGTCCTTCTTTGGACTTTTCTCCTGTTACTGTCCTCAGTCCTCAGAAGGCGTTTTTTCAGACACTCCACATATAAATATCATAAATAACTGCACGCTATAAAAAATAAAATAAAAAATCTCAGCAAATTCAGCAAACAGATTTCGCCACATGCCGGAGGAATGACATCACCACACGCTGACCGTCTGACCCTAACAATCTGTTAGCTCCATGTTTAATCTCAGCTTTTATTTCCTTCAGAAGCTGTTCTGATGCACAGATACACACCGTTCATCTGGGGGTGGTGGTAGCTCAAGTGGTTAAGGCTCTGAAGATCAGGGTTCAAACCCCAGCACCATCAAGCTGCCACTGTTGGGCCCTTGAGCAAGGCCCTCAACCAACCTTTCTCTTCGGTGCTGTATCATGGCTGACCCTGCGCTCTGACCCCAACCCCCAAGGAAAGAGTTTCACAGTGCAGTAACGTATATGTGACAAATAATCTAGAAAAGTTTTCTGGATGTCAGAACGCGAGAAAGCTCCGAATGTCACCCTGAGCCTGTGATGGACCTGAATGAGGGAGAGGAGGAGGAAGAGGAGGAGGAGGTGACCTCATCCGAGCTCACAGATGAGATGAAGCCGGACATCTGACCTCCCTGTCACCTGACCACGATCCTCACGTGTGTTTTTTTAATCCCCGTGCAGTAAAGAGTAGAGAGCGCAGGTTTGAGCGTTTTCTGCATTTATTTTTCATGCATGTGTTCGCTCAGGCAGGAATAACACACACACACACACACACACACACACACAGCAGATTGCAGGCTCAGACCCGGAGGTGAGTGTGTGCAGTGTGGGCCGCTGGGAGCACCAGAGACCTGACGCTGGCGCTTCACACTTCCTCAGCCCTCGCACGCTTCTGCGTGTGTGTGTGTGTGTGATGAAAAAGCACCAGAAACACCTCCTCTCGCTCATCCGCAACTGCATCACACCATGTGTTTAGAGCAGGGAAAGAGGCGCCGCTGACATCACACCACGCAGGTGGCGGCCCTATCGCAGGAGGAGATAAAGAGCGCAGGATTTAATCATGTCACAATGTACACGCTTCCTTTACCGCGCTCCATCCACGGGAAAAACTGACAAGGCTTAATACCTCACTTTTTTTTTTTCGGTTTCTGTGCCATTTCCTGTCGTCACTTTCCTCTACACTTCTTTCCTTTTCCTCTCAGTTGTGACGGCTCGAAAAACACGGCCCGTGATATATAACGTCCATGAAGATAGAATTAAATAAATGTATATTTATACACACAGGCTTTAATATTTCTCTAGAATCCTGCAGGCGCTCGATGCCCTGAAGCAGACACTTCTAAGCGTTTCCTTCCAGACTGAAACTCAAGAGACTTGCTGAAAACCTTCTAGAGCTTCGCAGATGAAAAGAAAAAGAAGAAAAAAGAAGCAGAAGAAAACATTTGACGCTGAGAAACACCACAGCTCCAAGCCCTGCACTAGTAGATCTACAGTTACACCTCTGTCCCTTCTTTACTTTTCACTTCGAGATTAAAAAGGTCGATTGCGGCTTGACGGTTGCCACACAATAAGACTTCCTTACACACGTTTATTATTCTGTCTATCTCTCTCTCTCTCTCTCACACACACACACACACACACTTTCTATCTCTCATATTGCCATCTCTCCCCAACTAAAATTGTGTAAAAGCTTGATCATCTAGATAACACAGATAGATAAGACCATTCCTGTGCCAAACACCTCAATATAACACACTCTGGTGTGTGTCAGTAGGTCGCTAATCTCTAATCTCAGAAAGAAAGATGGCGTGAAATACGTCCCCGGAGTCGTCGCCTAGTCCTAGTGCTTCGCGTTCAGAAAGAACAATGAGGTTTCATATAATATGTGAGCCATAATTAAACCTCACCTACCATTAATCCAGATGGTAAATTGGAGCAGGGTGAAGATCAGGCAGGTCATTACTCACCACGGCCTGTGTGGGAATGGTACATTTAATCAAAACATTCCCGAGAAGGATCCTGAGTATTCCAAAGAAAAAGACTTTCCTTTTCTTCTGTCGGAACGCAGGAACAATTGATTATAATCGTTTTTCTGTTTCACGCTGTTAATTAAGAGAGGAACACCGCGGGGCAAGGAAGTGCAATTCCACATGATATTTCATCGAGAGGGAGAGTTAGGAATTAATGTGAGTTAAAAAAGTGACCTAACATTGTAAATGTACAAACAACTGGACCAGGTCAATGATCATACACAGCTTTATGTTGGACCTGAGACCTGATAAGAACATAAATGTTGTGGGATTCATTCAGCTTTAAGAGCATCAGTGAGATGTTGGGATGTTGAGGAGTTCTTCATTCCAACCTTCATGTCTTTATGGAGCTGCTTGGTGGACAGGGACATTGCTTCATGCTGGAGCACATATAGGTGAGAAGGTCAGGGTCAGGGTCAGGGTCAGGTGAGGGTCAGGGGGTGCACATACTATTTTCTCCCTTGTCAGTTCTGACCTCATGACTCACCATGCAGCTACAGTGTCATTAGACTCTCCAATGATTTCTCAGCTTAGCTTTCTTACTAAACCCAGCTGCAGAGGAACAGTGTGAAGGCCACTAATGATAGCACTCTCCACTTAATGACCCGCAGCATCCGCGTGAGGCCCGACTCCTCCACACGCTTCACTACAATTACACAAGCGCCCGCCTTTTGTTCTGACTCCACACACACACACACACACACACACACACACACCATGTCTGCAGTACATCTGAGATGTTTGTGTTAGAGAGATGAAACCTGGAGTCAGATGATGTAGCTACAGCTCGGTAAAGAATCGCATCCGCTCCGTCTCCACAGGTTCTGAAGACGGAGAAGTGGCTGCTTCTACTCTCATTCATGCTCTCGCTGCAGCTGCCTCCAGCTCTCCACAGCTCCAAAGCTCAAGCCACCATCTGTTCTACCAAAGAATGGAAAAACTGAGGTAATGACAGGAAGTTTGGGTAAATATGCTCCGCTCTGCGACCTGGGTGCCTCCACTGAGGTAGCTAGAACTACATGCTCACGGCTCATGAGTTTCTGGAAATATGACATGTTTTCCGTTATAAACAACTCCTAGTCTGAGGAAACCTGTTTCTCCAGAACCCTTCTCTCTTTCAGAACATGCATACAAAAATGCACATTCCAAACGTCGTTCAACAGGAAGTGTCCTAGTCTGCGGGAAAAAAAAGAGCAATTTGCATGGTTTGGAGAAGAGGAAGCGAAAGCCGCTCGGTCCATAAGAGAAACAAAGGCAGGGTGAGTTTCCGCTCAGCTCGTCTCGCCTCACCTTGCCTCGCTGCTTTCCATGTGTTTTGACTATAGACACATGCCACCCACCACAGCCTCTGCCAACAGGAAGCAGCAGCTCACACAGCCTTGCTATTCAAATTCAAATGAAGCTGTTATCAGGAAGCCAGTATTGGCGGAAAAGTGGAGAGACAGGGAGAGAGAGAGAGAGAGAGAGAGAGAGAGAGAGAGAAGAGAAGAGAGATATAGAGAGAGAGGAACCCACTGACACTCAGCGGCACGTGCCATGACACCCCCACGCCAACAGAGAGCTCTCTAAAGCACACACTTCCTGTTCCACACTCACTTCCTGTTTATAGACACCTTCATACACTAAAATACTGAGAAATCTTGCCATGTGTCTCGTTCTGTATGTGTGACGATCAATGTCCAGACTTCAGGAAGTCAATTAAAAGGACAGAGAAGGTTCTGGGATCAGTGAAATATTCGGATCGATATGCTCCCAGAACCGGAGTCAGTGGGGTGGGATGTCATGAGCTCTACTTTAACACAGTCCTCTCACACATGACAATCACACCTTACCTACAGCTGCTTGGTGCATATGTGTGTGTGTGTGTGTGTGTGTGTGTGTGTGTGTTAGTCTGAAAAAGCATGTCATTTGTGTGTGGGTTGTGTTCCACTGCCTAGCAAGCACCTGCAAACACTCGAATGCTGTTGTTTAGCAGCGGAGTTTTTTTGTCTAGTTCTGCCACATGTGCCAGTCAGCGTGAACGCCGCTCCGGCTTCCTACTGCTGCCTTCAGCTGAGTGTCAGTGAGTTTAACACAAACATACAAGTGAATGACTAGAAAATGCGTAAAGAGAGAGAGAGAGAGAGAGAGAGAGAGAGAGGTGTCACATGATCGCTCATTCTCACTCAACATCCTCAGACCAGCTTTTATTCCTCCACTCACACTTTTTTATTCATTCTCTCTCTTTCTCATCTCCACTACGCCGTCTTTTCAACATCAAGGACGTAGATGGTTCCCATAGAAACAGAGTATGCCTCAGTACTTCAGTCAGGTTTTGTGTGTCATATGTTTCCCAGAGTGGCCGCACGCACCGCCGACAGGAAGTGACCGGCATCACACGAAGGTCTGGAGAAATCCCTGCAGCAGGTCAGACAGAAACCTTCTGACCATCACCTCAACATACAGAAGGAAGAATATAAACTACACACTGAATCTTCCAGCTCTCTGGATCGACATTAATAAACACAGATGTACAATAAACAACTCTGACCTTTCACCTCTGGGTGGAATTAAACCTGATCACAAGGTGTAATACACACACACACACACACACACACACACACACACACACACACACACACTGATCTTTTAACTCTCTTCATTTTATTCGTTTCACTTTTTTCCACCACATCTGAAGCATCACAGAAATGATTTATATGACTAACCACAGCAGGTTTCTAACAGCAGCATGTTAGAGGAATGTAAAGAACTCCTTTAAGTGACTTTTAGCCCTGATTAATATTTACACGTGTGTTTGTCTGCATCGTTTTACAAACCCGGAGTCACGCTCTCACTGCTGCTGGATTCGATTTCACCGTTTACTCTTCCAACATCAAGACAGAAGGACTGCGAGGACGAAGAGATTACCCCCGAGTCCTACAGTCACGTGTACACACTGTAAACTAGCAGGTTAATTATCCGCTAACAAAATGCTGAGAATTAAAAAGATCGAGTCTCATAATAATCCTGCAGTCTGTTCCAAAGCTAATGATTCGCCGCTTAGCCGTTAGCTGACAGTTAGATTGCTAACATCTGTGCTAATGACTTAGGTGTGGTTATAACCAGCATCATGGAATTGGCAAAAACTCTCCTGCTGTTGACTTTGGATATTTATTTTCAAATGAAGTAAACGTTTTCACATGAAATCATATTCTCGGAACAAACACTGGGGTTTATTCATTTAAAAAAAAAGAAAAAATATATTTTCTTTCATTTTTAATGCCCAAGGTTTTTCCACATGATGTATGAGACACGGATTGAAACGTATCCTGGCACGGGAACCAAATCCTGAACGAATCCTAAACCAAATATTGAACGACTCCTAAACGACTCCTGAACGACTCCTGAACTGAATCTTGTGTGTCACAAACATCACAAGTGAAGGTGTGACACATAAATCAGTCTCCTCTTGATCTACTCAACACCGAACTTCAGGTACGGAAGTGCTTTTCCGTAAGTATTAACACACACACACACACAGACACACACACACACACAAGGCACTCGGCTTCCTTTTATGAACACAACAAGGCTAGCATGTGTGTCTCTAATCAGCTCCACGTCTAGTAGAAGATCAGCAGATCAGCAGCTCGGGTCAGTTCAGGACAATCATGTTTCATGTCAAGTTTTTTTTCAAGCAGCTTTAACAATCACTTCTTCCTGACTTTATAAAAGTTTTCATGTTTGTATATGTAAACAGAACACACTTCATTCTGTCGCGCTGCTCCTCAAAGCCGAGGCCGAGGGACCATCTTGTATCAGTCAGGAAATTCTGACAAAAACATGAGACTAGCTAATCAGCTTAGCTTATTGTGTGTATATATATGTATAACAGTTTTTCTCCAAGGATTTGCCGACACACCTGCTCATAAATGTGTTACTTGTCCACAAAAAACGACCAAAAAAAACAAAACAATAAGTTTCCGTATTTGTTCTGATGAGCAATCCTAGGATCCAGTGTGATATGCTAATGTTTGCTGACTGACAGAACTGAACTGAATAAACAGAAAGCTTTGTTGTTGTAACTGTTAGCATTTTCCTGTGGCCTGGATGCTAGGTCTGTGCTAGTGCAACTTTGCTAATCTCACATGCATGCTAACATGCAGACACACTAGCAGAAATATATATCACAACAACCTGCTCTCTCTCTCTCTCACTCACACTGACACACACACACTGACACACACACACACACACACACACACACACACACACACACACACACACAACAGTAAAACACACTTCATCTGTATCTGGTTTCCATGCAGTGATGAGTCTCTTGCAGCTGTGTGAATACGGAGCCACTCTTAGCCTAAGGCCCTGATAGCGATCAGCACTTTGCATGTCTATTTCTGTATGTGGCTGCACTGCAACCCGTATTCAAAAAGCCATGGCCTGGGCTGTGATCGCATGCTTCTCCATAACACTCAAACATCAGCCTCTGACACTGAGACTCTAAAGACAAAAGTCTGAGTAAGCGTCACACACCACGGCATCCGAAACCACACTAGTGACCTACGACGTCATCCATGTTATCTCCATCCCTCGTCTTTACGAACAGAAAGCAGCACGATGC
>JAUCMX010000030.1:766989-834489 GCA_033459395.1 Hemibagrus guttatus | reverse complement strand
GTGGTGGTGATGGTGGTGGTGGTGATGTGATGGTGGTGGTGGTGATGGTGGTGGTGGTGGTGATGGGGGTGGTGGTGATGGTGGTGGTGGTGTGGGGGTGATGGTGGTGGTGGTGATGGGGTGGTGGTGGTGATGGTGGTGGTGTGGTGGTGGTGATGGTGGTGGGGTGTGGTGGTGGTGATTTGATGGTGGTGGTGGTGGTGATGGTGGTGGTGATGTGATGGTGGTGGGGGGGATGGTGGTGGTGGTGATGGGGTGGGGGTGGTGGGTGGTGGTGATGGTGGTGGTGGGTGATGGTGGTGGTGGTGATGGTGGTGGTGGTGTGTGATGGTGGTGGTGGTGATGTGATGGGGGTGGTGGTGGTGATGTGATGGTGGTGGTGATGTGATGGTGGTGGTGGTGGTGGTGGTGATGGTGGTGGTGATGTGATGGTGGTGGGGGTGATGGTGGGGGTGGTGTGGTGGTGGTGATGGTGTGGGGGTGGTGTGTGATGGTGGTGGTGGTGATGTGTGGTGGTGGTGTGGTGGTGGTGGTGTGTGTGGTGGTGGTGTGGTGGTGGTGGTGATGTGATGGTGGTGGTGGTGTGTGTGGTGGTGGGGGTGGTGTGTGTGGTGGTGGTGGTGTGGTGGGGGTGGTGATGGTGGTGGTGGTGAGGGTGATGGTGGTGGTGGTGGTAAAGGTGGTGTGGTGGTGGTGTGGTGGTGATGGTGGTGGTGGTGATGGTGGGGGTGTATTGTGGTGGTGAGGGTGGTGGGGGTGGTGATGGGGGTGGTGGTGATGTGGTGGTGGTGGTGATGGTGGTGGTGTGGTGGTGGGGGTGGTGATGGTGGTGGTGGTGATGTGATGGTGGTGGTGGTGATGGTGGTGGTGGTGGTGGTGATGGTGGTGGTGGTGGTGATGGTGGTGGTGGTGATGGTGGGTGGGGGGATGGTGGTGGTGGTGATGGTGGTGGTGTGGTGGGGGTGGTGTGGTGGTGGTGATGGTGGTGAAGCGTAGGTGGCCCCTACGCTTTGCTGCTTCAGAATGATTTGCGCTAATTAACAGAATCATAAATTCTTGTTCTCCAGCAGAACATCTAGAAGGAGAACATCCAGGTATCTGAAGCTGAAGCTCAGTGAGGTTTGAAGCAAGACAACAATCTCCCCAGCCTCCTCTTTCCTCTTCATGTTCCTCCTCTTCTCCCTTCATGTTCCCCATTTCTCCCCATGTTCCCCCTTTATGTTCCTCCTTTCTCCTCTTCATGTTCCTCACTTCTCCTCTTCATGTTCCTCCTCTTCTCCTCTTCATGTTCCTCTCTTCTTCTCTTCTGTTCCTCCTCTTCTCCTCTTCATGTTCCTCCTCTTTCCTCTTCATGTTCCTCCTCTTCTCCTCTTCATGTTCCTCTCTTCTCCTCTTCATGTTCCTCCTCTTCTCCTCTTCATGTTCCTCCTCTTCTCCTCTTCATGTTCCTCCTCTTCTCCTCTTCATGTTCCTCCTCTTCTCCTGGTCTCAATGGCATTTTATATGCAGATCTGATAAACATGCAAAATACTTTTGCATGGCCGGTCTTTAACACTGACACTGAAGCTTATCAGACAGGGTTCATGAGCTGGATGGAAAAAAGATAAAATAGTCACAGAGTTTTGGGTCATTTAGAGGCGGAGCTTCACATTCACTGACCTCCATGAGCAGTTAGTTTAATAAAATATTCTTATTTAATAATATCTGTATTCTGAACACAGTGAGAAGGTCTCCTGATGTCTTTCTGAGGTGTGTGTATGTGATGTGTGTGTGATGTCACATGTGTTATGCAATGTGTGTGATGTTTGTGTGTGTGTGTGTGTGTGTGTGTTTGGTCATGTGGTTAAAGGATTATTATTTATTTCATTCAGAATTCAAGAACTTATACATTAATGATGTAGACTGCTCAAACTTCATAACAACGTGTGTGTGTGTGTGTGTGTGTGTGTGTGTGTCACACTGCGCTGTCTGTGTATGGTGTTAAGTGGACTATGACCCGGTCCAGAGTGCCATGTGTTACTAATAATGTTATCTATAACCTGGAATCCCTCTCTCTCTCTCTCTATCTCTCTCTCTCTCTCTCTTTCTCTCTCTCTGTCTTGTTCTCTCTTTTTCTCGCTCTCTCTCTGTCTGTCTCTCTCTTTTTCTCTCTTTCTCTGTCTGTCTCACTCTTTCTCTCTCTCTCTCTCTCTCTCTCTCTCTCTCTCTCTCTCTCTCTCTCTGTCGCTCTGTCTCTCTCTCTGTGTCTCTCTGTCTGTCTCTCTGTCTCTCTCCTCCTCTCTCCAGGAGCTGAGATGATTTTAACACTCGACAGCTTCATCCTCTTCAAATTACACAAAATCTCGGCTTTTGACCCAGAGGCCGTGCCTCAGTGTCTCTGCGTCTCAATGTCGCTGTGTCTCAGTGTTTCCGCATCTCAGTGTCTTTATGTCCCTGTGTCTCAGTGTCTCTGTGTTTCAATGTCTCAGTTTCTCCGTGTCTCCACGTCTCTGTGTCTCCACATCTCAGTGTCTCTGTGTCTCAGTTTCTCTGTGTCTCACTGTCTCCATGTCTCAGTGTCTCTGTCTCTCTGTGCCTCAGTGTCTCCACGTGTCAGTGTTTCAGTGTCTCTGTGTTTCTCATTGTCTCTGTGTCTCAGTGTCTTCGTTTATTCATGTCTCGGTGTGTCAGTGTCTCTGTGTTTCTCAGTGTCTCCATGTCTCAGTGTCTCCGTGTTTCCATGTCTCAGTGTCTCCATGTCTCTGTTTCTCCACGTCTCAGTGTCTCCATTTCTCCATGTCTCAGTGTCTCTGTATCCCTGTGTCTCAATTTCTCCGTGTCTCTGTGCCTTGCTGTCTCAGTCTCTTCGTATCTCACTGTCTCTCAGTGTCTCCATGTCTCAGTGTGTCAATGTCTCTGTGTTTCTCAGTGTCTCCATGTCTTAGTGTGTCAGTGTTTCTGTGTCTCCATGTCTCAGTGTGTCAGTGTCTGTGTCTCTGTGTCTCACTGTCTCCATGTCTCAGTGTCTCCGTATCTGTGTCTCCGTGTCTCTGTGTCTTTGTCTCAGTGTCTCCATGTCTCTGTGACTCGATGTCTCCATGTCTCAGTGTCTCCGTATCTCAGTGTTTCCAGGTCTCTGTGTCTCAGTGTCTCTGGAGTCTTATCTTCTTGCCCTGACTCTCAGTGTAGATTGTGGTTGCTGATGTGTCTGGTGATGGTGGAGTCATGTCTCAGGGGTGTGTTATGGATATTCCCACCGAGCCAAACAATTAATCATCAGTTAAACCGTTAAAGTATATGTGTGTACAGGGTTGGGAAGGTTCCTTTGGGAATGTAAGATGTAATATATAATAAGTAGTGTAACTTTTCACTGACTTTATTAAAGTAAAGGAACTGATTACATTTACAGCAGGCAGGGTTAACCTTACAGTAATACTCAACTCTGTTTACTGTTAGAATCTCACAATCTCTCATCACTTTAATTAACATTATATTCATTTCATTTTAATCACAGCCACAACACCACACTTCATAACAAACACTGTTTAATACTGTTTCAGGAATCAAACCTTTACATAGCTGTGACAGGACACACTGGCAAGTAACAATGCTCCAAAAATCAAACTGGACAACCCTGGAGAAAAAGAGGTGATGTTTCTCTCGATGAAACTGCAGCAGATCATCATTCTCTTTTCAGTAGAAAATCACGCAGCAGTGTAAAGCTCTGATTTTATAAAGGACACTGAGAATTAAACTGGATTAATGTATCATTGCTCTGGTCAGAGGAGGCTGTCGGTGCCCTGAATTTCACAACTCCATGACTTTGTGAGTCATAACGTATGCTACAATGCTAAAATAAATAAGTTATATTAGATCTGACATCACCAACACATTTCAAGGAGGAAAAATGGGAGCTATATATTTTCTGTCAAAGGGTTGATAAATAGCAGTGTGCCTGGTAAAGGTAGCTAGCAGACTAGCTCATTTGTGCTAATAGCTAGCAGACTAGCTCATTTGTTCTGAATATTTTGAATAAACATGGTGGATTTTACTGTAGCAGCTACAGTAACCCCACTGACCACTCCACTGACCACTCCACTGACCACTCCGTCACTTTTTATTATACATAAACCAGTAATATATCATTCCAAACTAAAGGCTCTGTTTTTATTTCTGTACACTCACAATAATGACAAAAACCATATGCTTTTATAAAATAAAGAAAGGCTAGGTTACATACCTGCAGATGTTTCCTCAGGTTCCACACTGAAGCCTTTGATGTGGAGAGCATTTTAACAGCTGGAGAACTCATTTTAACAGAACTGTTAGATTTGTCCTTATCAGATTTCAGGATGAAATTATGTTTACATTTCCAGCACTGAAATGCATTGTTATCCCTCGCCATGGAGCCGACTCTCAGACAGGTTGTAGTAGCCTAACGCTTTCAGCGGTGATGTGGATGAATGTAATTAGCAGACTCGGTGCCGTGAATTCAGACCAGAGAGCCAATCAAAAGCATCAGAACCAGAATTAGCAAATTCTAGCAACACATTAATATTATTCATTAATAATATTTAAAAAATATTCAGATGTAACCCTATTTGTAATCTTTAACATTTTCATAAGTCACTGTAATTTAATTACATATTTTTTCTCAGTAACTGTAACGAATTACTCTTACATTTATTTTCTAATTAAATTATGTAACGCCGTTACATGTCACTAGTTACTCCCTAACCCTGTGTACATGTATATATAAAGGCAGTGATGATATGATCTATTATCACCTCGCTGATTGTGTTCGTCTGTTCTGTAAAAGTGTGATTGCTATTCTGAGAGGTTCCTCTCTGAGAGGTGTGACTCTCTGTCATGGGACCTACATGTGCAATTATTCTTCTGTGGCTTCGATTATAACATTCTTCAAAAATATTCACATGCTCTTGTCTTATACATGCAGCATTTTGGCTGAAGAGCTTCGTCTTTAATGAGAGCATTTCTGCAGAGCTACAGAGACTTATCTGGAATTCAGTTTTGGCTAGATGTCAATGACAAGCCCAGACTGAAGAAATGGACCTTCTACAACCTCTTTATAGGGACTGAAACTCACTGAAACACACTTTATGACATTTCTTCACTTTCTGTCTCACACACACACACACACACATACACACACACACTGGGGTTAACTCGAACATCTCTAACATGGAAAGGGAAAGTGTTCTGCTTTTGAAGGACAGTTTTGTGGTGTGAAGGTCTCACGTCACAGACACAAGGTCTGATCATCTTCCACATGAAAGTAACATGTTTTTATGACAAATTCCCCCAAATCATTTCAAATGAAACTGATTCTTTACAGTGTGAGTCATTTAACTGGCTGAGTTTATCTAATATTCCATTTAATAACCTTACCTTTAATTACTTTCTGATCAGCTTTCATGTAAACATGGCTAGCTCGTTGGATCGGTGATTAGCAGGATATTGGAATCTGATCTCACAAACGCACGTGCAAAAAAATCACACAGCCAAACACACACACACACACACACACACACACACACTGCATGACGTTTACTACAGCGTTTCATTTTTAATTTGTAAAAAGTCAAACCCAGTGTCCGGAGGCTAGAAACAATAAATGACTAAATAAAGTTATTTCGATTAATTTCTATTCCAGTAAATACACTTTATTGCCAAAAGTTTTGGGACACCCCTCCACATCATTGAACTCAGGTGTTGTGTTTCAGGGGTTGGGCTCGGCCCCTTAGTTCCAGTGAAAGGAACTCTTAATGCTTCAGCATACCAAGACATTTTGGACAATTTCATGCTCTTTGTGGGAACAGTTTGGGGATGACCCCTTCCTGTTCCAACATGACTGCACACCAGTGACCAAAGCAAGGTCCATAAAGACATGGATGAGTGAGTTTGGTGTGGAGGAACTTGACTGTCCTGCACAGAGTCCTGACCTCAACCCCATAGAACACCTTTGGGATGAATTAGAGCGGAGACTGCGAGCCACGCCTTCTCATCCAACATCAGTGCCTGACCTCACAAATGCGCTTCTAGAGGAACGGTCAAAAATTCCCATAAACACACTCCTAAACCTTGTGGAAAGCCTTCCCAGAAGAGTTGAAGCTGTTATAGCTGCAAAGGGCGGGGCAACTCCATATTACATTCATGTGCATGTAAAGGCAGACGTCCCAAAACTTTTGGCAGTATAGTGTATGTTTCAGTGTAACAGGAAGTGAAAAGGTTTATAATAAAATAAAGAAATTAGAAATTAATTGAGACAAAAAGTGAGAAAAGAAGTTCTACACTGTAGATTAAATCACATGACTCAGTGAAACAAATATTTTAATATTATGTTCAGCGTCTCATCCTCCAAAAAAATCATCCTGGTGTGGAAACATCTTTTTAGTCCCAAGCATGACCTTCCTTCACCTGAGGCGTTGTGTCGTGTCTCGGTGCAGACAGCACGACTCGTCCTCTGTTTATCTCCATCGACGTTGAATGATTCGTTCTTAATGACGAGGTTTAATGAGTGGGTGTGTCGTCTCTGTTCATTTTTCATTCTTCAATTAATTGCTCCTAAAATTAATTTTCATTATTTCAGTCCCTGATCTAGTGAACTATATAATATAATAAATAGTGAAATATTTTTAATAGAGATTCTAAAGCTCTTCTACAAGCCTCTATGGATAATAATGTAATAAAAATAAATAAATAATTTAATAAAATGAATGTAACCTATACAGAATATTCCAGAATACAGACTGAACTCGATCATGTCCGGGGTTTACGTTAGTCAATCTTGCTATTATGTGTGTATTCACACACACTCATGAGCACGAGTGGGATACGGAACGTTTTTTCCAAAATTATAGGATTTTTAAAAATTCCACGATTCCTGTCTAAACGCTCGTACGTTCGATTTACTTATAAATCCGTTTGCATCCGGATTAATACGTGTGTGTGTGTGTGAGAGCTCACCGAAACTGTAAGCTCCTCCCTTACCCATACACACACACACACACACACACACACACACACACAGCCCTAGGCCGTAGTGTCTGTGTTTCCTTTTCAGATGTTCCAAAGCCTCAGCAGCCAAAGCTCTCGGGGATTACTCACTGGAATTAAATTCCCTCTTATTCCACACCCAGTTTTTTTATGCCTCTACTCTGCCCTCAATAATATGCCATTGTAAAGCCCTAAACTAGACACTCAGTGCCACGTCACTCTCTGGAATCCCAGCACCTCTTGCCAGGAAATTACATAAGAACAGGTTTCACCTGACAAAGGTCAGTGTGTAGACTGGGTGATGAGGCAGGGCTGCTGTCGGGCCGTGACTGTAAAGCTCACACGGTGACTGACCTTCATGTTTCATCTTCTAGATTTGGTCATAAAGTACGCCTCAGTATCTCAGAGGACACAGTGAAAGGGGTACAGGAAGTTTATCTGCTCCAGGAACTTTGCAACAGGGCAATAAAACAGAATTACAGCGCAACAGCCGAGGCCTGAACGATGCTAATTACCTGATATTTAGCATAAATGCTAAAGAACAAAATAATAATAATATAATAACACTTTGAATCTTTAACGTCCCTCTGGAATAGTTTTAATTCTGACGTCCAGCTCTCGTGTTTTTTCTTGTGTTTTCTTAATCGTGTAAAACATCTGGAAGCGGTTAGCTCTAGCGGCTGCACACTGAGGCTGAAATCCTCCAGTGTTTTGTTTTGATTGTCACCTAGGTTATTTGTCATGTTTACAGGATTCGGATTCGTATCGTATTTAATCTTGATCCTCAAATCCTTCAACGTCACACAATCTGGTCACGCAGGTTTCCCGATCAGTCATGAGCTCCAGGCTCCGTGCAGACGGAGGAAGAACACCAACCTCCAGCGAGATCCCTTTCTCAATGACTTCTCAATGATTATTATTATTATTATTATTATTATTATTATTATTATTATTATTATTATTATTTTCATTTTCTGACAGTGTGCTCACATTTACTCTTTACATTTCCTGCTTTTCTGTGTGTTCATGTCATTCAGCAGATGGGAACAGGAAGGAAGTTCATCTGATCCTTCAGACATAAACATAACCTTTATATACAGGAGAGAGAGAGAGAGAGAGAGAGAGAGAGAGAGAGAGAGAGAGCTGTGTCAAGGCCAGAATCATCCACATCTCTAACAGAGAAAGAAACGGCTCTCTCTCTCTCTCACGCACACACACACATAAACACTCTGAAGTTGTGTGATGACTGAAGTTCATCATCAAAACATACTGTACTGATTACTCTGCATGTAGAACCTGCTGTGTGTGTGTGTGTGTGTGTGTGTGTGTGTGTGAGTGTGTGTGTGTGTGTGTGTGAGTGAGAGAGACAGAGAGATAGAGAGAGAGAGAGAGGGACCGTGTGTGTGTGTGTGTGTGTGTGTGAGTGAGAGAGACAGAGAGAGAAAGAGGGACCGTGTGTGTGTGTGTGTGTGTGTGTGTGTGTGTGTGTGTGTGTGTGTGAGTGACTCTTCCAGGCCCGGACAGCACCATGACCCTGACCAGTATAAAGCAGTGAGTTAAGTGGACGCAGCACATGCACTGAATCAGGTTGATGGAGTGTCAGCTCTTATCTGTTACAGACTCCTCAGTGTTAGATACAGGTCCATTAGTAGGATGTTATTGAGGAGTTTCAGGTCACAGGTCATTAGCAGTCGTTCATCTGCAGGAAGAGGAAGAGGTGACGGCGCACTGCCTCGAGGCAGGATGGTGTGATGGATTCCAGCTCATTTACTGTCATTATTTGTGACTATTCATTAAACTCCTGATGATCTTCATGTGTGCAGTCATACCTCCATTATACTGTGAGCTGTAGTTCAGGTTCACACACACACACACACACACACACACACACACACACACACACACACACACACACACACCCCTAATTCACTCTCTCAACAAATTGGAAGACCAATAAAAAAACATTTTTAGTGAATTGTTGATAGGGGCTCCTTTTGCTTTAATTAATTAGGTGATCAGTTTGTGGCACTGCTGAGGTGGTATGGAAGCCCAGGTTTCTTTGACAGTGGCCTTCAGCTCATCTGCATTTTTTGGTCTCTTGTTTCTCATGTTCCTCTTGACAATACCCCACAGATTCTCTATGGGGTTCAGGTCTGGGGAGTTTGCTGACCAGTCAAGCACACCAACACCATGGTCATTTAACCAACTTTTGGTGCTTTTGGCAGTGTGGGCAGTGCCAAATCCTGCTGGACAATGACATCAGCATCTTCAAAAAGCTGGTCAGCAGAAGGAAGCATGAAGTGCTCCAAAATTTCTTGGTAAACGGGTGCAGTGACTTTGGTTTTCAAAAACCACAATGGACCAACACCAGCAGATGACATTGCACCCCAAATCATCACAGACTGTGGAAACTTAACACTGGACTTCAAGCAACTTGGGCTATGAGCTTCTCCACCCTTCCTCCAGACTCTAGGACCTTGGTTTCCAAATGAAATACAAAACTTGCTCTCATCTGAAAAGAGGACTTTGGACCACTGGGCAACAGTCCAGTTCTTCTTCTCCTTAGCCCAGGTAAGACGCCTCTGACGTCGTCTGTGGTTCAGGAGTGGCTTAACAAGAGGAATACCACAACTGTAGCCAAATTCCTTGACACGTCTGTGTGTGGTGGCTCTTGATGCCTTGACCCCAGCCTCAGTCCATTCCTTGTGAAGTTCACTCAAATTCTTGAATGGATTTTGCTTGACAATCCTCATAAGGCTGCGGTTCTCTCGGTTGGTTGTGCTTCTTTTTCTTCCACACTTTTTCCTTCCACTCCACTTCCTGTGAACATGCTTGGATACAGCACTCTGTGAACAGCCAGCTTCTTTGGCAATGAATGTTTGTGGCTTATCCTCCTTGTGAAGGGTGTCAATGATTGTCTTCTGTCAGGTCAGCAGTCTTCCCCATGATTGTGTAGCCTAGTGAACCAAACTGAGAGAGCATTTTGAAGGCTCAGGAAAGCTTTGCAGGTGTTTTGAGTTGATTAGCTGATTGGCATGTCACCATATTCTAATTAGTTGAGAGAGTGAATTGGTGGGTTTTTGTTAAATGTGAGCCAAAATCATCACAATTAAAAGAACCAAAGACTTAAACTACTTCAGTCTGTGTGCACTGAATTTATTTAATACACCAGTTTCACAATTTGAGTTGAATTACTGAAATAAATGGACTTTTCCACCACATTCTAATTCATTGAGATTCACCTGTAATCGACATGATCCATAAAATCCTACACGACTGAACAAAAGATATGCAGCATAATATTTACTATCAGTGTGAGATTGTTCTGGATCTTTATAGACCAGTTACACAATCCAGTAAGACTCAGCCATGAATAAATACAAATTATAATAAAAAAAAAAATCTAAATAAAAACCTCTAGGTGCTTAATAAGGCTTTTGGTGTGGTTTTTATGAGGTGGTGGACATGCTATTCCAGATCTGTTCACTTTTACTGAATCATGTGGACATTTTAAAGAGAAGCTACAGCCAAGTCCTGGCTCGAAGCTCCAATTTATCCTCATTTCCTCCTGCGGATACTTTTAATTCTACAACAAATCTACATGTTAAACTTTATGTCTTTAATTAATTAAACAATTCAAATTAAGCAAATAATTGTAATCATTTTAAAGCCTGGATCTTAGTACAGAGTGTGATGTACGCCCGAAAGTATCAATTATTAACACCAATTAGACTGAAGGAAGAGCAGTAATAGCTCCTTGGATAGAATCAGAACTCGGCTCGGTTCAGCAGTAATTCAGACGTATTGTTGTTGGGTTTGTTGGCTGCGTTTACTGGGTGGGCGGAGCTTGTGCTTCTGTCAATTACAGTGACACTTGGGTACTGTGATGTCATGAATACAGAACAGGGTCGATGGCATTGTCCTCTGAGTGTGTTATGCTGCTCTGTGAGGTCCTTCAACACAATGAAATTAGGGACTGACCATATAAGAGGTCAGGTGAGAAGTAGAACCCAGGTGTGTGATGTACACATGCGGTAATGTTTAGGGTCATCACTGCTGTGGATATGCATGTCTCTCTTAGTCCACTACACAATGAAGTCGTCATCACTCAAATCTCGGCAAATATCGCGCGGCAACCCAGCTTCGGCTGTTACTATAGCAACAGCCTCCCTCCTCTATCCTCCCTCCCTCCCTCCCTCCCTCCTCATCTAGCATCCTTACCGACACAACAGCGGTAGGTAACAGCATCCTCGGCGCCCGTGTACCACAACGGGGAAATAAAACATGGCGCTCATTCCTTCCCAAATCCTCAGAGTAGCCATACTCCTGTCGTATTTCTCCATCATCTGCAATTACAAAGCCATAGACATGCCCGCGCACCAGACATACGGCGGTAGCTGGAAGTTTCTGACGTTCATAGATTTGGTAAGTCTTCCTCCAAACCCAGCGAATGTTTATTTATTCGACACGCAGGGCTGACAAAAAACAACAACAACAACAACAAAAACCAGTCAAGCCCTGGAGAAAAACAAAGGCATTCCCAGTGTGTACGTGTAGACTTCCTGACTGGTGTAAACTGGCCTGGGGCTGTGCATCACGACTCATTCATTTCTGCTGATTAACAGAGCGAGCAGAATAAACCTTACACTAAGGGTTTACACTAAATTACTTAATATTCGCTAAGATTTATTTAAAAAAAATAAATAAAATCAGGGCTGTTTGCGTTACTCTTGCGTTAGGAACAAATGTAGGTCGTGTCAGGTAGCAGTCTGCGCATGCGCGAAGCTAGGCTGGCGCGCCTGCTGTTTGGTCCTACAAGCTTGTGACTCATGTTTTCCACAATAAACTGCTTTTTTCACTTATAGCATCAATTTAATAGAAATGTCGATGTAATAAAGTTAATAAAGGTTTTTTTTAATGCTGCTTGTAGAAAACTAAGTTCACTTTTTAGACCTTACGAGCAGATTTCACCCTCAGGACTAATAGTTTTAATAGACGCTTATTCGGCTTATTTGGTCTAAATGCCGGAATTTTGAGTTTTAATGAATATCTATAATAACTAAGACTTTTCAGCATTTTTGCACTCTAAGAGGAAGAATTTTAGAGATATGAATGTAATAGAAACAGCATTTAGAGAGATATTTTCCTTCAGCATGTTTACTGGTGGCTCAGTGGTAGGTTTCTGGTCTATCATGTGGAAGGCCCGGGTTCGATTCCCAGCCACTGGGTGCAGTGCCGGTCCCAAGCCCGGAAAAATGGGATGGTTGTGTTAGGAAGGGCATCTGGCATAAAACATTGGGGAGCACGGTGGCTTAGTGGTTAGCACGTTTGCCTCACACCTCCAGGGTTGGGGGTTTGATTTTCGCCTCCGCCGTGTGTGTGGAGTTTGCATGTTCTCCCCGTGCCTCGGGGATTTCCTCTGGGTATTCTGGTTTCCTCCCCCGGTCCAAAGACATGCACTGTAGGTTGATTGGCATCTCTAAAAATTGTCCGTAGTGTGTGAATGAGAGTGTGTGTGTGCCCTGTGATGGGTTGGCACTCCGTCCAGGGTGTATCCTGCCTTGATGCCCAATGACGCCTGAGATAGGCACAGGCTCCCCGTGACCCGAGAGTAGATCGGATAAGCGGTAGACAATGAATGAATGAATGAATGTTTACTTTTTGTAGACTAAGTGGATGACCTCCGGTCAGGTTCAGACTGACCACCAGGTCATCAGATGCTTCAAAATACAGGGGCCGACTTGTGCAGGTCAATCTGATCTGAACACACATGGCTAATGTTAGCTAAACATTATCTAGTCACTATCATCATCAGCGTCTAGCAAGTAAAACATCATGACGTTGATTATTTTCTCTTTGTTTTGTATTGGAGTTTTTGCAGTTCATGACACCAATCACAACAACAGCAGCATTTTATTCCTAATGTAATATTATAAATATTATATCATAAGTATTATTTAAAAAAAGACTTATGTTACACACATAATAAACTCTTTAAACTGTTTAAATCTGAAATTTAAAGGCCTCAGGATATTCTTAATGTCCATTTGGGGTTGTTTGCTAATCACTGACCTGAGGCTAGCTAGCTAACAGCTAATGGAAACTAAAAGTATTAGCCAACATGGAGAGTCAGTGATGAGCATTTAGCTAGCTGTTACTGAAGGAAGGGCATGCACTGTTTGAAAACTGTTTCTCAAATTAAAGGAGCAATCTCAATAGTTCATTATTAAGACCTTGTACTGTAAATAAATGCCACGATTTGCTTTAGCACTGTAGCTGCGTGTAGCATTACGCTACTCACGCTTCAACCAGCTAGCTAACGTGTTCTGTGTGTTCACAGAAGCTTATCAACTCATAAATGTCAAAAAGTGTGTCTTTTTAGCTACAGTCAGCTAGAACGAGTCTGCATGTTGTCTTTTGTCTTCTTTCATTACCGAGTTGTTTCCACTCAGCGCTCTCGCTCACCGTCTGTTTCGTGTTTGTTTTTCACTGTTCTTTGTAAACTTTAGAGGCTGTCCATGAAATCCATGAAATTCCCAGGAGTTCAGCCAATGCTCAAACCACTCTGTCTGGCACCAGCAGTCAGGCCACGGTCAAAATAACCTGGTCACTTTTTTTAGGTTTTACTACCAGACTGTATATGCTAGTGAATAACATGCTGTCATTTACTCCCATTGTGTGCTATTGAAGGTTTTTTGGTTAACATGGGCACATGAGTAACTTAACACAGCAAGTACAGCATTATTAATGATTAAGGGAATATGTAAAATGCTCAGTTGCTAGCTAGCTGACATTATATGTAATTTGAATCAAAGTGCAAGTGGCTAATGTAAGGTACCTGATATCATGAACATTTACACATCGCACTGTTTTTGAGGAAAAAATCGCTGCTCTGTAAGATTTTTATCTGGCTCTGACACTCCTGAGACTCGGGCTAACCTTCTCAAGCTACCTGGAGTGTTTGTTAAGATCATACATTCAATACATTGTTCTGAAATGTAGCCAGTGTTTTATAATGTTAGCTAGAATATCAGCACAATGAGCTAGCTTTAAACATCAAAATGGGCAAAATAGCAGAAAAAAATCTAAAGAATTGCCAGCTGATGGTCTGTTTAAACCGTTTCATCAGAACATGACATGGATTTGCTATAGAACCGTCAAATCTGTCCACTCTGTAAATCTCTGGCGCAATATTATAGAGATCTTTAATGAAGTTTTCTGGGCTTTAATCCCACTAAGAGCTTCAGGTGCGAGTTGGAAAGTGTCTGCAGGTTCACGACTAGCCAAGCCACTTAAAATGTAAGTCTGGGTCTTTTCACGGTCACTAACACAGGAATGGACAGGATTAAAAATTGTACTGCAACCAGCCACCAGAGACATTTTGGCTTTGCTTTGGAATCCCTGTTATGACGTCTTCCCATGTAGAGTCATAGATACTTCACATCAGAGAGGCAAAATAATCACAGATGCTTCCCTTGCAGGTTGGGGATCAGTGTAGTACCACAGGGGAAACAGATGAAATGTGGCTTGTAGATGTCTGGTCAGGAGACATCAACAATCTGCATCAATGAGCCTCGACCACCCATGACCCTGTCTCCGGGTCACCACTGTTCCTTCCTCGGACGACTTTTGATAGATACTGACCACTGCAGACCGGGAACACCCCACAAGAGCTGCAGTTTTGGAGATGTTCTGATCCAGTGGTCTAGCCATCACAATTTGGCCCTTCATCAAACTCGCTCAAATCCTTACGCTTGTACATTTTTCCTACTTTTGAGGACAAAAAGCTCTCTCACATGATCATTATGGATCTTAGCATTGGACAACATTGAGTTATAATTTTCATCCCTCAGGGATTCCAGCATCTCTTCCATGTAGGTGTGTTGAGAAATGATGACCCAGGTGGAAGACTTGAGAGAGAACTTGCTTTTTTCTTTTTATTTATCCGGGGCACTTTTCAGCATTAAGAGACAGACACTTTCTGGCATCTCAGCTCCTTTATACATCATCTGGTCTTTCTCTACAACACAAATACTGAGCAATACCCACTTAAATAACACACAGGTACACACTCAGTCCTGGACCTATTCACACCTTCTCCATTCACAGACCAAATCTCCTCCATCACATCCCCATGGAGTTATACAGGCAGTTAGACGTCTGGAGCCTTGCTGGTGGGCTTCTTCTTGTTCTAGAGGATCTGTCAAGTCATCTGTCATCTTTCACTAGTAATTCCTGTGTGGTTTGAGTACTGGTGAGCATGTTCTCTGATCATCTGTTCAACATCTGCAAACTGGGGATGAATCCTGTGTGGTTACTGTCACAGACCAAGGCCACTAAACATTTTCTTCACTTTTCATGCTGCTCATCACTCAAGTGTGTGAGATCAACACAACACAACAATGTCCTCTCCTGAACCCCCTTAAACACTGAATTTCTTCATATTTTCTCCAAGGTCTAGGTCTGTAAGTCTCACATTGTCCTATTCAAGCTCAGTAAGTCATGCTGAAGTTGACTTCCTCGATGCTAAAAAAGAAAAGATTCCAAGTCTTAATTCAGAAAATCACAGCCTTAACATCTCAACAGAAAATAAAACATTGTCCAGTTATTATTATTGTCTTAGAGCCAGACTCAGAAATAGAGCTGTGGCAGTGTGACAGGATCTCAGCTACTTACTTTTTATTTCCTTCTTCCCAGGAGGAAAGATATTGAGGAATAAAAAATTAAAGAGTTGATTAATCAGAAGAAAAGGCCTTTTTTTAGTTCTTGGCTCTGAAAATGAACGCTGTGGTAGTTTGTTGGTGCTGATTTCACTATCAGGACAGTAGCTTATCGTTATCTGATAACACAACTGTAAAGTCCACGCGCCCCCGCCCTATGCGGGGCTCGAACCTGGACCCCTGCGGTTGCCGCGTGCATGCGCCTGCACACCGTGGATACAGACCCATACGCGGGATTCAAAGAAGTGCTGCTTTATTGACATAAACATGAAACATGGGGAAAACTAACTAACACACTAGACATTACACTAATAAACACAACCTAAAACATGGAACATACAACAAAGACAGGAACACGGGGATCCCTATTTATAGGGCAACACATCAAGGTTAATAGGGAACAGGTGACACAACAAGGAGAGAGAACAATAGGGAGGGCGTGGCACAAAATACACACAAACAAGCAGGCTTCATAGAGTCACCTGCCAGCACCCCCTCCAGGCCTGGCAGGGAACTGTCCAGCAGTTCCTGACACCATCTTATGTGTACAGTAACAGTACACTTCCTCATGCTCTGGATAAGGGCGTCTACCCAATACCAGAAATATAAATGTAAAATATCATGTGAACTGGTTTTCTCAAATGTATTAAGCAAGCATTAAAGCATGAAGAGTCCACATCTGGAGGGAACATCTCCATCCTGGGAGAGGAGCAGATCAGTGAAGGGTCATTCAACACCATGGAACTGATTTACAAACAAGTCAACTGAAAAAGATTGATAGCATTCTCAGAGTATCCTCTGTCTCCATTTCTGCAGGTCATCCAAGCTGTGTTCTTCGGAGTGTGCGTCCTGACAGATCTTTCTAGCCTGTTGATGAAGGGCACGGCCAGCGTGGAGCAGGAGAGGCAGCTCCGGAAGCTGATCGGTCTGCGGGACTGGATGATGGCGGTGTTAGCCTTTCCTGTAGGAGTCGTAAGTACCATTTGCATTTATTAATGTCATTCATATGCTGGTCAATACCACAACGTTACTATTACATAATAATCTTATTCAAATAATGTAGTGGTAGAAGTGGGCGTGGCTAAATCACGCCGGAACAGAATGTGTGAAGGTTTATCATGAAAGTTATATACATTGTGATAAAAGCTGATCTTTGGTCACTGGTCACTGGTTTGATCCTGAGCTTGGGTTAATACTGTAAACTACTGTGGTGTGATCCCTTTCACATATTTGTGTATATTGTGAGCAAAAGGCCATTCAGAAAAAAAGGTATTTTTCTCAAAATAAGGTAGAGCTGTCTCTCCAATGTCCACATACCATCAATATCAAGGAGTGGTGGCCAGTATGAGGTCATTCTGTGGCTCTCTTTTAGGTACACTAACATCTGTAAAACACTTTTCTGGTTGTCTGTAGCTTTATTGTGATTGGTGTTGCACGTGCCCACAGACGTTCACTCTCACTTTCACAATTCTCCAAACACAGCCCTGTGGTGACATTACAGAAGTCTCCTGCTTGCTGGAGCAGATGAGTCCAAACCATCAAAATCACATTAAGATGTTGATGATGATGTTGTCAGTAATGACTTGGGCGATATGAGAACACTGAGTTGTTAGGCACGCTCAAGAGCAAGATAAAAACACTGGTCCATGTTTAAAACAACATTTCTGAAAGCTTTACTGCCAGGAGACAGATAGAGGAACAACCTGACGCTATGGTTCGAGCTCCAAACCAGGGATTTTGCATTTGATTAGCATGCTTTCTGCCTTAAGTGCCTTTGGCTTTAATACTTCTGGCAGTGACTGATGGAACAAGCAACTGGGAAAAGTTTGCTTCATGTGCACTTCACAAAGAGCAGAACAGCACCTCCAGCACTTAGAATCAGTGTTTCAGAAATTGTGTCAAGCCCGGCTTATACTCTACATGAAAAACTGTCACAAACCAGCTCACCTGTCTCGGTCACGTAAAATATCCAACCCCCCGTGATCTGAAGAGCCTTTATAGAGCCTTCAAAGAAGATCATGGGCTGAGAATGGACAGAGGAATGAGAGCTTACACCTCTTGAGCGTTGAGTGTTGCAGAATCGAGATCTCTGGGAAAGAATGCTTGGTGAAGGTCTGGAAAAGTAGTGGCATTGTATGAAGGGCACAGCGTTTTACATCATACACTGACCGTAGTGCTCTGACCAGGACTTTTAACTCCTCTAAGACTCGATGGACTCTCAGACTGCAGACCTTTCATTTCGAGTGAATTTCAGCAAACACCGAGAGTTTCAGGAGAAGCTACGACATGATCATTATGTAAATAAAATAAAAACCTAAGCTACAGAACATTCTCCAAAACCTTAGCTGCTTGAGGGAATCAGTCCTATTCTTGTGTTCTATCAAACTCTCCCACCTGAGTGTCCCTACTCTGCCTCCCTCACCTTTCTTGACAAGTCTTTGCTGACCGTGAAGACTTCTCAGGACTTGGGAACTGGGAAGTGAAGCTAATACTGGCTGTATTGCTGAACCACAGAAGGTACTTCCTAAACCAGCTGAGGAAGTACAGCTTCACACAGGAACCACTAGCCCAGTTCTACATAACCTCCACTGAGTCTGACCTCACCACATCAACAACAGCTCATAGGAAAGAACCTCTTGAACTCAGGACCTCAGACTCGTGAAGCAAGAAGAACAAGTCATTAATGAACCCTGCAACCATGTGAACTCCTTCCACCACCAGATGCAAATAAATGTACACCAGGCAACCTTACTTCCTCACGCAGTTAGACTTAACTACCTCACTATGACACGACTGTATCACTGATTGCGGTGTGTTTTTGCGATTCTGCAAATATCTGGTGCAAATTCTTTCTGTGCAGAACGTCATACACACCTTCCGAGCAATCATGTGTACTACCTTGCTCTTGTCTATGTATTTGTGTTATTGTAATGTTTGATGTTTGTAGGAAATCAGCAGGGAAGTGTACAGTAAAAAAAGAATGATTTGCTTTGCAAATGCTAATCTATCAATGCTATATTGGATGACATGGGCGACATGCGCTAGGACTGGGCAAAGAGAGGAGATGTTACTGTTATTACTCCTATTATTTTGGATGTTAATGATGGACAGCTGATAATTGTACAGAAAATGTTTGGAATTAGCAAAAAAAACTCAGTTAAAGCAGAGATTATAGACAGTTTAGTCATCATAGAAGGTGTGTTATTTTCACAGTAAAAATCACCTGTAGTGCTCAGGTAAAGTCTGTAATGTAGCATACTGTAAGTAGGGTTGGGTACCGAACTCGGTACTTTTAAGGGTACCGACCGAATTACGTCAGTACTAGAGTACCAATTCACATTAAATCAATCTTTCGGTACCTGAGAACGCATCTGGGCGCCACGCGAGAGTACGTTAGAGAAAGAAATCGAGAGCATCACCATGTGACGCGACGTCACCCCTGCAATTTGTTCAAACACAACAACGGCTAACCGAAAACGTTCGCAAGTGTGGCTGCATTTTACAAAATTAGATGCAGACAAAGCTATTTACAATATTTGTAATTCTAACGACGACATTCACTGACGACAACTTCAACATCTTCAGCTAATTAAATTATCCTAGCTAATTCGATAAGTTGTTGTTGGAGAAAACGACATTTTCCCGGTCATGGTTGCCATTAACGTAGCATTTTTCTAGCGTCAGTTATCACTTCTAGTTAACGGCTCGAAAATTTACTTCTAGTAAACGGCTGTTTATGTTAAAACACAACACACATCACAAGGAGACTAACCCATAACCAAAAACCAGGATGTAAGCGTGAGTCAAAACTGGAAAGTCTAACTAGAAACATGAGAACTAAGGAAGAAGGAAACACAGCTCAGAAATGTCCATAACAATGGAGCTGCCACATGCAGAGGCAGCGATGACACGGATCTGGCACATAACCCACCGTTCTGTCACATAACCCACCAAAAAAAAAAAAAACCATGAGACTCTTGGCACTAATCCCTAGCCTGAGAACTTGGCACGAGACTCACTTTACTCCGTGTACATCATTAGATCGGATGCTGATGTGGGGAAACACACATTACAAGGTTCAGAGATTTATGGATCGTTTGCAACCGTTGTGCGTGTGACAGAGATGTACGACTCTTTTATCCACTCACTAGAAATGTTAAATAGATAATCTGAAAGGTCACTTTGTCCACATGGCGGTCTTATGGTTTCAAACTGGCTTTCAGATGTCCACTACAATTCTATAATCTGTTATCATTGTTATAACTGTTGTATATACACCGATCAGCCATAACATTATGACCACCTGCCTAATATTGTGTCGGTTCCCCTTTTGCTGCCAAAACAGTCCTGACCCGTCAAAGCATGGACTCCACTAGATGCCTGAAGGTGTGCTGTGGGATCTGGCACCAAGATGTTAGCAGCAGATCCTTTAAGTCCTGTAAGTTGTGAGGTGGACTTGTTTGTCCGGTACATCCCACAGATGCTGGATTGGATTGAGATATTGGGGAATTTGGAGGCGGAGTCAACACCTCAAACTGGTTGTTGAACCATTTTTGCAGGCCACCTTCTTCCATTGCTCCGTGGTCCAGTTCTGATGCTCATTGTTGGCACTTTCGGCAGTGCACAGGGGTCAGCGTGGGCACCCTGACCGGTCTGCGGCTATGCGGCCCCATGTGCAACAAACTGTCATGCACTGTGTATTCTGACACCTTTCTATCAGAACCAGCATTAACTTCTTCAGCAATTTGAGCAACAGTAGCTCGTCTGTTGGATCGGATCACACGGGCCAGCCTTCGCTCCCCACATGCATCAATGAGCCTCGGCCGCCCATGACCCTGTCTCCGGGTCACCACTGTTTCTTCCTTGGACCACTTTTGATAGATACTGACCACTGCAGACCGGGAACACCCCACAAGAGCTGCAGTTTTGGAGATGTTCTGATCCAGTGGTCTAGCCATCACAATTTGGCCCTTTCGGTCAAACTCGCTCAAATCCTTACGCTTGTCCATTTTTCCTGCTTCTAACACACCAACTTTGAGGACAAAATGTTCACTTGCTGCCTAATATATCCCACCCACTAACAGGTGCCATGATGAGGAGATCATCAGTCTTATTCACTTCACCTGGCACTGCCCACAATGTTATAGCTGACCGGTGTACTGCATCTCAGAAACATCTCTTCAGTGGATTTAGCTATTTTAAGTGTTTAAAAGTGAAAGATCTTTGGTAGCATGGGATGTAGAGCTTAGTTAGTATGACTACAGCTGAAGAATCCATCATATTATCCAACATCTGACATCATTAACGTCCGTGTCATGTGTTTTTTTCTCTCATGCTGTGTCTCTTTCTCTCCACCTCTTGTTTTGTCTTTCCATCTGTTTTCAGTTTATTTCCTGATTAGTCTTCTTATTTAAACCTTAACTTGTGTGTGTGTGTGTGTGTGTGTGTGTGTGTGTGTGTGTGTGTGTGTGTCTTTGTGAGGTTTTATCTTCCCGCATGTTCGAACCTTCTTTCCTCATTTCTTGCCAGTTCCATGTTTCCTTTGGTTCTAGTTTTTTTCCTCATCTATGATTATGCATTTGTTCTGTATATTTCTGCCTGCACGTGTGATGGACGTTGTCAGATTTTGTGGAATCATGTTCCAGTGTGTAGTGGAAAACATTCCCAGGCCAGTTCAGGCAGCAGATGTTTGGCCAACTTCCTATTAATATCTAAAAGTTTTATACTAAACGTTGAAGAAGCCGGTTGGAGCAGCATGTGGAAATATAGTGCATGTACCGAGTGTACAGAGAGAGTGGGTTATTTCAGCAGGTCTGAAGGTATTGGTGAGTTTTGGAGGTATTTGGTCGTGATGGGTGAGTAGCACGGTCTCACCGAGCCCTGTGAGGTTCTGTAAAGGGCCGTGTGGTAAAGTGAAGGGTATTTACGCATGGGCAAAATCCAAATAAACCACCTGCCTGGATGTCCACACCTCAGGAAGCCGGCCACTATTGAATTACTGAAAGAAACCACATCAATTACCCGTATTCACCAAAACCTGTCCTTCCAACATGGCTGTGTTTATTTAGCCATCACCAGATTATTCCTGGAAACTGAAATGACCAATCCAAAGAGGATTTTCTGTCAGCTTGTAGAGACTGTTACTATGAAAATGTGAGGTTGACCTTGTGTCTGTTGCTTGACGGGAATTTTTCTGCCGTTCTTCAGTGTAGGACTTGGATATGACTAAAACAACACAGATCTGGGTCAGTGTGGGTCAGTAAAACCTTTAGAGTAAAAATAATTAGGCCTAAGAATAAGATCCATTTACATAAATTCTTCAGCCAGACCGAACCCCAGCTGGAGATGTATCTCCAACTCATCTGGACCTGGCGATCTCCATGCACACCTCTCTACAGATCTCACTATCTGACATCAAATCTTTCTGGACAAACATCTATCCTAACCAGACATCAGTCATGCAGACTTCTCTCTACAATATCAGAAGGATCTGGACCTTCCTGTCCACAGAGGCTTGTTCCTTGTATCTTGAGACTGGACTACAGTAACTCTTGGCAGTAACTCTTGCTTTTGGCAGCTCTGCCTCAGCAGCCATTCAGCTCTTACACATGGACATTTTCTCAAAGCAGCTGAGGAAGAAACCTTGAGAGGAACCAGGCTCAGAAGGGAACCTCATCCTCATTTGGGTGACACTGGACACTAAATAATGTAACTGTAAATAATGTCCTTTCTACAACAACAACCAAGAGCTCTTGAGGAACTAATAGGTCAGTGTATTTTCTGAGGTCATTATTGACTTAGCACTAATTCCTTTCTTCCATTAAATAAACCAAATATCAAATGAAAAGATGACATGTAGAGCTGAAAATCTATGCAGTGACCATCATGGTAGCTCCTAAAGTTATCTGAACTACATTTCCCATTAGCCCCAGGACATCACACGTCCTCATCTCTGTTAAATCAAGTGCTTTAGAGTTTAATTGGAGCTGTTTGATTGAAACTCAAAGCGGATGTTTTTGTCCACTTCCGAGTCTAATCACCAGTGGTCTTCTCACCTGCCTGACCCTTTGATTTGATTACTATGATGTCTTACTCTGTGCTTAAACTTCAAGTATTACCTCCTCCTCCTCCTGGACGGTTGCTCAATGAAAACGTTTAGATTTGTATTATCCTTATCATTTTTCCTAACTGCAACTCATGAAAGCTTTCTAGACTGATTCCGAGTCTAAATATTATGATATTTTATACCTTTCTACAGTAACCAAGAGCACTATGAGGCGTTATGTTATAATCTGAAGGTTATATATGTTATTTTCTTTGTGTTTCAGTTTGTAGTGACCATGTTCTGGAGCCTGTACCTCTACGACAGAGATCTGGTGTATCCGAGACTTCTAGATAATTTCATACCTCAGTGGCTAAACCATGGAATGGTGAGTTTGACACCGAATACTTATGACCAAACTATACTCTAGAGCACTTCGGAGTCGTGAAGGTGAAGTTGTGCAAGCTCTGATTTTAATCAGGCGGAACATAGAAACGGTGTTTATGACAGGTGAGTGTGATAAATGTGATCAGGGTGGATTGAGCAACGTGATGGAACGAGTCGTCGTGAATCAGAAAGGGGAATTTTAAACAGATGAAAAATCTTTTGAAATGGAATATTTACCCAGTATTCAAGAGTCTGGTGTTTACTCAGTGGCACGATTACAACATGTAACGCTCACACGGTTTGTTTTATGGAATAGACCTGGAAGATTACAGCAGATGTTGAAGCACAGATGAGATGATTCCTCTCTACAGCTCTAAAGCTATCTGAGTTCCAGCTACAGCAAGCTCTGAGACTGGGAACGATTTGTGATATGCAAAAAGGCCTGGTTTCTCCAGCGTGAGCATGTTATGGTTGTGGGATTACACCATTACACCATTGTAAATATTTTGCCGCATTCCATGGTACCTCGTTTGTTTGTTTGTCCTCGCTTCCACAGCAACAGTCCTCAGCTTCTCGCTGCTCAGAGGAGGAAACAGTGTCCAGACTCTGTTACTGCGAAGCCTCCGTCTGCCATTAAAGACACCGTCGGCCTTCGTAATTCTGTCAGAGTGTTTATCACTGAGGTAAAGCAACAGCACAGCAATTAGGAACGCTTTACACCTCACCGCCGAGGATAGAAACCAGTCTGAGCTTCAGAAGAACGAGTGCAAGGTGTTGATTAAAAACTGCTCTCGTGTTCTGGAGACAGGAAGTGACAGAATGACTCATAGTTTTGGAAATTGTTCGTTTGAATAGAAAGAAATGAGAGATAGAGAGATGGACAGACAGAGACAGACAGATAGAGAGAGACAGAAAGGGAGACAGACAGATAGAGAGAGACACAGAGAGTGAGAGTAGCTTCAGACAAAACAGAGGACAAACCCGCAGTGAGGAAGTGGTCGGTTTTACACTGATGATGGACGTGAGCCGTTCTTCTGATGGTCCTACCATGACGTTCAGACCCAGGAGGAACGTGTGACTCTGTGAAGGGGGCACTGAGACGTCCATCCAGAGTGACAGTCAGACTTGACCAGAGAGAGGACACCGTGTCCTGGAGGTCCTGTTGTTGAAGAACACGTTTCTGAACCTGGTATCGATTCACAATGAGTGTGAGAGTATAGTAATGAAAGAGCGCCCCCTATCTGTGGATGCCTCATACATACATACCTGGAGAGAGGGATGCTGAAGTTGATCTTTTTTCTGATTGAGAAAATCATATCAGGTGGAACTGACAGATTGTGGTGCGTCCAGCAGGTGGAAGACGTCCTGAGCGAATGTTCTACACGACTACGGGATTAAAAAATAACTTCTCCACTGAGAGCTTTTCTATATGGCGCCTTTAAAGTGAACTTTTTTCCGCAACAGCCACAGAACCTCGACGACTCGTTAGCAATCGAATCTGCTCCTGGCAGGACCGCAGCGAGCCACCATCATGTTTAATTCACCAGGTTAGTTCATAGGAGCTTTAACTGACGCCGGGGCTTGAACAGAGCTCATTGTGTATACGGGGGCCTTTAGGACTAATTACCTAAGGTAAACAACCTCTATATCTACATCAGGCTTTTCTTCTGCAGCCAAGCGGAAAGAGAGGAGACAAAGGTGATACGCTGCAGTAGCCTTTCCACCGGAGCAGCCCTCCGTGCCATCAACTATTTATGGAGCTCTTTTAGACTCTCAGCAGCCCAGACTCCACCTATTTATCCTTTCCCAGAGTCGAATTTGGTATTGATTTACTTCCTAAGCTATTTATTCATCTTATCAGGTGAACAGGGTGAAGCTTAGCTAATTAAGTGGCTCCATTTCCATCCGTTTTTTTCTTTTTTTCTTTTTCTCGAGTAACTGATTAACTGACGGGAATTCTAGTTCACACACTTCTATAGATGGAACGATTTGGACACGAGCGCTTTGTGTAACCAAACACTGGAGGATTTCTGTAAGAAGGCCTGCTACATAACAGCCTAATAGCTTCCTCTGTGCCTGTGGTGATCTACATCCTTTTCCACGTTCCAGTAAAGAAGCGTTCACACACCGAGGCCGCTTCATAGAGCGGCTCTTAAATACCTCCGAACAGTTTTTTTGGCATTCCTTTACAAATCCTTCCGTTGGACTTTGCAGTGTTCTTTGCAGGCTGTTGTTTAGAGTGGAAAAAGCTGTGCCCGCAGGCCAGGTCTGGATGGGATGCGCTTCAGAAAATTGTCTCTAACTGTACACTCCTGCTGTGATTAGTAGTATGTTTAGACTTGCAGGAGTAAGCGAATGGACATGTCGAGTTTTATGGAGAAGTGAAACAGCTCAAGATCATCGAGACCTCCCTGTTCTCACTTCTCCAAAGTCTGGACGATGCGTCACGTTTCAAACGGGGATTAGTGTCATGTCTGATGTAGAAAACTCTCACTTTAATGCAGGAAACTCTCACAGAACTGAAACACAGCATGTTTAAAAGATTAATAAATAGATCTCTAAATGCCAGAGACGAACAGATACGGAACAGGACGGTGACCTTATCGTCTCTGACCTGTCCGTTACCTTTGACCCCGAATCACCAGATCCTCATTTGCACTCTTACACACTTGGCAGTCGGGAGCTGTGGCCTGAATCGTAGCACATAGCTTTAGTTTCATTACCCCCTCGCTGGACGTTTCCAGCAAATCACTGTGTTCCCTGATCAGATCTCATTACTTCTTTTTTCCTCCATCCCACATTTCCAGAAAATATCAGACCGCCTTTCTTCTCATTATCTGAAACTTAATCTCTTCACCAAACTGAAAAATAACTCCTGTTGGGTTGATGGTCACCGTATCCACCCTCACGGTCCATCATGCACACGGATCAATGCTTGGGATTAGTCTCGCTAAAATATAAAGCGTTTTTATTCCTTATACAATAAAGACCTTCCTGTTCTAACCATATCCAGGATGTAGCACTTAAATACTCCAGAATGAAGCACTATTTAGAAGTTATGTATTGTTTACGTCAATACGAGGAGTTAGGAACGAACGCAGCCTGCGGTCAGATGTTAATTAGAACAAACCATCGATGTAATTTTCCCTTTAACCTGATGGTGGCAGCAGAGTGCGTTATTAACACAATTAGCTACATTCCAAACGCTAGTTATTCGAATGATTACTTAGTCACAGCTACAGACAAAAAGTGTGAGAAAGATTTAAAAAGAGTTTTGAATGTTAAGAGACCGTCACAGAGATTAAGGAGTTTAATATCATGAGACTAATCACAACTAATCATAACCAGCAGAGACGCTGAAGCAGCCGGAAGCGATCCTGTTTTTAATCTGATCCTGAACCTGAAGCGATCCTGAACTTTTTAATCCGATCAAACAGTACACAAAAACATGACTTCCATCCATTCAGTATTCAGTACCTTTCATGAATTCTGAAAATAACACAGATTCAGCAAATACAACACATCGACACGCTGCTGCTATTCCACTATATTGCGTCTCTAAAAGAATATTTTGGTGACTTTTGTCCCTCAATGAATTCCTCTATGATCTTAGAAAAAGTTTGTACACCCCTGGATTATGCATATTATATAGGCTATATTGCCAAAAGTTTTGGGACACCCCTCCACATCATTGAGTTCAGGTGTTGTGTTTCAGGGGTTGGGCTCGGCCCCTTAGTTCCAGTGAAAGGAACTCTTAATGCTTCAGCATACCAAGACATTTTGGACAATTTCATGCTCTTTGTGGGAACAGTTTGGGGATGACCCCTTCCTGTTCCAACATGACTGCACACCAGTGACCAAAGCAAGCTCCATAAAGACATGGATGAGCGAGTTTGGTGTGGAGGAACTTGACTGGCCTGCACAGAGTCCTGACCTCAACCCCATAGAACACCTTTGGGATGAATTAGAGCGGAGACTGCGAGCCACGCCTTCTCATCCAACATCAGTGCCTGACCTCACAAATGCGCTTCTAGAGGAACGGTCAAAAATTCCCGTAAACACACTCCTAAACCTTGTGGAAAGCCTTCCCAGAAGAGTTGAAGCTGTTATAGCTGCAAAGGGTGGGGCAACTCCATATTACATTCATGTGCATGTGAAGGCAGATGCCCCAATACTTTTGGCAATATAGTGTAGCTAGCTAGATCATGCTAGCATGTGTGCAAACTAGCATTCTTTTTGCTGCTTTAGCTCTGCTTTCTAAAAGACGTGTCTGCTAAAGACATTTGTCTTGTTAACGTTAGCACGTGTAATGTTTAGCTGTTGTGCTAGCCATGCTGCCTCGTACACTTTTAAAAACATCTTCTTTTGTTTTTTCAGTCCTGCACTGTCAGTGTTAGGATCGTTTTGCATGGCAACCGCTCCTCTCTCTGAAGCTCTCGCCTGACAGATGGCAGCTCCTTGTTGTTTCTGGCACGTCACCAGCCGCTCACATGGACATACTGCACAAAACAACATTATACAGCGATCACTATTCATCTGCGAGCTGGGAAACTATTATACAAGTGCCATAAATCAAATCCACTGACCTATTTTTAGGTAATTATGCAGCTCTTAATGTGATGGAGAGATATATTTTGGCTGAAACATTAAGCACAACATTAATCTGGCTACACGCTTTGTAGCTCTGCCGCGCCTCGAGCTCACGTCCTGCTGGAAAGCCAGAGATCGTCAGAGGAGGAGAGCTTCTACTTCTTTTTAGGAGAATATGTGTAGGTCAGGATTGTATTAACACATACACAAACACACACACACACACACACACACACACACACAAGTAGGTCATGTGATCAACACAAACTGCAGGGATGATCTGAAGAATGATCTGAATGAGATGTGATTAGCCTTCGCTCTTCAGGTCCAAAGAACCGGAACCACAGAACAGTTCAGACTGTTTAACTCTGCAGCATTTCTCTCTAGCCTGATGAGTGAGTCAGAATTCACGTTACTAATCCGATTGGTAGACTTTCTGATGTCAAATAAACAGGAAATGTCTGATGTTTACTTTGGAGAAGAAAAAAAACACACTCTTAAGAACAATAACTGCAGCTTTTTCTTTTCTACACTCATTAACAGAGTAATTAGCAGCACAACATTAGTTAATCATCAGGAAGTGTGAGGAGGTTCATTCAAAGCAAAGGTTTTCTGCATTTTTTTTTCTGCGAGAAGAAAGAACATCAGCCATAACCTCAGAGACGCAACTGACTGAGAGCTCACAACTATAATAATAATAATAATAATAAATAATAATAATAAAAATAATTATTATTATTATTATTATTATTATTATTATTATTATTACCTATATTAATATTAAATATTGTTATTCAGGTCCTGATAACTAAGAACATAGAGCTGAAGGACGGGAATTTTTTTATTTATTTATTTATTGATTGATTTATTGATTGATTTATTTATTCATTCATTCATTCATTTATTTATTCATTCATTTACCTATGTATCTATTTATTTAATTATTAATTAATTCATAAATTATTTATTATTTTAATTAATTAATTATTCATTAATTTATTCACTTATTCACTTATTTATTTATTCATTCACTTTTTCATTTATTTATTCATTTATTTATTTATTCCTGTCACATTAGCTAGAAGATAGAAAGCTTCAGCACATCTGCTTTAGGAGGTGATTAATGCTGTCATCACACAGGCAGGAGGATGATGATGATGATGATGATGATGATGATGATGAAGATGAAGATATTCAGTCATGTGACATCCTGCCAGGGACGGACGCAGCCGTGTTAGCGAGCCATGACTTCAGTGCTACAGCAGCTCCAAACAGACCGGTTCTCCGTCTGACCTTCTGCTCGTAACAGCACAGAGTTCAGGTGTGAAGTCATCAGTTCAGCACTCAGTAGTGGAGGAGCTGGAGGAGAAGCAGCTGACCGAGAGTGTGATTCAGCCTGGCACCGTTGTGGACGGATCACAGGAAACAGATGTGTTTTTCAGAGGGTGAGCAGGAGACAGATTTAGTTAGCAGATCGGAAAAAAATTCAAGCCTCCAACAACCACAGTAGGGAAAAAAAAAACGAGGATGTTCAGTGATATCGATTCCTCTCAGGGAAAAAATCTTTTTTTCGTGCGCTCTTAGCTTAGCTATTTCCTTTGTGTTTTTTTTCTGTGAGTGCTTGAAAAAGATCAATAATTGCAGGTCTGTTTTTCAATTATACTTCTGTTTCACTGTCTTCCTCTCGGAGCCATCAGTATCACGGTGATTTAAGTGACTCGGAGGAGTTCGGTCCAGCCGAACCTCCTGGTTAATCCGCGCTGCATCACGGGTCGGCCCTGATCACGGGCTCGGCCACTAATATTTACTTATCTTGACCCGGTGAAAGATGACACAAAATTCGTTTCAACAGGTCTCGACTGCACAGAGCTGTGACATCATTTCTCTCACACTCAGAGGAATAAACGAATAAACTTTCTTTCACAGCACAATGAAAGTGTGAACACCGAAATAACCTCAACCCCAGCCAATGGGGGACCTGTTGTTTTTTGTTTTCTTTTTTCCATAACATTTAAAGCAAAAAAAATAAAAAGCATGTGTTTTTTTTTTTTTCAGAACGGTAATTCGTCCTGAATTAGAGCTGGATTTTTTTTTTGCTCTGTCATTATTGTTAGAAGTGAAACCATGTAAACACACGTCTCTTCTTCTTATAGTTAAGGGTCTGCTGGATACGGTCTGCTGTTTTGTAGGATGGAATTTTCCACAGACTGTCCTGGTGTGCGAAGAAAAACCGCAAGAACGTCTCTGCCTGGTGGTCAGAGAGAGAGAGAGAGAGAGAGAGAGAGAGACAGAGAGAGAGACAGAGAGAGAGAGAGACAGACAAATGTATATATATATATGTAGAGAGAGAGAGAGAGAGAAAAGACAGAGAGAGACAGACAAATATATATATATATATAAAAAAAAAAATATATATATATATAAAGAGAGAGAGAGAGAGACAGACAGAGACAGACAGATAGAGAGAGAGAGAGAGAGAGAGACAAAAACAAACAGCAAATATATATATATATAAAGAGAGAGAGAGAAAAAGATAGAGAGACAGAGAGAGAGAGACAGACAAAAAAAAAAAAAAAATATATATATATATAAAGAGAGAGAGAGAAAAAGAGAGAGAGAGAGACAGACAGAGAGAGACAGACAAATATATATATATATATATAGAAAGGGAAAAAGAAAAGGGAGAGAGAGAGAGAGACAGACAAATGTATATATATATATAGAGAGAGAGAGAGAGAGAGAGACAGAGAGAGACAGACAAAAAAAAAATATATATATATAAAAAAAAAGAGAAAAAGAGACAGACAGATAAAAAGAGAGAGAGAGAGACAGACAAATGTATATATATATATAAAGAGGGGAGAGAGAGACAAAAGAGAGAGACAGACAAATTTTATATATATATATAAAAGAGAGAGAGGGGGAGAGAAAAGAGAGAGAGAGAGACAGACAGATAGAGAGAGGGGAGAGAGACAGACAGACAGACAAATGTATATATATATATAAAGGGAGAGAGAGAGACAGAGAGAGAGAGACAGACAAATGTATATATATATATATATAAAGGGGGGAGAGAAATAGAGAGAGATATATATATATGTATATATATAGAGAGAGAGAGAGAGAGAGAGAGAGAGAAGAAAAAGAGAGAGAGAGAGAGAAAAAGACAGACAAATGTATATATATATATATATATATATAGAGAGAGAGAGAGAGAGAGAGAGAGAGAGAAAGAGAGAGTTTTCTGAGTAATATATATGTATTTGTTTATATCTCTAACACCCAGGACTGCACCATCCCTCTCCTACACGCATGAAACACATAACCTCACCCCACCGCTGACCCACCCGGAGGTATTTAGCAGGGATTTCAGTGCTGACGGGGGGCAGATGAGCCGCGGTGTCGTGTGAGCTCTTCTGTCAGCTGGTAGTGTGTCAGGGACAGCCGAGGAGGCCCGGTTTAGAGAAATATAAGCTCTGACCTTGGGAGCACTCTCCCTGACACGCGATCCCCTCCAGGAGCTTTCTGCTGGCCAGCCTTCATACCTATACCACGGATTCCAGAGGGTTCTGGAGCTGGATAATCCTCTCAGCAGGTTAAGACCGGTAGAAGTTTGAGAAAGCAAGTGGAGACATCTAAATCAGGGACAGTCTCATGTCCAAGAAAACAGGATTTTTACCACCAGCCATAACATTATGACCACCTGCCTAATATTGTGTTTTAGCCAAAACAGCCCTGACCTGTCGAGGCACGAACTCTGGTAGATCCCTGAAGGTGAGCCAGCATTAAGTTCTTCAGCAATCTGAGCAACAGTAGCTCGTCTGTTGGATCGGACCACACGGGCCAGCCTTCGCTCCCCACGTGCATCAATGAGCCTTGACCGTCCATGACCCTGTCTCCGGGTCACCACTGTTCCTTCCTTGGACCACTTTTGATAGATACTGACCACTGCAGACCGGGAACACCCCACAAGAGCTGCAGTTTTGGAGATGTTCTGATCCAGTGGTCTAGCCATCACAATTTGGCCCTTTCGGTCAAACTCACTCAAATCCGCTTGTGTCAGTGTCAGTGGTCATAATGTTATGGATGATTGGTGTATAATCCCACAAGTTTTATCCAGTGCTTTAACTGGTTTTCTCAGAGGCCAAAATAATAGAGGACACTGCTGTTAAACACTCCATGAAAGTACCAGTGCTCATGTACCTGCGCTCTGGTCTTCAGTCCATCATGTAGATGTTCGTCAGGACTTGTTATGTTTCCAAGACTTGACTAATGGCTGTTAATAACAATAAAACAGCTGGTGTGTTGAGGAAAGTGAGTCATGAATACAGCCATTAGAGCAGTGTGTTGTTTGTGCTGGAAGGAAAGAGGGAAGGAAGGAGGAGGAGGAGGGAGGAGGAGGAGGGAGGAGTGCCCCCTGTGTAATCGATCGAAATGGGAATTTCATCCATCATCCATTTCGGGAATGTTGAGGCGGATCAGGAGCAGTAAGTGTTGGAGGGTGTAGATATTTTAGGAACTGAATGTGAGTGGAAGGTCGAGTGCATCGTTTCACGTCTCGTGTCTTTCTCTCCTCCGCAGCACACCACGGTTCTTCCCTTCATCATCATCGAGATGAGAACCACACATCACCTCTATCCCAGCAGAGTGTGTGGCCTCCTGGCTGTGTGCAGCTTCTGTGTGGGATACGTCCTGTGGTAAATACCTTCACTGACCATCACTCTGCTCATCACTACACCTGTGGAGGTGTGGAGAGTCAGCGCTCTGGACACAAGCGGATCTTAGAGATTCACTGGGTTTCTGAGAACAGTGTAAAATTCTGGAAGTGAGGAAGGAAGGAAGGAGGAAAGACAGACAGAAAGAAAGAAAAAGAAAGGAAGGAAGAAAGAAAGAAATAAGGAAGGAAGGAAGAAGGAAAGAAAGAAAGAAAGAAAGAAAGAAAGAAAGAAATAAGGAAGGAAGGAAGGAAGGAAAAAAGGAAGAAAGAAAGAAAGAAAGAAAGAAAGAAAGAAAGAAAGGAAAGAAAGAAAGAAAGAAAGAAAGAAAGAAAGAAAGAAAGAAAGAAATTAGAGAGAAAGAAAGAAGGAAAGACAGACAGACAGACAGACAGACAGACAGACAGACAGACAGGAAGGAAGGAAGAAAGAAAGAAAGAAAGAAGGAAGGAAGGAAGAAGGAAAGAAAGAAAGAAAGAAAGAAGGAAGGAAGACGGAAAGAAAGAAGGAAGGAAGAAAGAAAGAAGGAAAGACAGACAGACAGACAGACAGACAGGAAGGAAGGAAGGAAAAAAGGAAGAAAGAAAGAAAGAAAGAAAGAAAGAAAGAAAGAAATTAGAGAGAAAGAAAGAAAAAAGGAAGGAAGGAAGAAAGAGAGACAGAGAGAGAGAAAGACAGAGTGAAGGAAGGAAGAAGAAAGAAAAACAGTTGTATGTAATGAACAGAATGATACCCAGTTGGTTTCCCGACAGTTTAATCAGCTGCACCGTGCCACTGTGAGTCCTGGTCAAACTGCACTCTGCAGATCCTCTCTATTTAACTGCGAGTGTTCCAGACTCCAGTGTGTGACAGAGGACAGAATTTTATTACATAAAAACACAAGCTTTCCAGAATAAAGTCGTGAAAATGTTGGTGCATCTAAAGAAATGCTCTACAAATAAATCTAATATTGTAGCACATTATTATCATGAGATTATTATTAGTGTCGGACTCGGGGCGTGGCGTGATGTGGATGTGTCTCACATGTCCGTATACCATAATGCACTGGGGCTCACGTCGGACTCACCGGAGCGTGATGTCCTGTGAAACTTCACACCTCTCACAGATTAACACTGAGAACACAAGACACAATAACCACCTCGAGTCCACAACATCCACAATATTACAAAAAAGTGGAAGCAGTTGGGAACAACAGCGACTCAGAGACGACAGAGACGACTCAGGGCGGGGTCAGCGCATGCTGAGGAGCAGTGTGCAGAAGTCTCCAACTTTCTGCACAGTCAATAGCTACAGACTTCCAAACTTCATGTGGCCTTCAGATTAGCTCACGATCAGTGTGTAGAGAGCTTCCTGGAACAGGTTTTCATGAACACTGCGAGCCACGCCTTCTCGTCCAACATCAGTGCCTGACCTCACAAATGTGCTTCTAGAGGAACGGTCAAAAATTCCCATAAACACACTCCTAAACCTTGTGGAAAGCCTTCCCAGAAGAGTTGAAGCTGTTCTAGCTGCAAAGGGCGGGGCAACTCCATATTACATTCATGGCAATATAGTGTACTTTCTGTAGTCTGTAGTAGTGAGTGTGAGCCTGAACCCCATGAGACTGAGAACCCCATGAGTGTCCGTTTGGGAGTGACGACTCGGTGTCCTCAGTGTCCTCGGTGTCCTCCGTAGTCCCGTTTAGCCGCTTGTTCACATCACAGCCGCCTAGACACGTAAAAGCTTATAGAATTAGGAGTGGGGTTTATGTCGTAGAGTGAAATACCTTGAGCTTGTGTTAATCAGGACTTGTTCCTTCAGCAGTCTGAGACACTGACCACTGACTGATGCAGAATTCTCTCCTCATGGGTTCATCCTAAGGGTTTGAGCAGATGAATACACTCACACAATAGGAGCAGTGTCTGAGACGCTGAGATGGTCCTGCTAGATACATCGACTCTCCCGTGACTGATTCTGCAGCCTTTTATACGGCAGGTCAGACAGACAGGAGGACAGAATGAGAGACAGACAGACAGAAGAGACAGAAGCTCAAACAGACAGGAGGTCAGACAGACAGAAGGACAGACAGGTCAGACAAGAGGACAGACAGAATGAGAGACAGACAAAGACAGACAGACAGAAGCTCAAACAGACAAGAGGTCAGACAGGATAGACAGAAGATCAGACAGACAGATGGAAGGACAGACAGGAGCGCAGGAACTGATGTGAGTCTACAAGTATGTATGACATGTAATGTAACAGTCTCCTCTCTTTCCTCCTCCCTCTCTCTCTTGCTCCCCCCTCTCTCTCTTTCTCTCTCTTTCTTTCTCCCTCTCTCCTCCTCCCCCTCTCTCTCCCCCTCCCTCTCTCACCCTCTCTCTCTCCCTCTCTCTCTCCCTCCCTCTCTCTCTCTCTCTCTCTCTCTCTCTCTCTCTCTCTCTCCCCCTCCCTCTCTTGCCCTCTCTCTCTCTCTCTCTCTCTCTCTCTCTCTCTCTCTCTCTCTCTCTCTCCCTCTCTCGCCCTCTCTCTCCCTCTCCCTCTCTCTCTTCTCTCTCTCTCTCTCTGTCTCTCTTTCTCTCTCACCCCCCCCTCTCTCGCCCTCTCTCTGTCTCTCTCTCTCTCTCTTTCTCTCTCTCCCCCTCTCTCTCCCCCCCCCCCTCTCTCTCTCTCTCACCCTCCCTCCCTCTCTCTCTCTCTCTCTCTCTCTCTCTCTCTCTCTCTCTCTCTCTCACCCTTCCTCCCTCTCTCGCCCTCTCTCTCTCCCTCTCTCTCCCTCTCTCTCTCTCTCTCTCTCTCACCCTTCCTCCCTCTCTCGCCCTCTCTCTGTCTCTCTCTCTCTCCCCCTCTCTCTCTCTTTCTCTCTCTCTCTCTCTCTCACCCCCCCTCCCTCTCTCTCCCTCTCTCTCTCTCTCTCTATCTCTCTCTCTCTCTCTCTCTCTCACCCTTCCTCCCTCTCTCGCCCCTCTCTCTGTTCTCTCTCTCTCCCCCCCCCCTCTCTCTCTCTCTCTCTCTCTCTCTCACCCCCCCTCCCTCTCTCTCCCTCTCTCTCTCCCTCTGTCTCTCTCTCTCTCTCGTGAGGATGTGTTGGGTGTATAACGTAACGGGGGTCTGGTTGTACCCTCTGTTAGAGCACATTGACACACTGTCCAGAGCGGTGTTCTTCATCTGCCTCACAGCTCTCACCAGCCTCTACTACATCATAGGGGAGATCCTCAACAACTACATCTGGGATTCCTCACGGAGTAAGTGTGTGTGTGTGTGTGTGTGTGTGTGTGTGTGTGTGTGTGTGTGTAAACACAATACACGCTATAAGGAATGGTATAATTGTGTTGTGAATAAATTGTCTATAATATTAATCACAGTGAAACTCCTCCCTCTTACTGAAGTCAGAAATATACAAATATAATCAACTCTTTGATCTTCATTCATAAACACTTGGTTTCCAAACATCTTATCCACATTGTGGGTCCTACACAGAACCTTTTATTTTATTTGGAAAAAGGCTCTAGTGGCTGAGTAGGGAACCCCAGGGTCCTAAAGAGACCTTTTTTGAGAGTGTTAGGGTTGTGAGTCTTGTATTGTCTACCACACACAAGAGGAGAACTTCTCCAAACCTTCATGCATGTGGTCACACACACACACACACACACACACACACACACACACACACACACACACACACACACACCTGTGCTATTAGCATTACTGAGCTGAGGAGCACAGAGTGTGGTGGGTGTCAGGAACAGATGGGAGTGTCAGCAGTCTGATAACAGCAGATGGTGAAGTCTTCTTGGCCTCCCACCTGATTGACACTGGCCCATAATTCAACCAGTACAAAACCTGGACCTACATACTCTACACAATTGTTTCCTGGCACTTGTAGATACTCTGCTTCCTGTTTAGACCACAGTAGGAGTTTCACACACATTCCTCATGTAGACTTAATGACCGCTGCAGTAGCAGAGCGTGAATTCTTTAACTAGCTGTAAAACATTCAAATAAATAAAGGTTTATTGATGATGCCAGCTTTCGGTAGATGAACTAATCGTAAACGTTTATAAAAATGGCCTCTGAGACAAGCTAACCGCATCCGAATACAGCTTTATAACCGAGAAGAAATGAAAGTGTGTCCAAAATGACTCACTTTTGACCTTCCTGACTGTCAGATGCTCGGTGCGTCGACCCACAGTGTGATGAAATGATCACGATGACAGAACTACAATGATATATCGAGCCCATGTCAGGAGCAGTGATTAATCAGCGTGAGAATTTTACACCACAAGCTGAGAAATATATCCTTATATATAAACCAAATGCTTGCTTCTTCTCTCCAGGTGCTCTAGAGTCCAGTAAGGATAAAAGCGACTGAATCCATCGGCTGTGAGACGTGGTGAACATTCCCAGCTCTCGATGTTTGGACTGAGGAGTAAACTGACACGTGGAAAAAGGATGTTGCTGAACTGAACTAACACCTTGCTTTTATTCTTCTAGTCCAGATCTTCATCCTTTAACGAAAGCACAGCTTTTTCTACACGAGTAACCGTGAGATTAAATCGATCTCGATACCTTTCTGTATTACTGTACTAATCATGTGTACCAAATCTAATCATTATTATTATTATTATTATTATTGTTCACTATAATCCATAACTCCATGGTTATAAGCAGCCTGTAAGAACATGAGTATATATACATACACATATATACAGTATGATCTCATGGGAGGATAGGCTCCAGATCTCCAGATCCACCGAGACCCAATCCAGGATAAAGTCTGTACTCTAGATGAACGAGTGATTTAGATTAATGCATGCATCATGACTTTCCATTGCATCCATAGGTTTACTGTACAGCTTTATTATTTTTTACACAGCACTCCTTTAACGTTCTCCATAACAGACCAGGATCAGGATGAGGATCAGGATCAGGATGAGGATCAGGATCAGGATGAGGATCAGGATGAGGTTCATGTGCAGAAGAGTTTAATTACAGAATCCAGGTAGATCAAGAGAATCTCCAAACCTGAGAGAAAAGCGAGGCAGGAACAAGGTGAAACGCGGGCGTGGAGTGACATCATCAAACATCATCGCAATGAGGAAGCTGTGTGTGTGTGTGTGTGTGCGTGTGTGTGGAGTGTAATATAGGTTAAGCAGGAAATGTACAGGAAGTAGACAGTTAGAGCTGGAATAGGGATCATTTCCTGGACTTACACAAAGATCTCACGGTTTAGAGCACCGCATTCTCAGAAGGGTTCGGATCTGAAGGTTTACTTTTCCATCAGAAGGAAATTTAATCCAGATTCAGGACTTTAAAGAGCATCATCAATCTGAGGAAAGGTCAGTAGTTTGTCCAGTTGTTTCCTGACCATTCTGTAGATACTGAGCAGAGAGACAGAGTACATTTATTTCTGCCTGAAATAATATTCACAGAGTAACACAGCTGACCGATCAGATTGGAAAATTCAAGCACACTGTGGTATAATTTACAGAGGAACAGAACCTGATGATTAAAGAAAAGGTGAATTCTGTGTCAATAAAGTGAAGTGAGAGGAAAATAGTTTCTCTCACTCGCTTCATCCCCTCACTCGCTTCATCCCCTCGCACGCTTCATCCCCCCGCACGCTTCATCCCCCCGCACGCTTCATCCCCTCGCACGTTTCATCCCCTCGCACGTTTCATCCCCTCGCACACTTCATCCTCTCGCCACTCACTTCATCCTCAGCCACTCGCACATTTTATCCTCTCACATACTTCATCCTCTCACACTTTTCATCCTCTTGCACACTTCGGGCACCCCACACTTCAGCCACTCACCGCTTTACCCGCTTGCACACTTTAGTCAGTCCATACTTCAGCCCCTCGCAAAATTCAGCTTCTCCCACACTTCACCATCTCAAACACTTTCGCACATTTCAGCCTTTCGCACATTTCACCCTCATACACTTCACCCTCTCTGATTTTTTTGTAAAAGAAGGACAGCATGTATTAAAAGGGAAAACCTGATGTTTTCACAGGTTGAGAATTCAGCACACAGCAGGATCTGAGACATCACTGTCTCATACCCCACTCGGTTCTGGTTCTGAAGTGTAACAGACTCCATGGCAAACAGTACGGAGTTACAGTACATTAGGACAGAATTTCACTGTACTGTAATGTAAATGTGATAAATAAATGATTTCTTTTATTGCACTGGTCTGGTCTTGATTCAGTCACTGGTTTTAAAAGTCCTAATGTATGGATATACTCCAGATGTTTCATAAACTGCAACATGTCCACATAGCAAACAGCTTCATAGTGTTGTGAGATGAACCTTTATGTTCCTCAGTGGTTTACCAGTTCACCCAGTCTCTTTCTAATAGTGGAATCATGAACGCTGAGTGAGAATCTAAATCGCTTGGCTTCCTGGAGGTCATCGATGCTGTCATTACTAGTTACCTTCTCACACGTTTAATGAATTTGATGGTCCCTGAAACACACAATCCATTATTTCTGTCCTGTATTTACATTTTCTTTAACCTCTGCCTTCTCAGACTCACCGTTCCGCAAAGATAACAATTCCACTGGACGTGTCCTTTAAAGAGAAACATGAAGCTGAGCGAGAAACTGGTTCATAATGTCTTCATCCCGATGAGTACATCAGCTTTGTGCAGCGTAATAGCGTCTGTCAGACTGCAGCAGAGGAGAGAAAACAGCTCCAACTGTTAAAATGAAGTGCTAACACTCCACATCCCAAAACAAGACTGTCAAAATCTTCACCCTCTCCCAATCCTCGCAGCTCATCTTTCAGAGGAAAAAAAAAGATCTCCAGCGGTGATTTACAGGAGGAACATCGCTGCATTAGAACGTCTCACTTTGTACTAATCATGGCCAGAAGGACAGCATCCTGTCTGAGTGTTCTTAGGAAATGTTTACCAACCTTTCAAATCCAGTGTGTGTGTGTGTATGTGTGTGTGTGTGTGTGTGTGTGTGTGTGTGTGCTCTCTCTCCATCAGCACATCGACTCAGAACAACACCTCGTAGTCTTCTCATTAATACCAGCGCTCGCTCGGAGGTGACGAACTGAACGTGATCTGAAGGCTTCTCTCGCATGAATTAACATAAAAAATCTGACATGCTAAACAGAGCTAAGTTTTCAAACACTCCCATCTGAGAGAGAGCGGCAGCACAGCTAGTTTATTTATCTGGTGGGGAGGGGTGGTGGAGGTGGTGTGAGGGTGGGGGAAAGGTGGTGTGATGGGTGAGGGTGGTGAAGGTGGTGTGATGGTGGGGGAGGTGGTGTGAGGGGGTGTGGGGTGGGGGGGGGGTGTGATGGTGGAGGGGGGTGGAGGTGGTGGGGATGGGGGAGGGTGGTGGAGGTGGTGTGAGGGGTGGGTGGGGGGTGGTGTGATGGTGTGAGGGTGGTGGGGTGGGGGAGGGTGGTGGGGGTGGTGTGAGGGTTTGTGAGGGTGGTGAAGGTGGTGTGATGGTGGTGGAGGTGGTGTGATGGTGTGAGGGTGGTGAAGGTGGTGTGAGGGGTGGTGGAGGTGGTGTGATGGTGTGAGGGGGGTGGAGGTGGTGTGATGGTGTGGGGGTGGTGGAGGTGGTGTGATGGTGTGAGGGTGGTGGAGGTGGTGTGATGGTGTGAGGGTGGTAGAGGTGGTGTGATGATGATGGTGTGAGGGTGGTGGAGGTGGTGTGATGGTGTGGGGTGGTGTGGGGTGTGAGGGTGGGGGAGGTGGTGTGATGGTGGTGGGGGGTGGGGTGGTGGGGGGTGGGGGTGGGGGTTTTGGGTGGGAGGTGGTGGGGAGGGTGTGAGGGTGGTGTGATGGTGTGAGAGTGGGGGGAGGTGGTGTGAGGTGTGGGGGTGGTGGAGATGGTGTGATGGTGTGAGGGTGGTGGAGGTGGTGTGATGGTGTGAGGGTGGTGGAGGTGGTGTGATGGTGGTGGTGGTGGTGTGATGGTGGTGGAGGTGGTGTGATGGTGTGAGGGTGGTAGAGGTGGTGTGATGATGATGGTGTGAGGGTGGTGGAGGTGGGGGATGGTGTGGAGGTGGTGGGGATGGTGTGGGGGTGGTGGAGGTGGTGTGATGGTGGGGGGTGTGAGGGGGGGGGAGGTGGTGTGAGGGTGGTGGAGGTGGTGTGATGGTGTGAGGGTGGTGTGATGGTGTGAGAGTGGTGGGGTGGTGTGATGGTGTGAGGGTGGTGGAGAGGGTGTGATGGTGGGGGGGTGGTGGAGGTGGTGTGATGGTGTGAGGGTGGAGGAGATGGTGTGATGGTGTGAGGGTGGTGGAGGTGGTGTGATGGTGTGAGGGGGTGGAGGTGGTGTGATGGTGGTGGTGTGATGGGGGTGGAGGTGGTGTGATGGTGTGGGGTGGTAGAGGTGGTGTGATGATGATGGTATAGGGTGGTGGAGGTGGTGTGATGGGTGGAGGGGGGTGGGGTTGGGTGAGGGTGGTGGGGTGGTGTGATGGTGGTGGGGGTGAGGGGTGGTGGAGGTGGTGTGGGGTGGAAAGGTGGTGTGTGATGTGGTGTGGGGTGGGGGAGGTGGTGTGTGGTGTGGAGGTGGTGTGATGGTGGGGGTGGTGGGGTGGTGTTGGTGGTGGGTGAGGGTAGTGGGGGTGGTGTGGGGGGTGGGGAGGTGGTGGGGATGGTGTGAGGGTGGTGTGATGGTGTGATGGTGTGAGAGTGGTGGAGGTGGTGGGGATGGTGTGAGGGTGGTGGAGATGGTGTGATGGTGTGAGGGTGGTGGAGGTGGTGTGATGGTGTGATGGTGTGAGGGTGGTGGGGATGGTGTGGGGTGGTGGAGGTGGTGTGGGGGTTGGGGGGGGTGGTGGGGGGTGGTGTGTGGTGGTGGTGTGGGTGGTGGAGGTGGTGGGATGGTGTGGGGTGGTGAGGTGGTGTGTGTGGGGTATGGGGTGGTGGGGTGGTGTGATGGGGTGGAGGGGGGTGGAGGGGTGTGGGGGTGGTGGAGGTGGGTGATGGTGTGAGGGGGTGGGGTGGTGTGGGGGTGGTGGGGGGGGTGTGATGGTGTGGGGTGGTGGAGTTGGGGGGTGGTGTGGGGGGGTGGGGGGGTGTGGGGGTGTGAGGGTGGTGGAGGGGGTGTGATGGTGGTGGTGGTGGTGTGTGGTGGTGGAGGTGGTGTGAGGGTTTGGGGGGGGGGTAGAGGTGGTGTGATGATGATGGTGTGGGGGGGGTGGGGGTGGTGTGTTGGTGTGGGGGGTGTGATGGTGTGAGGGTGGTGGGGTGGTGTGATGGTGGGGGTGTGAGGGTGGGGGGGGGTGGTGTGAGGGTGGTGGGGTGGTGTGATGGGTGGGGGGGGTGGGGTGGGGTGTGAGGTGGTGGGGGGGGTGTGTGGGGTGGGGGGTTTGGTGGGGGGGTGTGTTGGTGTGGGGTGGTGGGGGGTGGGGAGGGGTGTGGGGGGGGGGGAGTGGTGGGTGGTGTGAGGGGGGGGGAGGTGGTGTGGGTGTGGGGTGGGGGGGGTGGTGTGGGGGGTGGGGGGTGGGTGGTGGGGTGGTGTGGGGTTTGTGGGGTGGTGGGTGGTGGGGGGGGTGGGATGGGGGTTTGGTGGGGGTGGTGGGGGTGGTGTGGGGGGGGGTGTGTTGGGGGGTGAGGGGGGTGGGGGGTGGGTGTGTGGTGGTGGTGTGAGGGTGGTGGGGTGGTGGGGGGGGTGGTAGGTGGTGTGTGTGATGGTGTGGGGTGGTGGGGGGGGTGGGTGGTGTGGGGGGGGTTTGTGATGGTGTGGGGTGGTGGGGGTGGTGTGGGGGTGTGGGGGTGGTGGGATGGTGTGGGGGGTGTGGGGGTGGTGGGGTGGTGTGGGGGTGTGAGGGTGGTGGGGGGGTGTGTGGGGGTGGGGGTGGTGGGGTGGTGTGATGGTGGGGGTGGGGGGGGTGGGGTGTGGTGGGGGTGGTGGTGGGGGGTGGTGGGGTGGTGGTGGTGTGGGGTGGTGGGGGGGGTGTGTGAGGGTGGGGGGGGGGGTGGGGGGGTGGTGTGTGGTGTGGGGGTGGGTGGGGGTGTGGGGGGGTGGGGGGGGGTGTGTGGGGGGTGTGGGGTGGTGGGGTGGTGGGGGTGGGGGGTGGTGTGAGGGGTGTGGGGGGGGGTGTGTGGTGTGGGTGGTGGGGGTGGTGTGTGGTGTGGGGTGGGGGGGGTGGTGGGGTGGTGTGAGGGGGGTGGGGGGGGTGTGTGGTGTGGGGTGGTGGGGGGGTGTGGTGGTGGGGTGGGGGTGTGTGGTGGTGGGGGTGGTGTGGGTGTGGGGGGGTGGGGTGGTGTGTGTGTGGTGTGGGGGGTGGGGGGGTGGTGTGGGGTGTGGGGGTGGTGGGGTGGGGTGAGGGTGGTGGGGTGGGGGGGATGGGGGGTGGTGTGGGGTGGTGGGGGTGGTGTGGGGGGGGTGGGGTGGTGTGGGGGTGTGGGGTGGTGTGTGGTGTGGGGTGGTGGGGGTGGTGTGTGGTGTGAGGGTGGTGGAGTGGTGTGATGGTGTGAGGGTGGTGGGGGTGGTGGGGTGGTGTGAGGGTGGGGGGTGGTGGGGATGGGTGTGGGGTGGTGGAGGTGGTGTGTGGTGTGGGGGGGTGGGGGTGGTGTGTGGTGGGGTTGTGATGGTGGTGGAGGTGGTGTGTGGTGTGGGGTGGTAGGGGTGGTGTGATGAGGGGGGATGAGGGTGGTGGAGGTGGTGGATGGTGTGGAGGGGGTGTGAGGGGGGTGAGGGTGGTGGAGGTGGTGTGTGGTGGGTGGTGTGATGGTGGGGGGGGGGTGGTGTGAGGGTGGTAAGGTGGTGTGATGATGATGGTGTGAGGGTGGTGGAGGTGGTGTGATGGTGTGGGGGGTGGTGTGATGGTGTGGGGGTGGTGGGGTGGTGTGATGGTGGTGGGGAGGGTGGTGGGGGGTGTGGGGGGGTTTGGGGGGGGTGGGGTGGTGTGAGGGTGGTGGATGGTGTGTGGGTGGGTGGTGGAGGTGGTGTGATGGTGTGAGGGTGGTGGGGGTGGTGGGGATGGTGGGGAGGGGGGGGTGGTGTGAGGGGGGTGGAGGTGGTGTGAGGGGGGGTGGGGGGGTGGAGGGGGGGGGGGGGGGTGGTGGTGTGTGGGGGGGAGGTGGTGTGATGGGGTGGGGGGGTAGAGGTGGGGGGGGTGAGGGTATGGGGTGGGGGGGGGGGTGGGTGGGGGTGTGGGGGGGGGGGTGTGGTGTGGGGGGGTGGTGGAGGTGGTGGGGGGTGTGAGGGGGTGGGGTGGTGTGGGGGTTTGGGGAGGGGGGGGGTTGGGGTGTGAGGGGGGGGTGGGGTGGTGGGGGGGGGTGTGGGGGGGTGGGGGGAGGGGGGGGTGAGGGTGTGAGGGTGGGGGGGGTGGTGGGATGGTGGTGGGGGGTGGTGTGATGGTGGTGGTGTGGGGGGGGTGGAGGTGGTGTGGGGGGTGGAGGGGGGTGGGATGGTGTGAGGGTGGTGTGTGGGTGTGGGGTGGTGGGGGGGGTGTGAGGGTGTGGGGGGGTGGAGATGGTGTGTGGTGTGGGGGGGGTGGGGGTGGTGTGAGGGTGTGGGGGGGGGGTGGGGGGGGTTTGTGGGGGGTGTGGGGTTTGGTGGGGGATGGTGGGGATGGTGTGAGGGGGGGGGTGGGGGTGGTGTGATGGTGTGGGGTGGTGGGATGGTGTGATGGGGGTGGGGTGGTGGAGGTGGTGGGGTGGTGTGAGGGTGGTGGAGGTGGTGTGATGGTGGTGGTGTGATGGTGGTGGAGGGGGTGTGATGGTGTGAGGGTGGTAGGGGGGGTGGGGGTGTGGTATGAGGGTGGTGGAGGTGGTGTGATGGGTGGAGGTGGTGTGATGGTGTGGGGGTGGTGGAGGTGGTGGGGTGGTGGGGGTGTGTGGTGGTGGGGGTGGTGTGAGGGTGGTACGGTGGTGTGATGATGATGGTGTGAGGGTGGTGGGGTGGTGTGATGGTGTGGGGTGGTGTGATGGTGTGGGGGGTGGTGGAGGTGGTGTGTGGTGGTGGTTTTGGGGTAGGGGGTGGTGTGAGGGTGGGGGGAGGTGGTGTGTGGTGTGGGGGGTGGTGTGTTGGGTGTGATGGTGGGGGAGTGGTGGAGGTGGTGAAATGGTGTGAGGGTGGTGGAGAGGGTTTGTGATGGTGTGGGGTGGTGGAGGTGGTGTGATGGTGTGTTGGGGGTGGGGTGGTGTGAGGGTTTGTGAGGGTGGTGGAGGTGGTGTGATGGTGTGGGGGTGGTGGAGGTGGTGTGATGGTGGTGGTGTGATGGTGGTGGAGGGGGTGTGATGGTGTGAGGGTGGTAGAGGTGGTGTGTGATGATGGTTTGAGGGTGGTGGAGGTGGTGTGTGGTGTGGAGGTGGTGTGAGGGGGGTGGAGGTGGGGTGATGGTGTGAGGGTGGTGGGGTGGTGTGGGGGGGGTGGAGGTGGTGTGGGGGTGTGAGAGTGGTGGAGGTGGTGTGGGTGTGAGGGGGTGGAGGTGGTGTGGGGGTGGTGGTGTGGGGGTGGTGGGGTGGTGTGAGGGGGGTGGAGGTGGTGTGATGGTGTGAGGGTGGTGTGTGGTGTGAGAGTGGTGGGGGGGTGTGATGGTGTGAGGGTGGTGGAGATGGTGTGTGGTGTGGGGTGGTGGAGGTGGTGTGATGGTGGTGGTGTGATGGTGGTGGGGTGGTGTGTGGTGTGAGGGTGGTAGAGGTGGTGTGATGTGATGGTTGAGGGTGGTGGGGTGGTGTGATGGTGTGGAGGTGGTGTGATGGTGTGAGGGTGGTGGGGTGGTGTGAGGGTGTGAGGGTGGTGGAGGGGGGTGTGAGGGTGGTGGGGTGGTGGGGTGGTGTGAGGTGGTGGAGGTGGTGTGGGTGTGAGGGTGGTGGGGTGGTGTGAGGTGGTGGAGGTGGTGGGGTGGTGGGAGGGTGGTGGGTGGTGTGATGGTGTGAGGGGGGGGTGGAGGGGGGTGTGATGGTGTGGGGGGGGTGGAGGTGGGTGGGGATGGTGTGAGGGTGGTGGGGGTGGTGTGATGGTGGGGGGAGGGTGGTGGAGGTGGTGTGAGGGTGGTGGAGGTGGTGTGGGGGTGTGAGGGTGGTGTGAGGGTTTGTGAGGTGGTGGAGGTGGTGTGATGGTGTGGGGTGGTGGAGATGGTGTGATGGTGTGGGGGTGGTGGAGGTGGTGTGATGGTGGGAGGGTGGTGGAGGTGGTGTGGGGTGGTGTGATGGTGTGGGGTGGTGGAGGGGGGGTGTGATGGTGTGAGGGTGGTGCGGTGGTGTGATGGTGTGGGGTGGGGGAGATGTGTGATGGTGTGGGGGGGGGAGGTGGTATGATGGTGGGGGGTGTGAGGGGTGTGGGGGTGGTGTGATGGTGTGAGAGTGGTGGGTGGTGTGATGGTGTGAGGGTGGTGGAGGTGGTGTGATGGTGTGAGGGTGGTGTGATGGTGTGGGGGGGGGTGGGGGGTGGTGTGATGGTGTGAGGGTGGTGGAGGTGGTGTGATGGTTGAGGGTGGGGGGAGGTGATGTGTGGTGTGAGGGTGGTGGAGGGGGTGTGATGGTGGGGGGGGTGGTGGAGGGGGTTTGGGGTGGTGGTGGTGTGTGGTGTGAGGGTGGTGTGATGGGGGTGAGGGTGGTGGAGGGGTGTGATGGTGTGAGGGTGGTGGAGGTGGTGTGATGGTGTGAGGGTGGTGGAGGTGGTGTGATGGTGTGAGGGTGGTGGAGGTGATGTGATGGTGTGAGGGTGGTGGAGGTGTGTGTGGTGTGGGGTGGTGGAGGTGGTTGAGGGTGTAAAGGGTGGTGGAGGTGGTGTGATGGTGTGAGGGTGGTGGAGGTGGTGTGATGGTGTGAGGGTGGTGGAGGTGGTGTGATGGTGTGGGGTGGTGGGGTGTGGGTGGGGGTGGGGTGGTGGGGGGGGTTTGGGTGGTGGTGGTGTGATGGTGTGAGGGTGGTGGGGGGTGATGTGATGGGGGGGGTGGTGGGGTGGTATGATGGTGGTGGTGTGATGGTGTGATGGTGTGGGGGTGGTGTGATGGTGTGAGAGTGGTGGGAGATGGTGTGATGGTGTGAGGGTGGTGGAGGTGGTGGGTGGTGTGAGGGTGGTGGGGTGGTGTGATGGTGTGGGGGGGTGGTGTGTGGTGTGGGGGGTGGTGGAGGTGGTGTGGGTGTGGGGTGGTGGAGGTGGTGTGATGGTGTGAGGGTGGTGGAGGTGATGTGATGGTGTGAGGGTGGTGGAGGTGATGTGATGGTGTGAGGGTGGTGGGGGGTGGTATGATGGTGGGGGTTTGTGATGGTGTGGGGTGGTGGAGGTGGTGTGAGGGTGGTGGAGGTGGTGGGGGGGGTGTGTGAGTGTTTATTAGACACACATTTAGTCCTTTATTGCCACAATTTACCCATTAAGAAATTGAATATTTGCCCCATGACATCATGCTGTGTCACCAAGTTGCCAGAAACCAGGTCCTGTTAGAAATTATGGGATGTAATCATGCGAAAATTGAATGAAAGAAGAAGAAACAGCGCATAATTGACTGCAGCCTCTGAGGCACTTTACTCACACAGCTGACACAGGACTTCTGTTCCTAACATGACGTTTCTCCAGAAACTTTATACACTACACTGCAACTTTACTTCATTAACACTACTGAATCACGGGACTCCTGGCTTTAGAGGCACAGATGGGGGGGAAAGAGAGAAAAAGAGAGAGAGAGAGAGAGAGAGAGAGAAAAGAGAGAGAGAGAGAGAGAGAGAGAGAGAGGGAGAGGGGGGGGGGGAGTGAGAGAGAGAGATGGCAGGGGAGAGAGAACGGGGTGTGTGTGTGTGTGAGAGAGAGAGAGAGAGAGAGAGAGGGGAGAGAGAGAGAGAGAGAGAGGGGGAGAGAGAGAAAAAGAGAGAGAGATGGCGGGGGAGAGAGAGCAGGGGGGTGAGAGAGAGGGGAGTGAGTGAGTGTGTGTGTGAGAGAGAGAGAGAGAGAGGAGGGGGGAGTGAGAGAGAGAGATGGCAGGGGAGAGAGAGCAGGGTGTGTGTGTGAGAGAGAGAGAGTGAGTGAGTGTGCGTGTGTGTGTGTGTGTGAGAGAGAGAGAGAGAGAGAGAGAGAGAGAGAGAGAGAGGAGGGGGGGGAGTGAGAGAGAGAGATGGCAGGGGAGAGAGAGGGGGGGGGTGTGAGAGAGAGAGAGAGGAGTGAGTGTGGTGTGTGGGGTGTGTGGGGAGAGAGAGAGAGAGAGAGAGAGAGAGAGAGAGAGAGAGAGAGAGAGAGAGAGAGAGGAGTGAGTGAGTGGTGTGTGTGTGTGTGTGAGAGAGTGTGAGAGAGAGAGAGAGAGTGAGCGAATGTGTGTGTGTGTGAGAGAGAGAGAGTGAGAGTTAGTGTGTGTGTGTGTGTGTGAGAGAGAGAGAGAGTGAGAGTTAGTGTGTGTGTGTGTGTGTGAGAGAGAGAGAGAGTGTGAGAGAGTGAGTGAGTGTGTGTGTGTGAGAGAGAGAGTGAGTGAGTGTGTGTGTGTGAGAGAGAGAGAGTGTGAGAGAGAGTGAGTAAGTGTGTGAGAGAGAGAGAGAGAGGGGTGAGTGAGTGAATGTGTGTGTGTGTGAGAGAGAGAGAGAGTGTGAGAGAGAGAGTTAGTGAGTGTGTGTGTGAGAGAGAGAGAGAGAGAGAGAGAGAGAGAGAGAGGGGTGAGTGAGAGAGTGAGTGTGTGTGTGTGTGAGAGAGAGAGAGTGAGTGTGTGTGTGTGTGTGTGTGAGAGAGAGTGAGTGTGTGTGTGTGTGTGTGTGAGAGAGAGATGTTCATGACTACTTTGCATGTTTAAGTCATCATCAGTAGAGATCACAACACTGCAGCTCCAAAAAGAAATGAAAAGCAAGTGTGTGATTTAATCTTCATCAGTAATAATGGAGCGAGATTCTGCTTCAAGCTGTTGGAGATTTTTTATTAGCCAGGTTTATAAAGTGCACAGTGATAACTGCAGACGTCTTCCTGATCAACCCAGCACACGTCTCCTGGAAGCAGCTGGAGCTTTATACAGAGCTCATCTTCTCCTGCTGCATTTCAATACACACCAACTAGCTCCATCACCCAGAGCAGGAACTCTCCATCTTCTCTCCTACACGCTACTCATGATGAAGCTTTCATCAGTGAAGAACATTTAATGACATCAGCGTAAATCACCAGCATGTGTAATCATGAAGTGACCGCACACCAGCTTTAAGTGTGTGTGTGTGTGTGCTTCAGGTTTGAATATCCTGGACCTTCTGATGATCTGGAGAAACACTGATGTTCCTGTCAGTGCAGTTCTCAGAGTTTATTCATGCCTATGCTTTCAGCATGTCTGAGTTTATACATCAGGACAGAAAGAACAGGAGGAGGAAGTGGAATCGTACTTAAAAAAAAGTTCAGACCACATACTGGTGCAGTCTGTCGGCGGAGGAAAAGGAAATGGTGGGTTTTATTTTTCCGTTTCAGTCTGAAGCAGCCATTTTTCCGTCACCCTCATGTGGAGGAGACCGCCGTGCTTCCGTCTGTGTGGTCACACTGCCCCCTGCTGGACCCACGCTGTCTTTCCGTACTTTCGGCTTCAGCGCTGGGACGAGGACAGAACGATGTAAAAGGAAAAAAAGAATGTGAAATAAATGTGAAAGTACTGATGGAATGATGGAATAAAAGCCTGCTTTCTCATAACACGAAGCTCAGAATCTCACCATTAGGATTTTCTTGCTTGTAGAAGGTCTTCAGCATGTCCACAGCCTCGTCCGCTCTGTGGCCTGGAATACACTGAAGAGGGAAAAAAGGACATGAAAGTTGTTCTGATTTTAATTCAACATTCATTTTGGATGAGGATCTCGAGAGAAATCTGAAATGAAATTCCTCCAGAATTTTTTGAAGGATTTGTTACCTTGAAAGCCGTCCCAGTGTGAGGAAGATCAGCCGAGGAGACGTCCAGCACTGAACCGCAGCCACCAAATCGCTCGTTCTTACAGCCGTACACGACCAGTGGGACGTCTACAGGTCAGCAAGGTCAAGGACTCGGACTTCACGTGGATGAACATCGCATATTACAACCAGTTATATGGTGAAGTGTCACAGCCATGCTTGTGTGTGGATCTTAAATGAGATGTGGAAAGAATGCACACATTAGGATCTCTAAACAGGATCCTGAGGAATAAAGGATACTCAGCAGACGAAGTGCAGCTGCACACGTGATGCAGGGTTCGACCGTCACGTAGAGAACGGTGCGCTTACACACCTCCTTAGGGTCCAGCTCCCTGTGGGAACACCAATCCAACACCTGGTCCAGTGCCACCATTTCTGCATGACGTGTGGCCTAAAGAAAAACACGACAGCAACCAGCTTGCTTCAATCAAATGCGACACGGAAAGTCCAGTCATTTAAACCAATTCTTTACAGACTTTGTTGAGTGTATTTACTAAAACTGAAGCCATTTTCACAAACAGGAGAAATACTTAATGCTGAACTCCATCCTGAAGCGTTAAATATGTTTATATTAAAATATCTGTAATGTGTTTAGAGATTCTAGGACCCAAAGATCAATTAACTTCAAATAAAAAACTCATTACAGCATCAGTCTGTGAGGCCAGAGAGGATCAAATAAGTTTTATATACCCAGTTACATGTCTTTACATGACAACTGTTTTATTTTGCTAATCTTTAGCTTCCTAGCTACAAAAAAAGGATTCATTCTTCACTCTCTTCCCGTCGTCGCATTTTTAATACGTCACTATATGAAACGGTATGTAATTTAGAGCCAGTGAATGCCCTGAAAATGAAGTTTATCCTCCTTTTTAATGTTCAGTAGAGAAAATGAGCCACGCAGAAAACACTTCATGTTTTTGTTTTTTAAATTTAAGTAATTATTACTTACATTTTTGGTTTCATTCACCTCATTCCTTCCTTTGCCCAAAACCATGTTGTTGTAAACCAGCAGACATCCAACAGGCACCTCTCCGCTTTCAAGAGCTTCTTTCGCCTGAATAATAATACACAATAATAATAATAGTAATAATAATAATAATAATAATAATAATAATAATAATAATAATAATAATAAAAATCCCATCACAGCAGTACCATGTTAAACGCACTGGACATCCATCTCTGAACCTCACTGTCCGAGGGCTGGAGGAAACTCCCGTTCATCACATCGCTTTCTGTATTATCTGGTCGCATCTCGAAAAATGTTTTATTAAAATAAATTAAAAGCAGAATTTCTGAATTTCTAAACTCGAGATCGTACAAAACACACGTACAACTTCCAGTGGAAAGCGGAACGATGAGTATGTGATGCTTTTTCACTGGGGAACATAATAGAAGAGGGACCAGTCAGGCGGGATTAGTCACAGCAGCACAGTCGAGCAAGCATTCATCGCAAAAAGTGTCACTAAATCAGAATTATTAACAATTATAAATTTTGTAGAAACGCTTATTTTCAAGAGTACGTCCCTTTATAGTGAAATAGAATAATTTGCCGCTTGTCTCGGGTTTGTGAAGGAAAAAATCATTGTTTATAGTAGCTGCGCAAAAAATACTGCATGCACAGCCAACTTGTTGAAACACGGCAGCGATCTTTTTTTCTTTTTTTCAGATATTTAATACGTTACTCATGATAATACATATCGCATTGAAATGTCCATGTCATATGCAATTCAGGCAGGAAAACACTTCTAGTTTTTGTTAAACACAAAGGACGGAGTCTTATCCCCAATCATTACGGTCCGCGTCGCTCATTTATTGCGTCATCATCGGTTTGCTGTAGGTTTGCAGCAAGTGTGATTGTCAAACCGTAAATAAATATACTGAAATATAAACACCTGGATTTAACTAAGTAAATAGGTAAGAGACTCCCATTGGATGCATGGATGATTATGTTTCAGCTGGCAACAAGTTATTTAACCCTAACTGATGCAAGGAGTAGCTTCCCATTTCTTAAACAACCGTGTCAGAAGACACATCCTGTGGTCGTGGAAAAGATGTTCTTCTGTTTCAGAAGGGTCAAATTATTAGCATGCATCAAGCAAACAAAACATCTAAGGAGATTGCTAAAACTACTAAAATTGGGTTAAGAACTGTCCAACGCATTATTAAACACTGGAAGGATCATGGGGAACCATCATCTTCGAGGAAGGAATGTGGTCGTAAAAAAATCTTGAATGATCGTGATCGGCGATCACTTAAGCGTTCGGTGAAATCAAATCGTAAAAAAACAACAGTAGAACTCACAGCTATGTTTAATGGTGAAAATAAGAGCATTTCCACACGCACAATGCGAAGGGAACTCAAGGGATTGGGAATAAACAGATGTGTAGCCTTAAGAAAACCACTTATCAGTGAGGCTAATCGGACAAAAAGGCTTCAATTAGCTAGAGAGCATGAAGATTGGACTCTGGAGCAGTGGAAGAAGGTCATGTGGTCTGATGAGTCCAGATTTACCCTGTTCCAGAGTGATGGGTGCATCAGGGTAAGAAGAGAGGAGGATGAAGTGATCACCCTAGATCATGCCTAGTGCCTACTGTACAAGCCTGTGGGGGCGGTGCTATGATCTGGGGTTGCTGCAGTTGGTCAGGTCTAGGTTCAGCAACGTTATGTGCCCAAAGAATGAGGTCAGCTGACTACCTGAATATACGGAATGACCAGGTTATTCCATCAATGGAATTTTTCTTCCCTGATGACACGGACATATTCCAGGATAACGATGCCAGGATTCATCGGGCTCAAATTGTGAAAGAGTGGTTCAGGGAGCATGAGACATCATTTTCACACATGGATTGGCCACCACAGAGTCCAGACCTTAACCCCATTGAGAATCTTTGGGATGTTCTGGAGAAGACTTTGCGCAGCGGTCCGACTCTCCCATCATCAATAGAAGATCTTGGCAAAAAATTAATGCAACTCTGGACGGGAATACATGTTGTGACATTGCATAAGCTTATCGAAACGATGCCACAGAGAATGCGTGCTGTAATCAAAGCTAAAGGCGGTCCAACCAAATATTAGAGTGTGTGACTTTTTTTTTTTGGATGAGCAGTGTATTGTTGAAATATTTCTGAAAATTTTACTCATTTTCATAAATCTATTTCTAATCTACTTTAATCGTTAAATCAAAAGATCGTTTTTAATTCTTAAATTTACTCAGTTAAGCTAAATCAAATCTAATCCGCAATCCAGAGTTAATTTTAATCTTTACTTATTTTGCTTTACATATATTAATCTCACTTATCTTAATCTGTGCTTAAGCAATATAGTTATGAGTTATCAGCTATGGCAAAAGTTAACCATATAACAAGAAGTAGCTTAAAATAGTATATATAATGACCACATCTATTGTCCATGTTTCTAGCAAATTCAAGAAAGGAAAGCAGGTCAGAAAGGTCGGTCAACACGGCCTGCGTATATGTCCTCGCTAACTAGATAGGAAGCTAGGAACAGAGTGTGCCATGAGCATAGGAGATAAGAAAGCCATAACCGGTGTGACAACAATAAGATATGAGACTCATATAACAGCATGAGGGTGAATTATGCAGAATCAAACATTATGCAGAAGCACGGTATAGCTGGACATCACAGAGTGATGAGAAGCTGAAGAGGTATGATGCTTATGTAGGGCTGTAAGGCTAGTGGCTGATCATAATTAAACAAGTGAGGAAAACACCAAAATAGCGTATTTATGGTATGCACTTGACTGCATCAGGCCTGAAGCTGTGTATTTGAGTGCCATTTTGGTGTTATTGTCTTCTGCAATAAAGACGGTTGCTCTTCCCATCCAAGCCTGAAGAAGTTTCTTTATTTTATTTTTATAGATATAGTAAAGTTTTGTAAGTATTTGGTAATAATAGGTAATTGGAGAACCACCCTGTAGTGTGTCCACTCAGTTCCGACAGTATGTCCTGCAATTGTGCCTGATAATTAAATGATTTTTTTTTATTACACAAAATTATTATTGTGTAATTATTATTACTCACAGTGGACAAAACTGTAATAAGAACTAATAGGGGCAGGAATGATGGTTTTACATAACGCTTTACTGAACAGTTTCAGAGGGAGGAGCTGACGGAACAGGTAACGAGTTGCCAGATTGTGCTAGTTTAAATATTCTCATGGATATCAAGTTGGATGGATGAAAAATAAAGAAAGAAAGAAAGACAGTGACAATGATGAAGAAGGAGAAGATTTTCTGTGCTTTTATTTGTCACATATACTTTAAAACTCAGTTCGTTTTTTGAATATCTCATCTTAGTAGTTGAGGTCAGAGTGAGGAGCACAGCATGTAAAGCAAGTGCAATGTGTCTGGTGTACAGAATCATTTTTATTGTAAGATTATTATTGCAGAGATTGGGAGAAGGAATATGGCGTTTTACAGAGTGGATAAGGTTTGTGTATCAGAAATATGTAGGGACAAACCTTGCTCTCTAATGAAAACGATTAAACCTTTCAAAGCTGTTTTCAGCTGTGTTTATTTATAAAAACATACATTTTAATTTACATATATTTTTAAGATTAGCTCATAATAATGTTCTGCAACACTGAACTCTACAGTCTCAGAGAGGGGGAACTGTGAGTGGGATTTAGATGAATCTGGCAACCAGATGTGTCGCTAATACTCTGGTCATGTTGTGTAGAGAGCTGCTAGTTCTGTCTGAAGAAGAAACTTATTCCTCCCTTATTACATTACTACTTTTAGCTTTTTTGTAAATACATAGTGTTTTTTTTTTCTTTTTAAATAAACATGTTATCTTCTACATGGAACTTTATCAAGCGTCATAAAAGGAAATTTATTTTCGCTGGCGCTTTTGCAGGAGGTAATGCACAGTGTGGAAGGCTAGCTAGCTAGCAAAGAGCTCAGTGCTTCATGTTGCTAGCTGCGGGTTTCTACACAATGAAATTCAATTAAAATTCAATTAAAATTAGCTGCTGATGTAGCGTTTAGACCTGGGCAGGATTCAGCAGGGCAGTGTGTTCTGGAGTTTTGCTTAATCCCTTTAAATTCAGTGCAAAATTTCATTCAGGTGATTACGCAGTAATCTTGTTGTGACGTCAGAAGTTTCACGTTAAATGTTCGCACTCGCACAAAGTGTTAAGTATTGACCTATTTAACCTGATATTAGCATTTTTACCGCTTTCGGGGAATAATGTTACACTATTAAACCTTATATATGACTTCATTAATGTAGTATTATATCAGCTTTTCATACCTGAACACTGACATGGACGCTAACACGTTTAAACCCTGGCTTCTAATCTGATTAAGCAGTGTCCATCATGTCATCTAATATAAACTAAACAAATCTCCTGACCTCACACTCCAGGTGTGTACCTGCTGGGGAAATATGCTCAGAGGAAGCTCCAGGAGATGCAGGAGCGAGAGGCAGCGGAGTACATCGCTCAGGCTCGACGGCAGTTCCATTTCGAGAGCAACCAGCGGACGTGTAACATGACAGGTGCGATGTCCTTCACGCTGCCGTGAAGCTGTGCATCTTCTCCTAAAATGCTTTATCAATCCTTATGTCTTCACAATGTTTTCCACACAGTGTTGTCTTTGCTCCCTACCCTGAGAGAGGCCATCATACACCACCTGAACTCTGAGAGTCTCACAGCGCTGCTGAAGTCCAGGTGAGGAACACCTCGAGATCATCTAGCTTTGGATTAAACACTCAGTGTGATCCAGTCACACTTATCGAGCATAAACAGGAACAGATGTATGGATAAATCATTTGTTCGAGTGTTTAAATCTTGTGTGTATAAGAGGACTCTAATGTAAGGCTGGACTTGATCGACTCCACATGGATTGTTGTGCTTTTACACACGGCACTGGACATATTTTTATGACATTTTATTACATGGTTCCATGAAGAGGGCCTCCTGGTGGTCCAGCGGCAGGATCCCGTGCTTTCATTTCCCTCACTCAGGTTTACGGAAGTATAGAAACATAGAGAAAAAAATAATCAAGTATAAAGTAAAGTTACTATTTTATCCCTAATGAGAAGCCTGAGGTGACGGTGATGAGGAAAATCTCCCTGAGATGATATGAGGAAGAAACCTTGAGAGGAACCAGACTCAGAAGGGAACCTCATCCTCATCTGGGTGACACTGGACACTAAATAATGTAAATGTAAATAATGTCCTTTCTACAACAACAACCAAGAGCTCCTGAGGAACTAAGAGGTCAGTGTAGTTTCTGAGTTCATTATAGACTCCTTGACTGATGCAATGACAGTTCAGAGACGAACCAGGTGGTTCTGTTCACAGCAGTCCCCTGGGTCACAGGCTCCACACAGATCTATCCACAGCATCAGTGACCACCACCAAGCCACGAGACTCCAACCGGGGGTAGAGAGTCTGGATGGATCAGGCAGGTCCGGAAAGAAGAAGTGGTCACACTGGGGTTCGATTCCCGTGCAGTGAGCTGACCCAGCCACTGAAGAGTTAACTCTCAGTGCCGGTCCCAAGCTCGGATAAAATGGGAGGGTTGTGTCAGGAAGTTCATTTGGGGTAAAGTAACCTGTGCCAAATCAAAACATACGGACTAAATGATCCGCTGTGGCGACCCCGAACAGGAGAACAGCCGAAACAACGACAACAACAACATGTTTCCATGAAGAGAAGAGCTTTGGAGTCTCGATCAGAAACACTTCCTCATGCTAGTTCACTAGATCAGAGACTATGAGCTCCATTCTGAACATTTAGACAAAACCAGCTGTTTTATTTTACTGGAATGTTTGAGGTTCTAACAATGACACCCATGTGAAGTAACATGATCCATGATAAAGTTTGTGTTTTTTTTTGTTTTTGGACTGATTGAGGTGTTTCTGTTTCAGACCGGCCAACAAGCTTGAGATCTGGGAGGATCTTAAGACCATCAGTAAGTTTAACTCCAGCCTCCTGTGTGAATAACTATATAAATATTTGTACAGTTTCATGATGATGGCTTGTGTTCATTGACCAGGTTTTACTCGGAGCATCGTGGCTGTTTATAGCACCTGCATGCTGGTGGTGCTGCTCCGTGTCCAGCTCAACATAATCGGAGGCTACTTGTACCTAGACAACTCTGTAACTAAAAACGGAACGGTGAATTCTCTCGTGATAAGAATGACTTTTCCTTTACGCTAAAGAATTTAGTAGATGTGTTTAAGCTCTTTGTGTTTTAAATTTGTTTTCCTAGATGCCTTTGGCTCCTCCTGAAGTCCAGCAGAAGTATCTGTCAAGCATCCAGCACCTTCTGGGAGACGGTAGGAGAACCTTTCACTTCCTGGTGCTTGTTATTTCTCTTTCTGACTTTCTGAAAAAAATGATCATGGTTTGTTTATTTGTTTGTGATTGCAGGTCTGATGGAGCTGATAACCGTGGTGAAGAAAGCAGTGCAGGAGATCCTCGGACCGTAAGGCTTTTTAGGCTCTTATTTTTTAGTATCTTTAGATCAGATGAACTAGAATCTTGTCCTTTCTCTGCATTTTCTTTGGTTTTACAAACCACCTGAGTAGTACTGAGAGTATAAACCTACAGAAGCTTGCATAAATATTCACTCCTTTAAACCGTTTCCACACTGAAATGGAGAATTTCTCACCACTCTTCCATAAGGAGTGTCTGGTTTGTCGTTCTCCGGTGAGCACCTGAGCTGTGGATCCCTCCATCTCCTCCAGTGTTAACTGGTTCCTGCTCGGATTAATACCATAACCATTCCATAACCTCCTCACTGAGAGTCTTATGTTTAAAAAATAATAATTTAAAAACAGTTTTAATAGTTCAAATTTGTGATATATTTTTCACCAAAACTTTCCTGCTTCTAACACATCAACTTTGAGGACAAAATGTTCACTTGCTGCCTAATATATCCCACCCACTAACAGGTGCCATGATGAGGAGATACTCAGTCTTATTCACTTCACCTCTCACTGCTCACAGTGTTATAGCATATCGGTGTATTTGGGATATTTATTTCATTATCTTCAGCATAAAGGTGTGAAATTATAGCAATCATACATTCCAATATTACGTATATCTATCTAATATTATAATACACCACTAGGTGGCAGCATCACTCCATCAAGCGGACACTAGCTCGGTTTCAGGTGTTTATTTACTAAAGTGATTATGAAACAAAGTAGTAGAACATTTAGCTGTCTGTCATTCAGCATTGTTGTAATATATATAGACTTTTTGGTGCTTTATTTTAGCTAAATGTGGGACGTTAGTGGAGATTAGTGACCTGACGGTGGAGCTGGAGATTAATTGTTTATGTTGAAAAACAAGTCATACAGTCAGTATCTTTCTCGTTCTTTGGTTTCAGCCACATTCAGCCAGACCACACAGTAGAACAATAAATGTTTACGGTAAACCTTTTTTCTGCCCCTTGTTCTTGGCATGTCTGGGAAAACACCCAAACAAACTCAAAGTTCTTCCTGGAACATGATTATTTAAACACAACGAAATTACATGACACTTTACACGTATTTCACCACGTATGTGACGCCTTTTTATGGCTGGTTTCACAGAAATGGGGAAAACATTTACGCAATTTATTCTTTTGTGTTCACTTCGAAACAATTTTGACGATAGATTTTTTAATGTGCTGTTTTAATGAGGTCTGTTTCAGCTCCTGTGTTTTAACCCAGATAAATGGGAAGGGGGTGAATACTTATGCATAACACTGTATAATTATAAATGCTCACTTTTCAGGGTCTCTTTGAAGCAGAGTCTGTCTCTTCAGGAACTCGAGCAGCACATCATTGAAATCCGTCAGCTGGTGGAGGAAAACTCTGACTCGTCCACGTTCAGGTCACTGTCCTGCTACATGATGCCCGATGAGGAGAACCCGTTAGCTGATCAGGTAAAGCGCAGAGCTCATGCGGGAAAATGTGATAAGCCCTTTGAAAGCTTTTAAACGTAGCAGCGCAGCAAGACGTGTAGACTTTAACAAGAAGAGCAGTTTATTGATCTCGAAGTTTAACTTCAGCTACAGTTCAGTGCATGGGATTTATTTGTTGTATGTGTAAAAAGACACAAAATACAGAATGATGACATTTAATTGTGGACCGTAATTATGAGTACAGGTGAAGTGAATAAGACTGATGATCTCCTCATCATGGCACCTGTTAGTGGGTGGGATATATTCGGCAGCAAGTGAACATTTTGTCCTCAAAGTTGATGTGTTAGAAGCAGGAAAAATGGACAAGCGTAAGGATTTGAGCGAGTTTGATGAAGGGACAAATTGTGATGGCTAGACCACTGGATCAGAACATCTCCAAAACTGCAGCTCTTGTGGGGTGTTCCCGGTCTACAGTGGTCAGTATCTATCAAAAGTGTCCAAGGAAGGAACAGGAGACAGGGTCATGGGCGGTCAAGGCTCCTCTCATATTAAGAGAGGAGTCTGTGCTCCAGAGCAGTCATGGTGCTTTACAGGGTTTCCCAGAAAGTGAAAGTCTTTAGAGTGCAGGAGCTCATGCTTTCTGTTTTCTTAGTAAGATGAGGGAACTGTTCGAACCGTTAAAAGGTGTGATGTTGATGTTGATGTTCATCAACATATTGACCTCCGTAGTTGTGGTGAAATCGCTGTAGTATCAGCAGAACAACACACTAAACACTCTGCTTTTTATTACACAACATTTAAAGTCCTTTTGTTTATTAAAAAACACTGATATTTACACATCTGTGTATTTCACCAGGCTTGTGGTCTGACGGAGAATGATGTCACGACGATAAAGCTGCTAAACGAAACCAGGGACATGCTGGAGAAGTATGTCAAAGTTCTGTAATGTTGTTCATTTAACGCTGACATTTAAAACATTAATATCATTTCTGTCTCTGTGTATTTTAGCCCAGATTTCAGTACCATACTGAACGTCTGTCTGAACCGGGGCTTCAGCCATTTTCTTGACAACATGGCTGAGTTTTTTTGTCCCCCTCAGGGAGACTCTGCCTCCAGCAGTACACCTGATAGGTCAGGAGTTAGTGTGCATTTATTTTTATTTATTCTATTCTTTATTATTGAAATGTTTATTTTTCATTCTGTTCCAGTCTCTTACGTGTGAGTCTCCCACTCGCCAAAATAATTCCCATCGCCAATGGACAGGTTCATTCCATATGCAGTGAAATCCCCAGTCAGTTCGTTCAGGTACGATGGGCGTGTCATGGTGTCTGTTTTACATCACAGCCTTAACGCCTACCACACTATATTGTCAAGAGCATTAAGAGTTCCTTTCACTGGAACTAAGGGGCCAACCCCTGAAAAACAACACCTGAACTTTTGGCAATGTAGTGCATGTAAGGTTTGTCTACTATTAAGGTTACTAACTTAGACCTTAACAACAAACAGACGGTTATTTCTGACCTGCTCTGACACCAGAGTCTAGCGTCTAGCATTGTGTCTGATGGTCACTTTTATGTTGCAGGATCTTTTAACGACGGAACAAGTGAAAGAATTTGCAGCCAATGTTTATGAAGCTTTCAGCAACCCTCATGAACTGCAGAAATAAATGCTTTTCATCGTCCAGAATCTACAAACAGCAACGATCACAACGTTCCTCGGTTCCTTACCTGACGGGGCAAACGAACACCTGGTGGAAAGCTGTGAGGTTTCTCTGTAAACCTGGATGATTAACGATTGGAGCTCTGCTTTCAACTTTGCTCTCTTTTCTTCTGTAACTTTTAATTCCTAATTTAGTCATGAGCGTTTCCTCCCATCATACAGCACCTACAATCCAGTTAGGGTCAAAGGCTAAGGTCAGGGGGCGGAGTTACACACCTGGAGGAAAGCGCTATCCGCCCTCTTCCGCATACACGAGCTCACAGGCACACATGATTGGCTAGGATCGCTCTAATTGACAGTCGAGAGCATCTCTGATCTTTTTTTTTTTCTTTCACAGTTTAATTTTATGGACAATGTCCCAGGATCTGTTACGCCCATCATACAAGCTTCACCATGTCTGTAAAGACACCAGGAAACCTGTTTGTCATTCCATTCTCCTGAATATTGACACAGAATGATGAAAATGTGAATATCGGGGACTGGGTTGATGATTTCTGATTAGAGACTGGATTCAAACTGAAAAAAAAAAAGCTGTGGATTTCCTGCTGGATGTAGAGACTCGGCACGAGCCGTGCGCCAAACCTCTCTTCTCTTGGTTTCATGTTTTTTAAACCAGATCCGAAGTCATTGACTTGACTGTCATAAATATGTGATGTCTTTTTGCTAACAGTGCATATAATAGGACAAAACAAATTTAGAGGATCTTAAATTATTGACACTAATGAAGAATATTAAAAAAAAGTGCAAATAAATTCTTATTCTTGAAAAGTATTAAAGATTATTATTATTATTATTATTATTATTATAACTCAGATATATAGTGAATATGAGCTGTTTAATTGCATTATAAATACTAGCTAAAATATTAGAACTTTTCCAACATATGAGATGAAAGTTTGGTGCTCCTTTTCAATAATCTTGTATAATATTAAATCTAGTTATAGTTCTTCATATTAAGCCGTATTTGTTGCTGCAGGTCTCGTGTGAGTTTTCTATCCTGCAACAAAAACAATTATAAAGCTGGCACTTCTTACTTAAATCATATTTCATGCTAAATGAATATAACACACCCAAATCACATGTCCACTGACCTGTACCTTTATTGCTGTACAGATGTTTTGGCACAAGGCAGCTTGACAGTACAGTAATCCAGACGTAGACGTATGTCTCTGTCTTCCATAGATCAGCACGAGACAGAGAAAACACTTGAGCCGAGACGACTCGAGCAGGAACCTCGGAGAGGAACCCGTGTTCTTCAGCTCGGGAGTCGAGGACTGAAATTAAATGTGGAATAAAGGTAAGTCTTATAATAAGTGTGTCCAGGTAAATTCAGCAGGAAAGATCGTAGCAGGTTTCTATGGTAACCAGATTATCTCCAGCGGTGAAGATAACACTGGCATGAAGGAGAAGAAGCAGGTCTGTGTTTTGCGGCACATCTGGATCGTCCTCGATTAAAGAACATCAAACAAACAAAGCACACGTTTTAGGAAGAAATGACTTTAAAATGTTATTGCTAAAATGTTATAAGACCTTTTTAAAAACTTGGAACTTACCAGGAAAATATTGGGACCAAACGAAAAAAAAAAAAAGAAGAAGAACAGATCGGTTTCGTAGATATTAAAAAACACAGAAGGGTTCTAAACCTTAATCTCCTTTCAGCTCAGTCAGGTGATGAAGATGACTCAGGAGGTGTTTCATCGGTGACGTGACTCATCGCAGAAACTGCAGCGCTCATGCTGACGGCAGGTTTTTAGTGTAAATACCACCAGAGAGTGTGGTTTCCACTATCACACTGCAGTCACATGACCTGACACCGATAACAGGTTTTAAAGAAACAGGAAATTCAACCTGGTCACATGACCCATGATGGTGAAGTTGCCTTGCCTTACTGAAACTGTTTACATGAATTCCTGAAACAAGACTCAAAGGGTTCACGGTGAACATTAGCTCCATCTTGCATCATGTTTATTCTGTTTATGTATTACACAATACTCTCAGGAATGACTCTGCAGTTTGGAGCTGGTTAAGAAACAGACATGTTAAAGCTAAATAATGTGAATAATGAAATAGAATAAAAATAGGAAATAAACCTCGTGACACATACAGTATACGTACACTATGGTGTTTAATAACACCATCAGATGCTGGAGTAAGGGTATAAATAATTTTCCATGAGGTCAAAGCTAAAATATATGTATATAAATGATTCTTTTTAAACTCTTATTTCAGTCTTCAGCCCTTGGTGAAGTCTCTCCAGCAAATTTACTGGATATTTTTAGAAACACAATGTTCATGGCTCTTCCTGTAAACAAATTGTGTTGAAACAGACCAGTTCTAAAGGTTTGAATGTTCCTCACAGCACATGGAAGAAGTTTTGAACCTCCATGGCGTCCTACAGCTGGGCACGGTAACTCTGCAGGAAAGGGTTTGGTCAAGGAGATGACCAAGATCTCAGTGTCCACTCTAACAGAGCTTCAGAAGTTCTAAAAGAGGTAGGAGAACCTGCTGTAAATATCATCAGTCAGGTCTTTACAGCTAGACAAAAGCCACTCAGAGATCATAAGAAAAAATGTATTTTGGATTAAACTCCAAATAGTGCTCATCACCTGGTTAATACATTCCTTATGGTGAAGCACGGTGATGGGAGCATCACACTGTGGGGAGCTTCTCAGTGGCAAGGAGACCAGTGAAAACTGATGGAAGGATGAATATGAGGACAGACACTGAGAGAGATCCTTGAAGATTCAGAGTACACACAACCTGGGACTGGGCTGAAGATTCACCTTTCAACATGACAACTCCATCTGTGGATCAGCCAGATTCCAGACGAGAACATCTGTCAAGACGAGATGCCGCTACTCCACTCAAATTGAGCTTGAGATGATCTAGGAAGAATGGAACATCCTGAATCCAGATGTTTAAAGCTTGTGAGATTTATCCAAGAAGACTCGAGGCTGTAAATGCTACCAATGAGCTGAATAAAGGGCGTGAATACTTTATTTTAATGAGAGATTTCAGTGGGTTTTTTTAATCAATTATCAGGTGTAGATCCATGACCAAAAATCGATTTTGTTTCAATCTCAAATTCCATAACTTTTGCATAGAACCTGAAGAGATACAGTCTGAATCTTCTTCTCCAGCTCCTCTATAGTCAGTGATGTCATATCGGTGTATCCAGTGGCAAGATCGGGTTTCGTAACCACGTTGATGACTCACACGGATATATCTGCAACACAATGTCAGCTCTTCTACCGTTACAGAATGGCATAATCTGAGGATCAACAGACCTTCCTCACACTGGCTGATGACACAGTGGAACACCACAACACACACAATCTATAGAAACCCCTCACAAAATCTGCCGACTGTGTGCATTCCCCGAGAGGTCACGTGAGAGCCGTGTTAGAGATGGATATTGATTTTCTGAGAACCAGCACGTGTCAGAAGGTAAACAGCAGGGAGAATCCACAGCGTGAGTGTGTGTGTGCTTCCAGATGTGCATTAAAGAGACATATTTGTATTCATTTATAAATAACAGATTACCGAATCCTGTTCAGCCATCAGAGCATAGATGTTGCTCTTCTACCCTGAGAGGGTTAGCATGAACTATTCATCTCTTGTTGCTATGACGCATCCTGAAGTCACACCACAGAACGGTCGAGAGATGTCATCCCTGATGAGGAAGCCGATTGGTCCGCGGCTCGCATCGCTTACCTGCTCCTCGTATCGATTCAGCATGAAGCCGAAAGGTTTACGAGCAGTCATGTGACTTTCCTGATGTGATGCTCAGCGTGTGACTGTACTTCTCTGATGGAAATTAACTGCACATGTTCGCTCATAAGATCATTACGTCGAGTCATCATGTTTACAGTTGATCTGAATGATGACTCGCCGGCCTGGACCTCGGAGCTCATGTTTTGGATCGGTATTCTGTTCACTTCGATTTCATTTCACTTGTTCTGTTAAACACTACATTTCCTGTAAGTTTAAGACCCTGAGCTTTAGGGATCTTCAGACCATCGTAATCAGCACATTCACATTAAAACCTGGTGATGTGTAGAAATAGAAATGGGGAACTGTTGCAACACGGACTGAAACGCTGTTCAGAGAAGATGCTGATTCTGCACGTGTTTAAAAAAAAAAAAGGGTGTCACGCAAATCATCGGATCTTCACACACTTGTAACGAACATGACAACAGTTGTGAGTCCATCTGGAAAAGCAGAAATACATTCTACACGTTTGACACGTTCTACAATAAACGGCTCTTTCGTCACGTCTAACCTTACCACAGCTGGAATGATGTAAGACCGCGGTAAATTAGCGAGGAAGGGGCTGTGAAGGGATTGGGAATTCTGGCTATGGCTTTCCCTCTGTCTGCATGTCTGGGATTTAAACCCTGCCTGCTGGCCGCTCAGCACTGAAGCCATGTAACCATGGCTCTGACTCGGGTCAACAAACACAAACGGTGTCAGCGGCTGTTCTGGGGTCATTTCCACATGGAGGTGGAGCTGATTTAATTACACATTTATAAATAACTCTGACACGAGCCCGTGTGCATGGTGCAAATGGAAGAGAGAAGCGAGCAGCTATTATTTCGAGGAGGAAATCTCACCCTGATTCCAGACCCGTGACGTTCTGCATCCACTACTGCTGATTCACTTGCAGTTTATTTTTGTTGAGGTGTTTTTATTAATGGTGAATATGTGGAATATGTCTAGCACTGTCCCCTGTGATGGACCGGCTATTCCTGGGATAGGTCGAGTGAATTAATGAATGAATGAATATGTAACAGTAACAGCACTGAAGAGGTTACCTATAAATTATTTAAATCACCAACCTTGTGCCACAAACTGTAGAATTTTTACTGTGTTCATTTACAACTAGACAAATATCACATGAGCTGATCAACAATTATTTTTTTAAAGTTTAACATTATAATAAGTTACACTATATTGCCAAAAGTTTTGGGACACCCCTCCACATCATTGAATTCAGGTGTTGCGTTTCAGGGGTTTGGCTCCGCCCCTTAGTTCCAGTGAAAGCATACCAAGACATTTTGGACAATTTCATGCTCTTTGTGGGAACAGTTTGGGGATGACCCCTTCCTGTTCCAACATGACTGCACACCAGTGACCAAAGCAAGGTCCATAAAGACATGGATGAGCGAGTTTGGTGTGGAGGAACTTGACATTTACTGTGAAAGGTTAATTTAGAAACCAAAAATTATTCTTCTTCAATAGCATCACAGTGAAAAACCCCTTATTGGATTTTCCTGAAACTGAACCTTTTTAGAAATATAATATACAAATCCTTTTTTTTTCTCCAGGCAGATATAAAGAGCTATGATGATGTGACCAATGTCATAAAATATTACTGTCAAATAATATATATATATATATTATATATTTTTGAAAAATGTTCTTTTTGTGACTGTTGGAATTAAATCGGTTAATTTTATTTGAAAAAAAAATGGGGGGGGATATGTGATTAATGAATTGTATTTAAATATAAACTAAACATATTCAGACATGCTTGATAAATAAAAAATAATAATAATAATAATAATCTGTTTTTATCGATTTATTTGTTTGTTTATTTAATCTAGCCATGGGGGTCACAGTCCAGTGACTTCTGTGCCGGTCCCAAGCCCGGATAAATAGAGAGGGTTGCGTCAGGAAGGGCATCCGGCGTAAAACATTGCCAAATTTAACCATGCGAATCGTCAGTACTCTGAATTTCATACCGGATCGGTCGAGGCCCGGGTTAACAACGACCGCCATCGGCGCCGTTGACCTACAGGGCGCCGGTGGAAATTGGGCTACTGTTGGTGGAAGAAGTAGAGGAGGGAGGAGAGTGCACAGACAGAGAGAGAAGAGGAAAGGTAAGAGTGTAGGACTGAGAATAGGAACTCTGAATGTTGGTACTATGACAGGGAAAGGTAGAGAGCTGGCTGATATGATGGAGAGAAGGAAGGTGGATATACTGTGTGTACAGGAGACCAGGTGGAAGGGTAGCAAGGCTCGTAGTATAGGAGCAGGATTCAAGCTGTTTTATTATGGTGTGGATAGTAAGAGAAATGGGGTAGGTGTGGTCCTGAAGGAGGAGTTTGTGAGGAATGTTCTGGAGGTGAAGAGAGTGTCAGACAGGGTGATGAGTCTGAAGTTAGAGATTGAAGGGGTGATGTTGAATGTTGTTAGTGGTTATGCCCCACAGGTAGGTTGTGAGTTAGAGGAGAAAGAGAGATTCTGGAGTGAATTAGATGAGGTGATGGAGAGTATTCCCACGGGTGAGAGAGTGGTGATAGGAGCGGATTTTAATGGACATGTTGGCGAGGGGAACAGAGGTGATGAGGAGGTGATGGGCAAGTTTGGAGTTAAGGAAAGGAACCTAGAAGGACAGATGGTAGTGGACTTTGCTAAGAGGATGGACATGGGTGTGGTTAACACTTATTTTCAGAAGAGGGAGGAGCATAGAGTGACTTACAAGAGTGGAGGTAGGAGAACACAGGTAGACTACATCCTATGTAGAAGAGGCAATCTGAAAGAGATTAGTGACTGTAAAGTGGTAGTGGGAGAGAGTGTAGCCAGACAGCATAGGATGGTGGTGTGTAGGATGACTTTGATGGTCTGTAAGACGAAGAGGTCAAAGATAGAGAAGAAAACCAAGTGGTGGAAGCTGAAAAAGGAGGAATGTTGTGAGGAATTTAGACAGAAGTTGAGGCAGGCTCTGGGTGGTCAGGTAGTGCTGCCAGATGACTGGGAAACTACAGCAGAAGTGATCAGGGAGACAGGGAGAAAGGTGCTGGGTGTGTCATCTGGAAGGAGGAAAGAAGATAAGGAGACTTGGTGGTGGAATGAGGAAGTTCAGGATAGTGTCCAGAGGAAGAGGTTAGCCAAGAAGAAGTGGGACATGGACAGGACTGAAGAGAATAGACAGGAATACAAGGAGTTACAGCGCAGAGTGAAGAGGGAGGTGTCTAAGGCCAAGCAGAAGGCATATGACGAGTTGTACACTAGGTTAGACACTAGAGAAGGAGAGAAGGACTTGTACAGGTTAGCTAGGCAGAGGGATCGAGATGGGAAGGATGTGCAGCAAGTTAGAGTTATTAAGGACAGAGATGGAAGGGTGCTCACAAGTGAGGAGAGTGTACAGAGGAGATGGAAGGAGTACTTTGAGGAGCTGATGAATGAGGAAAATGAGAGGGAAAAAAGAGTAGAAGGGGTGAACTCTGTGGAACAGAAAGTAGATCAGATTAGAAAGGATGAAGTCAGGAAGGCTTTGAAGAGGATGAAAAGTGGAAAGGCAGTTGGTCCTGATGACATCCCGGTGGAGGTCTGGAAGTGTCTGGGAGAGGCAGCAGTGGAATTTTTAACTAGTTTGTTCAACAGGGTTTTAGAGAGTGAGAGGATGCCTGAGGAATGGAGAAGAAGTGTGTTAGTGCCGATCTTTAAGAATAAGGGTGACGTGCAGAGTTGCAGTAACTATAGGGGGATAAAGTTGATGAGCCATACAATGAAGCTATGGGAAAGAGTAGTGGAAGCTAGGTTAAGGAAGGTAGTGGAAATTTGTGAGCAGCAGTATGGCTTCATGCCCAGAAAGAGCACAACAGATGCAATTTTTGCTCTGAGGATTTTGATGGAGAAGTAT
>JAUCMX010000030.1:724489-761989 GCA_033459395.1 Hemibagrus guttatus | reverse complement strand
AGAGGTAAGAGATTCACACTTAGTGAAGGAATGTATATTGTGTTGTTCTTCACTCCCTGCTGTCCGTCTCTGATCACTTCATCCTTCACAAATGAACTGAAACACAAACAGCCCCACTTACCCCAGGCACTTACCCCCAGCCCCACTCCTGGCCACTTACCCCTCGGCCTTTAAGAGACCTTTAGAGCAGAGGTTCCTGACTCCACCTGTGGACGGCCCTCACACAGACACATACTCATATTCACTGGTCAGAAGACTGGCATTTGGACCGGAGTCAGGGATCGTCACTTTAGAAGCAGCTTTCTGATAAGATTTGATTTTTTTCCTCTGATTAAATACAGAGAGAATAAACCTGACATGAAGTGTGATGTATATAGAGTAATAAAAACCATAATGATTTCTGTTATCAATACGGTGGACATTTTCTGATCTCTTCTAGAAAAATATCCAGGCTGTCGGTCCTAATGTTAACGAGCGTGGATTAAGAATTAAACATGTAATTAGTTATATGTCATTAATACCTCATTCCCTATATAGCCAAAAGTAAGTGGACACCCACTGGACAGGTTTGTGCACCCATTTTACGCTTCTTCTTCTTCTTCTTCTTCTTCTTCTTCTTCTTCTTCTTCTTCTTCCCCAAACCATAAACTCTGACTCAACCCAAATGCACGCCTATTGGGATGAACCGGAACCGGCGTCTCCTTCCTCTTCATCAGTGTCTGATCTGGTTTAATGCTCTTGTAGCTGGACAAATCGTCTCAGCCCCGTTCCAACATCTAGTGCAAATCCTGTCCAGTGGGAGTCCACTTACTTTTGGCTATATAGTGTTATAGGTAGGTGTTATAAGGTTTTATGACGCTTTATGACGTTTCCTGACTATTTTGGAATGAGAGATCGCAAAGCACACATCCCGATGATCTCATTAAACAGGTATGCCTTTATTTTGTCATTAGTGTGAAATGTTATGACCCTGATTTCCTACAGAGAGGAGGAGAGGAGAGGAGGAGAGGAGAGGAGGAGGGGTAGAGGAGTCTGTCCACTTATGGTGTGTGTGCAAAGGGTTGCCTGATTGCATCATCGCAAACCAAAGCCTCTGGCCGGTGGGGCTATAAATAGGATGACGTCACACAGGCCCAACCCACTTACTAGTAGAATACCACACCGGGTTCTACTATAAAACCGGACCGGGGTGATGCAATGCACAGGCCACAGCTGTAACTTCCCTAACAGAAAGAAAGAGAGAGAGAAAGAAAGAGAGAGAGAGAGTAGAGAAGAGGACAGACCTGAGTAGAGTTTCAGCTCAGAAAGAAGGTAAGTTTCGTTTCTTGTCATTCTGTCCGTGTTAGTCTCAGAAAGTGTGCTGTCGCGTCTCGGTTTTAAAGCCGTTCACACCGAGACATAAACGGTACCGAGCCGTACAATCTTCACCGGGACTCCGTCTCCTCCGCCGGAGAGAAAGCCGGACCGGATTATCGCCGACAACTTTCTTTATCCCCAGGGGGGGAGAGGAAGGGTCAGGGGCGGGAGAGGAAGGGTCAGGGGCGGGAGAGGAAGGGTCAGGGGCAGCAGCACGGACTTGTGTGTGTGTGTTTGTGTGTGTGTGTTTCTGCCGGACATTTAAAGTTTTTACAACAACAACAACAACAACACAATTCCAGAGACACGTTAGATAACATTTCAGAGTAAGTCAGAGTAATAGTGTTTTTGTCACTTTTATAATTAAAACAAGGGAAGACTCGGTGTTCTTTTATATAAATGTAAAAAAAATTAATTAATTATTTAATTAATCGGACAATAAATCATCTGTGTGTGTATATGTATGTATATGTGTGTGTGTGTGTGTGTGTGTGTGTGTGTGTGTGTGTGTGTATATATATATATATATATATATACACACACACACAGATGATTTATTGTCCAATTAATTAAATATTAAATATGTGTGTGTGTGTGTGTGTGTGTGTGTGTGTGTGTGTGTGTGTGTGTTGTTAAAGTTTTAGTTCTGTCTATGTGTATTGATCGAGTCCCTCAATGCTGTGTTCAGGTTTCAGAATGATGCTTCAGCACCCCGGTCTGAGTCTGGGTCTGAGTCTGGGTCTCGGTCTGGGTCCATCAGAGATCAGCGCCTCGGCTCTGGTTCCGTGCCTGTCCCCACCCGGTTCGCTCACCCTCGACGACTTCACTCATTTCAGCCCGCTGGTTAAGGAGGAACTGCGTTACACCATCCAGAACAAGCGTCTGTCCAGCGGGATGAGTTCGGCCAACACGAGCTGCTCGGACTGCGGCTCTGAGAAACCTCCCGGGATGCAGGGAGTGAAGAGAGAGGTACACCACGCTTACTTACTTTCACTAACCAGAGCAGAACTTCCATATGAAGCTTACAGTCCAAGCATTTTATAAGAAGAATACATGACCGGTCGTTTAAACGCTCTTACTGATCACGTGTTAATGATCTTTTCCTTACAGCTTTCTGTGGAAGAACTTGATCGCAGGAAAAGACGACGGGAAAGGAACAAAATCGCTGCCGCAAAGTGCAGGAACAAGAAGAAGGAGAAGACAGACTGCTTACAAAAGGTAGAGTTTAGTTGAAGCTAGAAAAGTTTCAGTCCCTCAATATCTCAAAGGTTCGATTATTTAATCAAGGTTAAATTATACAACACTCAGTTTAATGATTAAAATCACATCAAATCCTAGAACTTAAGATAACCCAGCCCTCCAGTCAACTTTTTCATGAATTCATACATGTGTTGTGGCTCATCCGTACTGGATGTTTCAGATTGTTGGCACTAGTCGTAAGTCGTAACCGAGTCGTATTCTTTCTCTCTGTCAGGAGTCGGAGAAGCTGGAGTCCTTAAACGCCGAGCTGAAGGCGCAGATCGAGGAGCTGAAGAACCAGAAGCAGCAGCTGGTCTACATGCTCAACCTTCACCGACCGACGTGCATCGTCCGAGCTCACAACGGCCAAACTCCCGAAGACGAGAGGAACCTCTTCATCCAGCAGATCAAAGAGACCACGCTGCAGTGTATGAACTTCACCACACCCGGATCTGCGAGTCCTGCCGCGCTGACCGCCTGCGATCAATTTTGAAGTGCGCGACTTCGGAAAAGATTGTGCTAAGGAGCGGTGAAGGACTCACGTGAGGAAAAAAACAAACAAACAAAAAAAAACGTTCACTGTAATGGACTGAGGACACGAGTAAGCAATATGTATAAGCACTAACATCAAAGCGGATTTGATGTCTTTTTCTCGTATTTACGTGTTATTTAAAATGATTTTCTACGTGTACCCAAGCATGATATCGTCTAGAAACCAACATTAAACTGTAACGGTATCACATATAACGAGCACTAGAAGTTCCGTGGGGTCACCACACGTGTGTGTGTGTGTGTGTGTCGGAGAAGCTGACGCATCGTCCTAAACACTGAGAGACGTGTAGAGAATGAAGTATTAAGAGTACGATGGTGTATTTCCGTAGCTATACCTTGCTTCTGCTGTGTTTTTGTTTTTTTCACCACTCAAAACTACTTAAAGCTGCTACGCTAATATCTCAGGTCAGTGCAGAGAAAAGGAACAAGGAAATGGAATAAACCAAGTGTGTTCCATCATCAGTTAGCTGCTCGGGAATCTGAACCCAGCCAGAATTAAACATCTGTTCCTGTTTCATCTCAGAAATATGTTTTTTTTTTTTATATATATATAATGCTGTGAGCTGGAAGGTCCGTGTGTAGTGACCCTTAATGACCGTGTTGAGTTTTTGTATAGTTTTGTAGAGTCTGTGTTTTGAAGCGTTATACTGTATTTTTATATCTAATGTAAACATGTGGTTGAGTCTAGATGCACAATCTTCGGTCACTTTAAAGAGTCGTGGTCTCCTGTCATATTTCACAGAAATCACTAAGGGGCGTCGGCTAGTTCGGCGCTTCAGCACCGCTTGCCTTCGGATATTTAATCTGTTTGTGTGTTTTGTTTTTCCTTAGCTGTTTCAGAGTAATGTTTTAGATCCTTATGTACCTCGGATGAGAGACGCAGGCGTCACACTCTTTTTCCTGTTCTTTTTAGTAAAGTGTATTTTCACTGTCTGTAGAATGAAATGTTTGTTTGTTTGTTTGTTTGTTTGTTTGTTTGTTTGTTTGTTTATCTGCCGTGGGGTTTGACCTGCTCAGGCTGTTCACTCGTATCATATGAAGCTGTTTGGATGTTAAATCATATTTAAGTGTAACATTCACCTTACGATGACTGTGAGCTGGATTTAAGGGTTTTTTGTCACGTCGTTAAAAATATCTCTAAAGCTTTTCACTTTAATTTCTAACACGTTCACACTGCTCTCTAATTCGGAATAAAATTCTGTTCGAGTTCACACTGATGTCACATTCAATTCAATTCAGTTTATTTGTAGAGAGCTTTTAACACATTGTCTCAAAGCAGCTTCACAGAAGTAGAGAAACAGAGACGGGAAATATACTGTGTATTTTATATATATATATAAAGTTTAAATAAAAGTTATTATTTTATCCCTAGTTTATTCCTGAGGTGACGGTGCTGAGGAAAAACTCCCTGTGATGATATGAGGAAGAAACCTTGAGAGGAACCAGACTCAGAAGGGAACCCGTCCTCATTTGGGTGACACTGGACAGTAAATAATGTAAATGTAAATAGTGTCCTTTCTACAACAGCAACCAAGGGCCCATGAGGATCTATTAGGTCAGTGTAGTTACTGAGGTCATTATAGACACTAATTCCTTGCTGTCAAAGCTGACAGATGTAACAGCAGAGCTGTGACGGTGTTATAGTCCCCAAGTGGCTCTGTCCAAGGCTGTCTCCTGGACACAGGCTGACCACACAGATCCATCCACAGCATCAGTGAGTGACGAAACTCTGAGCCAGTGGTCACACTGGAAACTCTGAACACTGCTAGCATAACTAAAAGGGAGAGGCAGAAGGTGACAGACATGAAGGCTTCCCAGTTTATCAGAGTCAGAGGTTCAAAGATCCAGGGTTTAGTGCGCACTGAGAGTAATCGCGCCAGGAGGATATTAAAGTGGCAGTAAGTCACTTGTGTAAAGGTTTCAGAGTTCAGGACAGAGGTTAAGTCACACACACACACACACACACACACACACACACACACACGTCATGGTGTCTACATGGAACATCTGAATAACAGAATAGAGTTAAGAGAACAAAAAAAAACAATAACACAGACTTGAGTAGAAGTTCTGCTGTAGAAATAAAGCAATGAAGTGAAAAAGATCCAGAAAAGTATATTTATTTTATTATATTTATATTATATTTATTTTATTATATTTATTTTATTATATTTATTTTATTATTTGGAGAGGATCAGTGCCATAAAGACGTGTGAGGGATTTCAGTTTCTTTCCATCAGCTGATGAAACGGTCAGTAATCGTCCACTGCAACATGACCAGAGCTGTGATGGACATCAGAACTCTCTCAGAAATAAACCTCAAATAAGACTCTATAAAGCAGTTTATTAGATCAGCTCTAATCCGACTCGAGAGGACACTCACTTCACACCAGCGGTCAGGAAGTGCTGCAGGAAGACTTGTGTAATGGACAGATGGAGTTGTGAAAGAGTTTCACCAGAACAGCTGCTGTGACGTAATAATGTACCATGCCTCTGTGTGTGTGTGTGTGTGTGTGTGTGTGTGTGTGTGTGTGAGAGAGAGAGAGAATATGTGTGTGTGTGTGTGTGTGTGTGTGAGAGAGAGAGAGAGAGAGAGAGAGATTATGTGTGTGTGTGTGTGTGTGAGAGAGAGAGAGAGAGAGAGAGAGAGAGAGAGAATATGTGTGTGTGTGTGTGTGTGGGGAGAGAGAGAGAGAATATGTGTGTGTGTGTGTGTGTGTGTGTGTGTGAGAATAGAGAGAGTGTGTGTGTGTGTGTGTGGTGTGTGTGTGTGTGTGTGTGGGGAGAGAGAGAGAGAGAGAGAGAGAGAGAATATGTGTGTGTGTGTGTGTGTGTGAGAGAGAGAGAGAGAGAGAGAGAGAGAGAGAATGTGTGTGTGTGTGTGTGTGTTTGTGTGTGTGTGTGAGAGAGAGAGAGAGAGAGAGAGAGAGACAATATATGTGTGTGTGTGTGTGTGTTGTGTGTGTGTGTGTGAGAGAGAGAGACAATATATGTGTGTGTGTGAGAGAGAGAGAGAGAGAGAGAGAGAGAGAGAGAGACAATATATGTGTGTGTGTGTGTGCGCGGCATGTTGTGTGTGTGTGTGTGTGTGTGTGTGTGTGTGTGTGTGTGTGTGTGTGAGAGAGAGAGAGAGAGAGAGAGAGAGAGAGAGAGAGATGTGAGAGAGAGAGAGAGAGAGAGAGAGAGAGAGAGAGAGAGAATATGTGTGTGTGCTTCTTCCCAAGCCAAAGAGATAAAAGAATCAAGATGGAGAAGAACCATGGACTGGTGCTGAGGGTCTGGAACCTCTGACCCATGAGTGAGAGATTACAGCATTTTAAATGTCTTTACTCATATACAAGATCTAAATTTGAGCTGCTGCTTACATCACTTCCTGTTTTCACTGTCCTTCTGTAGATTGTTAACACAAGGTCATGTCACTAAACATAGCCTCAGCTGCGGGTCAGTACGTAAAAGTGTTGCTAAGAAACCGCCTCACTTCCTGCTCTGAGTTTCAGAAGCAGTTTTTAGGAATAGAAGAAAAATATTATTTCATTTCAATCATGTCATCAGGCAAAATGTGTGTGTGTGTGTGTGTGTGTGTGTGTGTGTGTGTGTGTGTGTGTGTGTGTGTGTGTGTGTGTGTGTTCTAGCACACGAGGGGCAACGTGTTGACATTTCTTGCACGTTTCCTCAAGCTGCAGACAGAATTATATTCCGGAGGGTTGCCAGGTTCAGGAAAAGTTCTGAGACCTGGCAGTTCACTGCTCCTCACTCTGATCCTGAGCTCAGGACACTATCTGAGCTTCACACCGTCCATGTGGGTTTCCTCCTGGTGCTCCAGCTTCATCCCAGTCCTGAAAGACAGACTAGAGCTGCGTCCCGAATCACGTTGTGGGTTCATTTAAAGACGTTCGTAAGACGTTTCGGCCGCCGGAGTGTCGTCGGCCATCTTGATATATTTCTCATCTAGCACCAGCACCTGGTAGCCCCGCCCCTTTCCCCCTATATAAGCAAAGGTGTGAGTGTCGAGAGAATGAAGTGTCCAACAGTTCACACTTAAATAAATGAATCTTTCAGGTATTTGAAGTGCACTTCTTCTTCTTGGAGTTTTCACACTATTTAAAGTACACGATGGTGCAGAATAGTGTACAAATATACAGTAAGTGTGATTTGGGACACAAAACAACCAAACTTAAACTACTCTAATGTAGCTTAGATTTAATTATCATTAAATTGCCTCCTCAACAGGAATCTTAACCCCTTTCTTCTGAAATAAATATTAATCTGTTGTTATACACTATATTGCCAAAAGTTTTGGGACGTCTGCCTTTTCATGCACATGAATGTAATATGGAGTTGTCCCGCCCTTTGCAGCTATAACAGCTTCAACTCTTCTGGGAAGGCTTTCCACAAGGTTTAGTTGGAACAGGAAAGTCATGTTGGAACAGGAAGGGGTCATCCCCAAACTGTTCCCACAAAGAGCATGAAATTGTCCAAAATGTCTTGGTATGCTGAAGCATTAAGAGTTCCTTTCACTGGAACTAAGGGGCCGAGCCCAACCCCTGAAACACAACACCTGAACTCAGTGATGTGGAGGGGTGTCCCAAAACTTTTGCCAATATAGTGTAGCTAGCAGGATCACAGAATGCTAGTTCCTGTGAAAGTATTCGATTTGAAGGGGAACTTTTTTCTACCTGTGGTGATTAAACAGCAGACTGAAAGAAGGAAAGAAAAGTCCATTCTTTATTCTATTCTATTCATTCATATCTATTAGTCCATTCTATTCATCTGGTGGTGTGTGAATATCGAGATGTTTTTGTGGTTGTGAAGAGGTGTGGGTCTGAGTTCATGCTCCTCAGCGTTTCACTTCACTGCTCCACACAACCTCTGTTCCTGGAAACCTGTCTAGTCAAAGTTCCTCTCAGAAGAGCGAATGGAAGAAGAACTACGGAAAGATTCAACAGTCTACGTTTTCCAGACATGTCCGGGCAAACATCAGGAAACATTATGATGAACTTACTGAACAGGAAATGGGACACACCGATATTCCATCTTTTTAAAAAAGTCATTTGCATGTTACACAACTTGGGGAATGTGAGTGATTTACATCATGTGGTGACACGCAGCTGTTATTAAACACTCCTGTGACTTTTTATAGACTTCATTCTTCCTTACAGTCAGTGAAGGATTCTGGGAATGATTACAGATCGCTAATGGTGATAATTTAACATGAGCTGGTGAGAGGACATCTGACCTGTGGAGTGACAGCTCCATCTGGTGGATAATACATAATAAAACATCCTGTAGATGATATAACTATTTCTGATCAGAGCGTATCATGCGTTACTCCCCTTCAAGAGCCTGATCTAGTGTCGCTAATTTCATCTTCAAAACTTTTACCCTGCATTCTCCTCTACCCACGTCTTTCCTTAAACAGATATTACCAGTAGCTATTGAACCCCTTCTAAAAATTATAAATTCTTCCCTTAACACTGGCTATGTGCCCAAGTCATTTAAGCTAGCAGTTATCAAACCCCTGATTAAAAAACTGGACCTTGACCCCTGTCTGCTGTCCAACTATAGGCCAATACCGGCCCTTTATCTCCAAGATCCTAGAAAAGGCTGTAGCACAGCAGTTATGTTCAGACCTACATAGGAATAACATTCATGAAATGTATCAGTCAGGATTTAGGGCTCATCATAGCACAGAGACAGCACTGGTTAAACTGGTAAATGACCTGTTACTGGCCTCTGATCAGGGTTGTGTCTCCTTACTGGTGTTACTCGATCTCAGTGCAGCTTTTGACACCATTGATCACGCTTCTTCTTCTTCTTTCGGCTTTTCCCTTCAGGGGTCGCCACAGCGAATCATCTCTCTCCACCTATCCCTATCTTCTGCATCCTCAACACTTGCACCCACTAGCTTCATATCCTCATTAATTCCATCCATATACCTCCTCTTTGGCCTTCCTCTTTGCCTCCTGCCTGGCAGCTCCATGTCCAACATTCTCCTACCAATATACTCACTCTCCCTCCTCTGAACATGTCCAAACCATCTTAATCTGTCCTCCCTAACTTTGTCCCCCAAACGTCCAACATGAGCTGTCCCTCTGATGTACTCGTTCCTAATCCTGTCCAATCTTGTCACTCCCAAAGAGAACCTCAACATCTTCAGCTCTGCTACCTCTAGCTCTGACTCCTGTCTCTTCCTCAGTGACACTGTCTCTAAACCATACAGCATGGCCGCTCTCACCACTGTCCTGTACACCTTCCCCTTGATTCTCGCTGATATTTTCCTCTCACACAGAACTCCCCACACCTTTCTACACCCATTCCAACCTGCCTGCACTCGCTTCTTTACCTCTTTCCCACACTCTCCATTACTCTGGACTGTTGACCCCAAGTACTTAAACTCCTTTACCTTCTTCACCTCTTCACCCTGTAACCTTACTGTTCCACTTCCCTCCCTTTCATTCACACACATGTACTCAGTCTTACTACGACTGACCTTCATTCCTCTTCTCTCCAGCGCAAACCTCCACCTCTCCAGGTTTTCCTCCACCTGCTCCCTACTCTCACTACAGATCACAATGTCATCTGCAAACATCATTGTCCAAGGAGACTCCTGTCTGACCTCCTCTGACAACTGGTCCATCACTATAGCAAACAGGAAGGGGCTCAGAGCCGATCCCTGATGCAGTCCCACCTCCACATTGAACTCCTCTGTCTGACCTACAGCACACCTCACCACTGTCCTGCTCCTCTCATACATGTCCTGCACCACTCTGACATACTTCTCTGCTACTCCTGACTTCCTCATACAGTACCACAGCTCTTCTCTTGGCACCCTGTCATACGCTTTCTCCAAGTCTACAAACACACAGTGCAACTCCCTCTGACCATCCCTATACTTCTCCATCAAAATTCTCAGAGCAAATATTGCATCTGTTGTGCTCTTTCTGGGCATGAAGCCATACTGCTGCTCACAAATTTCCACTACCTTCCTTAACCTAGCTTCCACTACTCTTTCCCATAGCTTCATTGTATGGCTCATCAACTTTATCCCCCTATAGTTACTGCAACTCTGCACGTCACCCTTATTCTTAAAGATCGGCACTAACACACTTCTTCTCCATTCCTCAGGCATCTTCTCACTCTCTAAAACCCTGTTGAACAAACTAGCTAAAAATTCCACTGCTGCCTCTCCCAGACACTTCCAGACCTGGATGTCATCAGGACCAACTGCCTTCCCACTTTTCATCCTCTTCAAAGCCTTCCTGACTTCATCCTTTCTAATCTTATCTACTTTCTGTTCCACAGAGTTCACCCCTTCTACTCTTTTTTCCCTCTCATTTTCCTCATTCATCAGCTCCTCAAAGTACTCCTTCCATCTCCTCTGTACACTCTCCTCACTTGTGAGCACCCTTCCATCTCTATCCTTAATAACTCTAACTTGCTGCACATCCTTCCCATCTCGATCCCTCTGCCTAGCTAACCTGTACAAGTCCTTCTCTCCTTCTCTAGTGTCTAACCTAGTGTACAACTCGTCATATGCCTTCTGCTTGGCCTTAGACACCTCCCTCTTCACTCTGCGCTGTAACTCCTTGTATTCCTGTCTATTCTCTTCAGTCCTGTCCATGTCCCACTTCTTCTTGGCTAACCTCTTCCTCTGGATACTATCCTGAACTTCCTCATTCCACCACCAAGTCTCCTTATCTTCTTTCCTCCTTCCAGATGACACACCCAGCACCTTTCTCCCTGTCTCCCTGATCACTTCTGCTGTAGTTTCCCAGTCATCTGGCAGCACTACCTGACCACCCAGAGCCTGCCTCAACTTCTGTCTAAATTCCTCACAACATTCCTCCTTTTTCAGCTTCCACCACTTGGTTTTCTTCTCTATCTTTGACCTCTTCTTCTTACAGACCATCAAAGTCATCCTACACAACACCATCCTATGCTGTCTGGCTACACTCTCTCCCACTACCACTTTACAGTCACTAATCTCTTTCAGATTGCCTCTTCTACATAGGATGTAGTCTACCTGTGTTCTCCTACCTCCACTCTTGTAAGTCACTCTATGCTCCTCCCTCTTCTAAAAATAAGTGTTAACCACACCCATGTCCATCCTCTTAGCAAAGTCCACTACCATCTGTCCTTCAAGGTTCCTTTCCTTAACTCCAAACTTGCCCATCACCTCCTCATCCCCTGTGTTCCCCTCGCCAACATGTCCATTAAAATCCGCTCCTATCACCACTCTCTCACCCGTGGGAATACTCTCCATCACCTCATCTAATTCACTCCAGAATCTCTCTTTCTCCTCTAACTCACAACCTACCTGTGGGGCATAACCACTAACAACATTCAACATCACCCCTTCAATCTCTAACTTCAGACTCATCACCCTGTCTGACACTCTCTTCACCTCCAGAACATTCCTCACAAACTCCTCCTTCAGGACCACACCTACCCCATTTCTCTTACTATCCACACCATAATAAAACAGCTTGAATCCTGCTCCTATACTACGAGCCTTGCTACCCTTCCACCTGGTCTCCTGTACACACAGTATATCCACCTTCCTTCTCTCCATCATATCAGCCAGCTCTCTACCTTTCCCTGTCATAGTACCAACATTCAGAGTGCCTATTCTCAGTCCTACACTCTTACCTTTCCTCTTCTCTCTCTGTCTGCACACTCTCCTCCCTCCTCTACTTCTTCCACCAACAGTAGCCCAATTTCCACCGGCGCCCTGTAGGTCAACGGCGCCGATGGCGGTCGTTGTTAACCCGGGCCTCGACCGATCCGGTATGAAATTCGTACTGACGATTCGCATTGTTAAATTTGGCAATGTTTTACGCCGGATGCCCTTCCTGACGCAACCCTCTCTATTTATCCGGGCTTGGGACCGGCACAGAAGTCACTGGACTGTGACCCCCATGGCTAGATTACACCATTGATCACGCTATTCTACTTAATAGGTTAGAACATTTTGTTGGTGTTAAAGGAACAGCTCTCTCCTGGCTCAGGTCTTATTTGATGGATCGTTATCAGTGTGTAGATCTAAATGGTGACTTCTCTATGCATACTAAGGTTATGTTTGGTGTTGAAGGTTCTGTCTTAGGCCCACTGCTTTTCTCCTACATGATATTAGCTTCCACGGTTATGTGGATGACACACAGCTGTATGTTTCAGCTAAGTCAGATGAGAGACACCAGATTATTAAGATTGAAGAATGTAAAAGAGGACATTAGACAGTGGACGGTCACTAACGTCCTCCTGCTTAACTCTGACAGACAGAGGAGCTTGTAGTAGGACCACATGCAGCTAGAAGTAAGCTTTCTGATTACAGAGGAACTGTGGATCTAGGTTGGATTATTGTAATGCCTTACTGTCTGGATGTTCCAGTAGGAGCATGAACAAGCTCCAGTTAGTCCAGAACACAGCAGCTAGAGTCCTAACTAGAACCAGAACACATGAACACATCACTCCTATCTTAGCCACACTACACTGACCCCCAGTCAAATTCCACATTGATTATAAAATACTGTTACTGACCTATAAAGCACTGAATGGTCTCGCGCCACAGTACCTGAGAGATCTTTTGGTTGTTTATGATCTGCCACGCCTACTCCCATCAAAGGGTGCAGGTTATTTGGTAGTACCTCAAGTAGCAAAGGCTACAGCAGGGGGCGGAGCTTTCTCTTACAAAGCCCCACAGTTATGGAACAGTCTTCCAATCAGTGTTGGGGATTCAGACACAGTCTCAGTGTTTAAGTCTAGGCTGAAGACACATTTGTTTAGTCAAGCCTTCCAGCTGGGTGTTCCAGCAGGGGTTATGTTATGTTGTGTTGTTGTTGTATGTCAAGTGCTTGGTTTAGCCCCGCCTTATCCCTAATGTGTCCCTGTTCATGTTCACCTGTTCCTCATGTTGTTTGTAATTATGTTTAGTATTTATAGAGGCCTTTTGCCAGGGTTCGGGGCTGGTCTTCGTCTTAATGTTCCGTCTTTGTGTGGCGGCGTTCGTGTTGTCTCTGTATGTTTATTATTTTGAATAAAACCCCTGTCTGCTCTCTATCCCCGCGCTTTGGTCTGGTTCATCTAGCTCTGTATGCCGGAACCGTGACAAGAGGACACTATTGAGGACGGGTTCCCTTCTGAGTCTGGTTCCTCTCAAGGTTTCTTCCTCATATCATCACAGGGAGTTTCTCCTTGCCACCGTCGCCGCAGGCTTCTCAATAGGGATAAATAGTTTAATAATTTAATTTAAAAATTCTTTTTTTCTCCTTTCTCTGTTTCTCTATTTTTGTAAAGCTGCTTTGAGACAATGTCCATTGTAAAAGGCGCTATACAAATAAATTGAATTGAATTGAGAGGAGAGGAGAGGAGAGAAATGATAAGATGCTGAAGCAGTATGTGTTATTTATTATTAAATCCATATCACATTTTGATGCTATACATCTTCTAATGTACCAGATGTGTATGTGTGTGTGTGTGTGAGATGAGACCCCCTCTTTGTCAAACCTAATTGTTAAAGTAAACTTAAATAAGCAGGAAAATCATTTGGTACAAGCAGTCACCAAACTACCTGAAACTCCTCCTTTGTCTCGTTAAGCAGAATACTGTAAGTTAATTAGTTGAACACGTCGATGACGATGACTATGATCTGATCACAAACCTCTTCCTGTCTGTAAGTGATCCTGAGTCCATTACCAGATGTTCTGCTGATGTGAGCCATGTGACCTAGGCCATGTGACTCCAGCACCTGGTGAACAACAACCTGTTCCTCAAGACCAAGATCATCATGGACTACCAGCAAGCCCAGAGCACACGCACGCACACACACACACTTATCTACATCAGTGGAGCTGAGGTAGGGCATGAGTCTAGCTTTAGGTTCCTGGGTGTTCACATCTCCAAGGATCTCACCTGGGCCCTCAACATCTCCACCCTCCATCAAAAAGGCACATCAGATATTAATGAGCTTAACTTTATTGTGGTTCAGCAGCTGCTCAGCAACAACCTTTGCAGGTGTTTTGAGTTGATTAGCTGATTGGCATGTCACCATATTCTAATTTGTTGAGAGAGTGAATTGGTGGGTTTTTGTTAAATGTGAGCCAAAATCATCACAATTAAAAGAACCAAAGACTTAAACTACTTCAGTCTGTGTGCACTGAATTTATTTAATACACGAGTTTCACAATTTGATTTGAATTACTGAAATAAATTAACTTTTCCACCACATTCTAATTTATTGAGATGTCCTGTAAATCAGTAGAATTGTGTTTCAGGTGCAGGAACCGATTCAGCTTTACTGCACCGTCTGACTTTTCGCTTTGTGATGTTTTTTAATTCTTGGAAATGAAAGTAACCTGAGCCATGTCCAGTTCGTGAACTTCTTCTCAAATGAGAAGAGAAAACTGGAAGAGAAACAAAGAAGTGTCCCCTAGTTTGTACTCTTTAAATGTGTAGATCTGTTCAGGATTAGAGAAGTGATACACCACAAACACGACTCCTCCCAAACACAGAGAACTGTAAGAACATCCAACAAGCACATGCACACCATCTCAAACCACCTCACACCATCACACACCATCACACACCATCTCACACCTTCACACACCATCTCACACCATCTCACACCTTCACACACCATCTCACACCTTCACACACCATCTCAAACCACCTCACACCATCACACACCATCTCACACCTTCACACACCATCTCAAACCACCTCACACCATCACACACACCACACCTCACACACCTTCACACACCATCTCAAACCACCTCACACCATCACACACCATCTCACACCTTCACACACCATCTCAAACCACCTCACACCATCAAACACCTCCACACACCATCTCACACCATCCACACCTCCACACACCATCTCAAACCACCTCACACCATCAAACACCTCCACCCCACCAACCCCTCACACCATAAACACACCTCCACCCCACCACCTCACACCATCTCAAACCACCTCACACCATCACACACCTTCACACACCATCTCACACCATCACACACCTCCACACACCATCTCAAACCACCTCACACCATCTCAAACCACCTCACACCATCACACACCTCCACACACCATCTCAAACCACCTCACACCATCTCAAACCACCTCACACCATCACACACCCCCAAACCCCACCTCACACAACCCCCTTTCACACACCACACACACCATCTCACACCATATCACACCTTCACACACCATTCACACCCCCCCACCTCACCCCATTCACACCCTTCAAACCACCTCACACCACCTCAAACCACCTCACACCATCACACACCTTCACACACCATCTCAAACCACCCTTCACACCCATCTCAAACCACCTCACAACATCTAAAACCACCTCACACCATCACACACCTCCACACACCATCTCACACCATCACACACCATCTCAAACCACCTCACATCATCACACACCATCTTACACCATCTCAAACCACCTCACACCATCACACACCATCTCACACCATCACACACCTTCACACACCATCTCACACCTTCACACACCATCTCAAACCACCTCACACCATCTCACACCATCACACACCTTCACACACCATCTCAAACCACCTCACATCATCACACACCATCTCAAACCACCTCACACCTTCACACACCATCTCACACCATCACACACCTTCACACACCATCTCAAACCACCTCACACCATCACACACCTTCACACACCATCTCAAACCACCTCACACCATCACACACCATCTCAAACCACCTCATACCATCACACACCTTCACACACCATCACACACCTTCACACACCATCTCAAACCACCTCACACCATCTCAAACCATCACACACCTTCACACACCATCACACACCATCTCAAACCACCTCACACCATCTAAAACCCCCCAAATCTCAAACCACCTCACACCATCTCACACCATCTCAAACCACCTCACACCATCTCACCCCACCACACCCCCCACACCATCTCAAACCACCTCACACCATCTAAACACCTTCACACACCTTCTCACACCATCTCACACCATCACACACCATCTCAAACCACCTCACACCATCTAAACACCATCACAAAACCTTCACACACCTTCTCACACCATCTCACACCTTCACACACCATCTCACACCATCTAAAACCCCCTTTCACACCCATCTAAAACCCCCTTTCACACCCATCTCACACCTTAAACACCCCCTTTCACACCCATCTAAACACCACCTCACACCATCTCACACCCTTCTCACACCATCACACACCATCACACACCTTCACACACCATCTCACACCACCTCACACCATCTCAAACCATCTCACACCATCTCACACCATCACACACCTCCACACCCCCCACCCCCTCACACCATCTCAAACCATCTCACACCTTCACACACTTAATCACTGCACCACTGACTGGTATATTTCCAGTTTGTTTTTATTAAATTAATTTTATTCACATTCCTCTGCAGTTTGCTTCTTCTCTCTGATCATCTGATTCTTTACATTACATTACATTCAGGTTTTCTGTACATCATACAGCCACAAACACAGACACACCACAATAAGAAGAAACACTGACATGGAACAAGAACAGATCATCTACATTCAGCTTCGTAATAAAAAAAACTAATCCTGAAACCTAAAGAAGGTATTTTTAGTTAATCAGCGTGTCTCTAAAGCAGAAGTGTTGACTCTCGCTCCTCCTCACTGCACGGCGGTGAACCAGACACACATCTGGTGGTTATAGCGGTTTGACAGAACCGAGATCTAAAGTTCATTTCACATGTTAGAAATACAGAATGATGACATCATTTCCTGTGGGCTGAAATCATGAAATCAAACTGAAGACCAAACCCTGATTGACTCTGTGACAGAAAGTGAACACTGCTAGAAAGAAACCTGAGATGAAACCAGCTTGAAAATGATGAAAGTGTTGACACAGGTTTACCCGCATGACCGCACAAGTCTATCCGCTTCAGATTCTCAGGGAGGAAGTCCGTCACTGGGTCTCGATCCCGGGAGAACGCTGCTGTTTAGGACTGGACACAGAGGCTCGTGGAGTTTGAGAGCATCTGCCAAGCATCTCTGTTCCTCGAGGAGCAGCTGAACCTCCTTCTTCAGCAGACTGTTTTGCTGCTCCAAGCACTCGTAAGCCTGGAAGGAGACACGTTCACGTTCCTTCCATCCAGTACATTTAACCAGAGAAGACAATTTACACACAACAGAACATCTGTACACCATCACACTCCATCACATACCACCTCACACCATCACACACCACCTCACACCACCTCAGACCTTCCCATACCTTCAAGCAACATCTCACACCTTCACACACCATCACACACCACCTCACACATCTCACACCTTCACACACCATCACACACCATCTCACACCTTCACACACCACCTCAGATCTTCTCACACCTTCAAGCAACATCTCACACCTTCACACACCATCTCACACCATCACACACCATCACACACCATCTCACACCACCTCACAACTTCTCAGACCTTCACACATCACCTCACACCATCTACCACCGTCTCACACCATCTCACACCACACACACACATCACCAGACACCTACATCACCTATATCACCTATATCACTATACACCTACATCACCTACATCACTACACACCTACATCACCTATATCACTATACACCTACATCACCTATATCACTATACACCTACATCACCTACATCACTACACACCTACATCACCTATATCACTATACACCTACATCACCTACAGCACCTATATCACTATATACCTACATCACCTACATCACTACATCACCTACATCACTACATCACCTACATCACTACATCACCTACATCACTATACACCTACATCACTATACACCTAAATCACCTACATCACTATACACCTACATCACCTAATCACCTATATCACTATACACCTACATCACCTACAGCCACCTATATCACTATACACCTACATCACCTACATCACTACATCACCTACATCACTATACACCTACATCACTATACACCTACTATACACCTAAATCACATCACTATACACCTACATCACCTACAGCACCTATATCACTATACACCTACATCACCTACATCACTACATCACCTACATCACTATACACCTACATCACTATACACCTAAATCACCTATATCACTATACACCTACATCACCTACAGCACCTATATCACTATACACCTACATCACCAACACACTACATCACCTCACACAACCCCTACATCACTATACACCTACATCACCTACATCACTATACACCTACATCACCACAGCACCTATATCACTATACACCTAAAATAAAACCCTACAGCACCTATATCACTATACACCTACATCACCTACATCACTACACACCTACATCACTACACATCTACATCACTATACACCTACATCACTATACACCTACATCACTATACACCAAACATCCCCAACACACCCCTACATCCCCTACACACCTATATCACTATACACCTACATCACTATACACCTACATCACCTACATCACTATACACCTACATCACTATACACCTACATCACCTATATCACTATACACCTACATCACTATACAGCAACCCTATATCACTATACACCTACATCACTATACACCAAACATCACCTATATCACTATACACCTACATCACTATACACCTATATCCCCTATATCCCCTATACACCTACATCCCCTACATCACCTATATCACTATACACCTACATCCCCTATACACCACATCCCCTATACACCTACATCACTATATACCTACATCACCTATATCACTATACACCTACATCACCTACAGCACCTATATCACTATACACCTACATCACCTACATCACTACACACCTACATCCCCTATATCACTATACATCACATCCCCTACATCACCTACATCACTATACACCTACATCACCTACATCCCCTATACCCCTATACACCAAACATTCACCTACATCACTACATCACCTACATCACTATACACCTACATCACCTACATCACTATACACCTACATCACCTACACACCCTATATCACTATACACCTACATCACCTACACCTACACACCTACATCCCCTATACACCTATATCACAACACCTACATCACTACACACCTACATCACTATACACCTACATCACCTACATCACTATACACCTACATCACCTACATCACTATACACCTACATCACAACACATCTACATCACTACACACCTACATCACAAAATACACCAAACATCACCCTACATCACTATACACCTACATCACAACACATCTACATCACTACACACCTACATCACTACACACCTACATCACCTACATCACTATACACCTACATCACCACATCACATCCCCTACACACCACATCACATACCCCTACACACCTACATCACTACACACCTACATCACTATACACCTACATCACAACACATCTACATCACTACACACCTACATCACTACACACCTACATCACTATACACCTACATCACCTACATCACTACACACCTACATCACCTATATCACTACACACCTACATCACTACATCACTATACACCAACATCACTACATCACCTACATCACTATACACCTACATCACTACACACCTACATCACTACACACCTACATCACCCCAAAAATATCCCCCTACACACCAAACATCCCCAACCCCCAAATCACTACACACCTACATCACTACATCACTACACACCTACATCACCTACATCACTATACACCTACATCACAACACATCTACATCACTACACACCTACATCACTATACACCTACATCACCTACATCACTATACACCTACATCACAACACATCTACATCACTACACACCTACATCACTATACACCTACATCCCCAACACACCCCTACATCACTACACATCTACATCACTACACACCTACATCACTACACACCTACATCACTATACACCTACATCACCTATATCACTACACACCTACATCACTACATCACTATACACCAACATCACTACATCACCTACATCACTATACACCTACATCACTACACACCTACATCACTACACACCTACATCCCCTATACCCCTACACACCACATCTACAACATCCCCTACACACTACACCCCTACATCACTACACACCTACATCCCTATATCACTACACACCTACATCCCTACATCACTACACACCTACATCACTACATCACTACACACCTACATCCCTACATCACTATACACCTACATCACTACATCACTATACACCTACATCATACATCACTACACCTACATCATAACACCTACATCACTATACACCTACATCACTACACACCTACATCACCTATATCACTACACACCTACATCCCAACATCACTACACACCTACATCACTACATCACTACACACCTACATCACTACATCACTACACACCTACATCACTACATCACTACATCACTACACACCTACATCACATCACTATACACCTACATCACTACATCGCCTACATCACTACACACCTACATCACTACACACCTACATCACTACATCACTATACACCTACATCACTACATCACTTACACCTACACCCCTACATCGCCTATATCACTACACACCTACATCACCTATATCACAAACCCCAACCTTACACCCCCACCAAAATTTTCACTATACACCAACATCATTACATCGCCTCCATCACTACACACCTATATCACTATACACCTACATCATTACATCATCCCTCCATCCCCCTACACACCAAACATCACCTACACACCTACATCACTATACACCTACATCACCTCCCCAATCACTACACACCTACATCACCTATATCACTACATCACTAAAATCACCTAAAATCACCTATACACCTACATCACTACACACCTTACATCTGATGGATCTCAGACCCCCTGTGTCTCACCTCATGCAGCTCATCTGCTCTCTGCGTCTGACGTTTGCGGCTCCTCTGCGCAGCCACGCGGTTCTTCTCTCGTCTCTTCAGCCTTCTGTGAGAATCATCCTCGCTCTGTGTCAGAGAATTTCATGTGTTTATTCAGAAACATCAGGAAACATGTTCTCTGTGCAGTGTTTGTTATAAACTATTCAATTCTATTCACTCTGATCTGTAGAACACTTTTAATAAACATTATAAAACATTTTCACCAAGCAGCTTTAAAGAAATATATATGATATGATTCCAGATATACACTTATATTATCAAAAGTTTTGGGACGTCTGCCTTCACATGCACATGAATGTAATATGGAGTTGTCCCGCCGTTTGCAGCTATAACAGCTTCAACTCTTCTGGGAAGGCTTTCCACAAGGTTTAGGAGTGTGTTTATGGGAATTTTTGACCGTTCCTCTAGAAGCGCATTTGTGAGATCAGGCACTGATGTTGGACGAGAAGGCGTGGCTCACAGTCTCCGCTCTAATTCATCCCAAAGGTGTTCTATGGGGTTGAGGTCAGGACTCTGTGCAGGCCAGTCAAGTTCCTCCACACCAAACTCACTCATCCATGTCTTTATGGACCTTGCTTTGGTCACTGGTGTGCAGTCATGTTGGAACAGGAAGGGGTCATCCCCAAACTGTTCCCACAAAGAGCATGAAATTGTCCAAAATGTCTTGGTATGCTGAAGCATTAAGAGTTCCTTTCACTGGAACTAAGGGGCTGAGCCCAACCCCTGAAAAACAACACCTGCATTCAGTGATGTGGAGGGGTGTCCCAAAACTTTTGGCAATATAGTGTACATTTGAGATTAATCTCTAATGAGAGAGCCAGAGGTGACGGTGAAACCTTGAGAGGAACCAGACTCATCCACAGAATGGTGTGATTATAAATTCTATAACGGTGAACTATTTGGTGAAACGTGCTGACTTCGTAACCAGGAAGTTCATTCTAGTTAGAACATGAAGTCTGTTCTGTTGTTATGAAGAATTGATCATTGATGGAGTATCAGCTGCAGTCCTGAAGCCATCTCCAGGATTTCTAGGTGGATCTTCAGGATTTATTTTCGAGCTACAACTTCACACCACTCAGTGCCCCAGGGGTTTCCTCACCCGGTCCGAAGGCATGCATGGTAGGTTGATTGGCATCTCTAAATTGTCCGTAGTGTGTGATTGCGTGAGTGAATGAGAGTGTGTGTGTGTGCCCTGTGATGGGTTGGCACTCCGTCCAGGGTGTATCCTGCCTTGATGCCCAATGACGCCTGAGATGGGCACAGGCTCCCCGTGACCCGAGAATAGTTAGGATAAGCGGTAGACAATGAATGAATGAACTTCACACCAGATAATAAAACAAGATGTGAATTCTAACTGAATATTATTGCTGGAATTAATAATAATAAAGCCGGTATAGAAGTGATATTAATCACACACACACTAACAGAAAGTGTATATTGTTCTGAATCACTATACACACGTTTGTTAAATGACTTCAAACCACAGTGATTGTTAAGGTCCATGTTCCCCACACACACACTACATATATGTGTTTAAAGGAGTGTGTGTGTGATGTAGAGTGTATTTAGTCACAGTATGAGCTGTAAGTGTAGGTTGTGAGATCTTACCTGGCTTCTCCGGTACAGGTGCAGTCCAGGTGACCCGCAGCAGTCTGGAGCGGTGTGTAGAGACATGGCAGGTGGAGGCACGTGTTGTGCAGCATACAGGACACACGAGGTCGAGTTGTAGACATGAGATGGCGAAACTGCGAGGTTTTCATCACCGAGACATGATGAACGCTTCACTCCACCGAGCAGAGCCGTTACTGTAAACCACATCACTCTACTTTCTTAGAAGTCACGTGGTGCGCTCACTTATAGCTGTAGGACTTGCTGCTTCCGCCTCTCTCTCTCTCTCTCTCTCTCTCTCACACACACACACACTTCCTATATTAAGTTGAGTTTATGTACTTTATTTCGAATTTGATCATTAACACACCACACGCAGGCACGCGCACACACACACCATTCACACACACACGCAACAAAACTTTCGTCTCATTTATATACTCATTTAATGATATTCTCTCTCTCTCACACACACACACACTATTTATATATATACGTGCGAACACAGCAAAAACCTTCCCTCGCAGTTATACATCTTATTCCTAACGCATTAAATCATCACACACACAAGCAGACAACTTTCCTCTAACACCTTCTCACACACACACACACACACACACACTCTTATTCCTAATGACCATAACACTGTTCCTGAATAAGTGACTTCACATCTGCCTGAACATCAAGGTCAGTGAACTACTGACCGTCACACAAAAAGATTTATCATCTTACTTTATTATTATCATCATGACAACATAGTGCATTTTTTGTTTGATTTATTAGATATCCAAAAGATGGAGACATGAGAATTTTAGAGATATGTATAAAAAAGGAAAGAAATGTATATACAATAAAGAATTTTAACACAAATACAAGAGATTAAGAGATTAAACAATTAACCTACATGTGCTATACAGCCAAACGTACATGCTCACGTTATCTGTTATAATCATCAGCTCCACTCTGCTCTTCTGAGAAGGTTCTCCACTAGATGTTAGGATTCATTCAGCTAGAAGATCATCAGTGAGATCAGACTCTGATGTTGGGATGCTGAGGAGACTCCAGTTCATCCCAGTGGGGTTGAGGTCAGAGTCAGGGCTCTGTGCAGGACACTCCAGATCTCCACTCCAACCTTCATGTCTTCATGGAGCTGCTTTGTGCATTGTCCTGCTGGAGCAGGGTTTGTAGCTCCACTGAAGGGAAAGTGTAACTCTACAGCGTACACAGACCTTCTGGAGAACTGTGTGAAGCTCAGTGTGCACGTACCTTTGGCTGTTATGTACATAAGCAGTAAGAGTTAGGGGAGATGATGAAGATAAACTCTTATTGATGTGAAGTAGGTGGGCTCAGAGGAACGTATTGTGTGCTGTATTCTCTCTCAGTCACAGCTCTACCGATGGAGTGTCTGTTAGCAGACTCCCTGCTGCACTGGACGTTTCCCTCGGAGCTGAAGACGTCTCTGTAGACCTCCAGGCTCTCGGTTGAGGGCTGTGTGTTCAGAACCTGGTGAAGACCTTCTGCCACCTGCTTCAAGTCCTTCAGAGACTGATAACCAACAACAGACACAAAATGAGATAGACTTCATACACACACACACACACACAACACATCATGTCACTTAATTCAGATTTCAAAGTGGCAACATGTACACTCAGTAGCCACTTTATTAGGAACATTCATTCAACTATCCTCTTATTGCACAAATGTGCATTTTTTTTGTAATAAAGTGGACAACAATAAAAGCTTAACATACCTATGAACATTTCAATTTAAAAGCATACATTTCTTAAAGTGCTCCTTATGCACCGTTTTGTCTGTACTTCTTGTTTCGTTGTGGATGTAGACCCTTTTCACATGCTATTTGTCTGGAACTTACAGCAAAGGGGAAGTTGTTGACCATGTATGGTGATTTGGGGGCATGTCTCAGTGTAAATCAGTGCTTTGTTGAGCCATATATATTTATATTTTACATTTGAGATTTAATCAGTGTTTATTTCATACAGATGTGTCTGTAGAAACTGATCTCCACACATCTGGGTGAGAAAGCTGACGATGAGCTACAGATCCTGTACAGATGCACAGAGTACAGAGTCTAGAGTAAAAAGTACAGGGTATAGAATACAGAATATAGAGTGCAGAGTATGAAGTAAAGCTGTCCAGTCCTAGGGATGTGCTGTAAGAGCTGTAGGAGCAGCAGCACCCTTACTGTCAGGACCGTGTTACTGCAGCAGCTGCAGACTCTGAGGGACATCACAGTACAGTGTGAGATCCTCTACATTGCTGTGGTCAGAGTAAATTGAAGGCCAGCAGCTGGAAGGATGTTCAGGACAGTGTTTATGATTATCAGCAGCTCCAAGAACCTTCACAGCATCATCAAAACAGGTGTGTGAGATCTATGCCAGAGTGCACCACGACTCATGTACTGCAACAGGATATCAGTTTGTTCAAATCCATTAATTCCTACTCAGTGCTCCTTCTCTGGGGTTAGTCCACTTTGGCGGTCACTTTGTGGTCACCTATTCATGATTTTCTGTAACACTATTTTAATTAAAAGTAATTTGCTTAATAAACTTTAGAAAGAAATGTGTGTGTGTTAGTCTGTACTGCTGCACTATTGATACATGGTTTATACAAACTACTGACCCTGAAATAACAATATCAGTGTCCTTGTTAGACCTTTAGGTTCTGCAGTTTATTGAAAAGGTATTATGCTCAAGTACATACACTATATTGCCAAAAGTTTTGGGACATCTGCCTTTACATGCACATGAATGTAATATGCAGTTGTCCCGCCCTTTGCAGCTATAACAGCTTCAACTCTTCTGGGAAGGCTTTCCACAAGGTTTAGGAGTGTGTTTATGGGAATTTTTGACCGTTCCTCTAGAAGCGCATTTGTGAGGTCAGGCACTGATGTTGGACGAGAAGGCGTGGCTCGCAGTCTCCGCTCTAATTCATCCCAAAGGTGTTCTATGGGGTTGAGGTCAGGACTCTGTGCAGGCCAGTCAAGTTCCTCCACACCAAACTCACTCATTCATGTCTTTATGGACCTTGCTTTGGTCACTGGTGTGCAGTCATGTTGGAACAGGAAGGGGTCATCCCCAAACTGTTCCCACAAAGAGCATGAAATTGTCCAAAATGTCTTGGTATGCTGAAGCATTAAGAGTTCCTTTCACTGGAACTAAGGGGCCGAGTCCAACCCCTGAATTCAATGATGTGGAGGGGTGTCCCAAAACTTTTGGCAATATAGTGTACTTAAATATTCTACTTAATCAAGTTTTAGTGACTTATTCAGGTTTTATTATTCTCTTAAAATCAGCCACGAACTCTTAAAGCTATAATCTAATCTCTGGCGTTGACTTGGACTGGCTAGAACCCAAAATATTACGTTTAGGTAATTTGCTCAGCAGTTTGTATAATAAGTTTTTATTGCCCATAATCGCAACTAATAACCCACTTTATTACAAATTTACTAATGAGTCTAGATGATGATGAATAAAGACTGATACGTCGTGAACCAGACCTTTGTTACACTCTTACTTTATAAATGCTCCTTAAAATAAAGTATTACCTGATTTTCCAAACAAGTTCCGTATTTTTGTAACTATTCAGCTGTAAGGAAATCAGATGCAAGTAAAATGTACATGCACAGTGTGTGTGTGTGTGTGTGTGTGTACACCTTCATGACTGTAGAGGCTTGTGAGAACATCCTGGGTGCAGCAGCAGAAACGCTGCTCATTATGTCGTCTACAGAGAGACAGATTCTGCATTAATAGATCTGAAAGATTTTTTCCTCTTGTAAAAAATAACCCAGAGCATCAGGACTCTCACTCACTCACCCTGAACTGGGTCTCGCTTCACTTCCTGTGCCTTCACTGCACCATCCAATAAACCCTAAAACACACAGGAACAACAACAAACATCATCCACAGACGATTTAGATGTTAGATATTCAGACATTGTGGATTATTCCTCCTTTATTAAAGTGTCGAGTGACTGACCATGAGTTTGCGCTCGGCTTTCAGGGATCTCACGAAATACGGCAGAATCTTCTTCGGGTAAATGCTGCGTTTCCAGCTGGTCTGTACAATCTTCTCATCCAGCAGGTCGTCCATTGTGCTGCACTCGTAATCTAGAGGACCGTTACAACACACACACACACACACACACACACACACACACACACGCACACACACACACACGCACACACACACACACACGCACACACACACACGCACACAGCTCAGACAAAATCTCCACCATGACTGTAACAAAACACGTATAAAAATACTCCAGATTTGTTAAATTTTGTGGACTAAGCAGCTGTATATATTTTATTCCATATTTCTGTCCCTAAATTAACAGATTATTAATCCTGTCACTCATCAGGATTTTTTTTATAATCATATAAACCTTCACTGTTCTCCTCTGCTGCTTCATCCCAGGATAAACCTCCAACACTGATGTTCTCCTGCACTGCAAGCTCGAAGTTCTAAAAAAAAACCAAACAAATAAATAAATGCTGTTATATGAAAATCACAAGTTTACAGTATAAACAGTGTTTAATAAAAAGCTCTGCGCTCACCAACAGCATTTCTTGCAAGATCTTTTCCACGTCGCTTTCGTCCATGTCAGGTTGTCGCTCCAGCAGTTTTGTAAGCAAATTTTTATACTTTGCGAGCTGATAAGAGACAATTCTCTTGGACTTGACATTAACTCTGACATCCTGATGGTTCTCTGCTGTTGGTGTCGGGACTCCGTCAGCGTCCGCCATCTTTACCGCCAACTTTTCAAAACAACAGAAGAAGCGGAAGTGGTTGTCGAAACATGATTTGTACTGCGCATGTGCGGAAACTAAAAATTATAACAACACGTTATAACAACACAAATTCAAACAACACATTATTACATTATATTATTAGTAGTATTATAACAACAGTATTATAAATACCTGCCGTATAAATAAACTGCCGTAAATCGTTTCGTCATACTTCAGACAAGAAGTAGACGCATTTCCGCACATGCGCAGTACAAATCGCGTTTCCGGTACGGATCGAGTGGTGACGGTGGTAATGGAGATGACCCGGAAGCGGAGTCCACCTTTGCGACCGAGATGTGTGCTGCGCATGCGTCAACGGCTTTTAAGTTGCCTGTGGTACTCTGTATTTATAACCGTTGAAGATAATAATAATAATTAATATTATTATTATCATAATAATAATAATAATAATAATAAAAATTAATAATAATAATGATAATAATAATGATGATAATAATAATAGTAAGAAGAAGAATCAGAATCAAAACAATTTAAACGTTATGGTTACCCGTTTTTTTTACTTTAACTTTAATTTTTCTTACCAAATTGATAAATCACCAAAAGAAATATGAGACAAACTGCCCAGCCCCACTCTCCCCCCAAAAATGTAAAAAAATATATAATTAAAAAATCTAAAATCTAAACTTATAACCAGTTGTATAAACAAGTTCCTCTTACGCCATTTGCTTTACGATGCTTCTGTGTCACATTGCATCACATTACACCCTACTTACATCCTACTGTACTGCTGCTCACTTGGGTGCTGCAGATGTACAAGGGTTCCTAATAAATTGGTCAGTGGACTCAAAACTAAAACAGAACACTTACTCAAAATCCTACTGGTCAGAGTGTAGAATTGTAGCATGAGAACAATTATAATAGACATGACAAGAAGACGCCATGCAGTGGTCTCATCATGCATTTCAGAAATGATGTAGCACACTTTTAAAGGTTTTTGGTGTTAAAATCGCAAGCAATTAAATATCATGGGCTTTCAAATAATGTCTGATCCAATTCATTACCAGTTCTAAAGTCTAAAGGGTTCAATTTGCCTTCTTTCTAAATACCTTCTAGTAATTACTGCAGTAATGGAGTGAAAGATGTTTACACAGAAACCCAAACTGTGTGGAGTTCAGGGTTAAACCTCCTCCTGCTGATAGAGACGGGTTTAGATGTTTAGATTCAACACCACATTCATTCAGTGTGTTTTTCTCTGAATTCCACAGTGGATCACAGGGGCAGGTTTTATCTTTTATTTACACAGCTGATGGAAACATGTTGACTTTCAACACTGTTATTTTCACATCTGTCTCAGGTTTCTGCTTCAGTGTTCATACACGGTGTGAGCAGAAACACTTTCCTCACTGTATCTGATCTGATGATCTTCAGCTGCAGAGCCAGTGCTCATTAGACGAGGAGAGAATTCAGCTCGGCATCTTTACACTCAGCTGAAGTGGGAGTGAATCTGCTGATGTTTTTGAACCATGATAAAGGCGGCTGATTAACACCCACAGCTTCCTGCCTGTTTACCTACAATGTTCTAAAAAGGGCAGCCAGTAAACGTGCTGTTAAATCAAGACAGGTAAGATTTTCTCAGAAACTGAAACATGAGGAAACCTTTCCCCTTTGTCCTCATCGTTAATCACAGAAACTGCGTATTAACAGGTAGATCGTAGATGTGAATATTTAGTGGAAATGTTCTGAGCATGCTCGTGTGATGTTTTAAACACAAACACAAGAAATAGAAAAGTTGTTGTGGATAAACATGTTTATGTAAAAAGTCATTATTCTTTAACCAACCCAAAGCAGATGTTTCATTTCTCTGTGCTGTAAACAGATCTAATGTTTCAGGCTAAACACCAGCATCCTCAACACACACACACACACACACACACACGCACAGTGCTTCACCACTGCTCACACCGTGCTTCACCGCGACTGTGGTGTTCTAGTTTCTCTGCCAAACACATTTTTTAAAATTAGGTTTGTGAAGTTCTGCCTCAGCCACATTTTGCTTGATCTCACTACAGTCACATTTGGCAGACGCCCTTATCCAGAGTGACTTACGTTTTATCTCATTTTATACAATTGAGGGTTAAGGGCCTTGCTCAGGGGCCCAGCAGTGGCAGCTTGGTGGACGTGGGATTCGAACTCACAACCTTCTGATCAATAGTCCAACGCCTTTAACAACCACTAAGCTACCATATCCCTCAGTACATTTTAACACATGGTTTGGAGTGATTTACAGGTGCATCTCAATAAATTAGAATGTGGTGGAAAAGTTCATTTATTTCAGTAATTCAACTCAAATTGTGAAACTCGTGTATTAAATAAATTCAGTGCACACAGACTGAAGTAGTTTAAGTCTTTGGTTCTTTTAATTGTGATGATTTTGGCTCACATTTAACAAAAACCCACCAATTCACTCTCTCAACTAATTAGAATATGGTGACATGCCAATCAGCTAATCAACTCAAAAGTGCCTTCAAAATGGTCTCTCAGTTTGGTTCACTAGGCTACACAATCATGGGGAAGACTGCTGACCTGACAGTTGTCCAGAAGACAATCATTGACCCCCTTCACAAGGAGGGTAAGCCACTTCATGCTTCCTTCTGCTGACCAGCTTTTTGAAGATGCTGATGTCATTTTCCAGCAGGATTTGGCACTGCCCACACTGCCAAAAGCACCAAAAGTGGGTTAAATGACCATGGTGTTGGTGTGCTTGACTGGCCAGCAAACTCCCCAGACCTGAACCCCATAGAGAATCTGTGGGGTATTGTCAAGAGGAAAATGAGAAACAAGAGCCCAAAAAATGCAGATGAGCTGAAGGCCACTGTCAAAGAAACCTGGGCTTCCATACCACCTCAGCTGATCACCTCCATGCCACGCCCAATTGAGGCAGTAATTAAAGCAAAAGGAGCCCCTACCAAGTATTGAGTACATGTACAGTACATGAACATACTTTCCAGAAGGCCAACAATTCACTAAAAATGTTTTTTATTGGTCTTATGAAGTATTCTAATTAGTTGAGAGAGTGAATTGGTGGGTTTTTGTTAAATGTGAGCCAAAATCATCACAATTAAAAGAACCAAAGACTTAAACTACTTCAGTCTGTGTGCACTGAATTTATTTAATACACGAGTTTCACAATTTGAGTTGAATTACTGAAATAAATGAACTTTTCTACGACATTCTAATTTATTGAGATGCACCTGTAGATGTTTTTAGCGTGGGGAATCTGCCCTACCCCATAACCAGACATGTGATAAGAACTCACTAGATCTTCTGTAATGGTGCTCTAGGTCTCTTGGCAGGCTTCCTGATAAACATTCCTCTTGTCCTTATGAATCTTTGTAATTTCTGTTCCCTGTCTTCTCCACAGTTTCATTTCTGAATAGTCACATACCTCGTTATAATAGGTTGTGCAATCAGGTTACTGTAAGTTTTTTGTTTATTTGTATTTCACTTGATCCAAAAATCTAAAAATATGTGACATGTAGCACCTACCTAATCATTGTTGTAGACCATGTACACCCTCTCATGGAAACACTATTCCCTGATGGCTGTGGACTCTTACAGCAGGATAATGCACCGTGCCACAAAGCGGAAATGGTTCAGGAATGGTTTGATGACCACAACAACCAGTTTGAGGTGTTGACTCCGCCTCCAAATTCCCCAGATCTCAATCCAATCCAGAATCTGTGGGATGTGCTGGACAAACAAGTCCGATCCATGGAGGCCTCACCTCACAACTTACAGGACTTAAAGGATCTGCTGCTAACATCTTGGTGCCAGATCCCACGGCACACCTTCAGGGATCTAGTGCAGGCCATGCCTCGACGGGTCAGGGCTGTTTTGGCAGAAAAAGGGGGACTGACACAATATTAGGCAGGTGGTCATAATGTTATGGCTGATCGGTGTATAACGAGTTCGTTGTTGTTATTTCCAGTTGTTAAAAAGTGTGTGATGTGTGTCGATTGTGTAGCTCTGCTAAATCATTACAATACACACCTGACCCACTGAAACAGCACTTACAGGTTCTACTCACCGCTGAGATTTCTGTTTTTAACTCTCCAGTCCTGAGTCACAGATTTTGTTCTGACCAGACTGTGCAGATTACCTGGACAATGTTATTTATTCTGAATTTCATTTTAGATAAATGTTAGTATGGGAATGATGAAGTCTTGGAGAAACTCTTGGTCACAGTATGTCCAATATCTCTCAATGCCAAGGTACAGAGACCATCCCTTGGCTTCTAAAACAACACATGATTTCAGAAGGGTTTTAGGCTGGCTATTACATATTCTTGCTGTTCCAAAGCATCACTCAGTGTTCTGCATCAACCGCTGCAAATGGTTTGTCTTAGCCTTAAGGAACAGAGGAACAGGTGGAAGAACCGAGCAACCATCCTGAGTAGATCTTCATCTGCATTTCCCACACAGACCTTTTCAGCCACCAGGGAACCTGCATTCATGTGGACAGTGCTGAGATGGCCTCTTATAAACAGATCTGTTACTGTGTCTGCTCAATAAAATCTTCCCCGTGATATAAACAAGGAATTCCTGCCATTCCTCTGAAGACACCATAGACACAAAGTAATCACTCTGAGACTCTGTGGCGCCTTTGTTAGGACAAAAACCTAAATTCAGGCTTTTGTGTAGCTGTTGTTCCTTTAACTCGGTGTGGAGGATCTGGAGACATTCTGCATTGAGGAATCATCTCAGATTCCTGTCTCTGTGTTCTCCAAACTCATCACAGAGAAAAACGACTGAAAGATCAGTGAGACGTCACGTTACTGAAGATATTCACCAACAAATCTGCACTTTTGTTGTCCAGTGTGAAGTTCATGTTAAATTATTTCCACAGTTAAGCTGGGTTTTCTGCTCAGATTCTCCACATGAATTAAATAGCTTGTATATTCATGTCATGTTTATAGTCATATCTGTGATTGATATAATGATATCAGTTGGTAAATATTTTTATGTAATATAACTCTGACACTAATGACCTGTTTATGTTTTGTTAAACATATTTTACTTTTTTTAAATTTCTGCCTTTAATTTAAACACAATGATCTGTGTAGATCTGTCCAGATGTTCAACATGGCGTCAAAGGACAAAGAGTTAAACTGAAAGAAAGTAAAACACTCATTGGAATAATGCGTGTGTTTATTGTCACATCTGGAAGAGCCGATGAGTTTCAGTACAGATGTTCAGATGAAATGAGATTTATCTGTAAAAAAGAGAAACAGTAAATATTTTGTTAGAGTACTGGACCAGACAGATGCAGGGTTTATAGTCCTTCACATCACTTTATATCCCTTAAATATGTTCCTCTAATATTTTATTCATATGAATATGTTCAATTTTGTTATGTTACTTCTGTAAACCCTTTAAAAGGATATGTATAGGAGGTCAAAAATAATAACAAACTCTTTTCTTTTACAAAAAAACAACACCACTGTTTTGTGTATGAGTTGTAAAATAAAACGCTGGAGTTTTTAATAAGGAATATTAGCGTCAGGTGTATTAGCTTACAGCTCTCGTCAAAATGTCTCTTCTCACGATATCTCGTTGTGCTCGTCATCCAGGAAGATCTCCCTTCCGGTGTCACCGTCAACATGGCGCTAAAGTCGCAGGTGTTTCTGAGGTGACGAGCAAAATGTTTCCTTTCAGGACGAGTCCAGATCCTGCTGTCTGTTTCTACACAACACCACGTTTCTCTGCGCATGTTCAGTTCGTGTAGCCGCTCCCGTTCCATTCTACAGTCAATGCAAAGCCAGGACAGTCACCGAGGAACCGCAGAGTATATCCAGTTGCCTTGGCAACGGTAACCGGACACTCTGGACACCCGGCATCCCGAGCAACACTCAAACAAATCAGTTTATTTGAATTGCAAAGGGCCTCGGGGTTCAGCGGATCTGGGTTAGCAGTGTTTACTTTCTGCCCAGATATGTGTGTGTAAAACCTTTAAAGTGGAACTTCTTCATAAAAATAACTTGAATTAATTCATCTAGGGGGCGTGGCCAGCATCTAAAGTGTCTTTGACTATTTCTTATAAGGACTTGTCTAACACATAACGCCTATTTATGGTAACAATACAGCTGTAAGAATATACATATTTTATTTGATTTAATCATTTTTAATCATTCCATCATGGTTCAGGATAATCAGGACTGTTTTAAAACACTAAGTGGAGAGGTTATAATAATAAGTAAGTCATCTAGATATTATGCTATGAATTGATGTTATAACATGTTATAACAAGCAGGGAAATATGAGAGAGCTACTTCAACATGAGCAGAGATCCTTTTTAACTTTGTGTACTGTGTTTGTAATATTTTTGGAGATGATGTTTTCGTACTCAATCTGTTCATAATGAATTTTGGAATTCACTGCAGATTTTCCTTCACTATGTGATTATTCTTCCTGCTGTAAGAAATGAATTATAGAAAGGTTCACTTTAAAACAGAGGGAAACTCGTTTCTTCAGCAAATAATTCGTCATTGCAGCGGGAGACTGACCTCAGATCATCTCCTGCAGCATGTAGAAAAACAAACATCAAATACCTTTTCTAGTCTCATGTGACTGAAACAAAAAAAAAACATATTTTAAAGGTTATAAGGCAAGTTACCCCATTGGGATGAACACATTCCACCTCCGTTGTTGCCATTCTTATCCATGAGGACACACACACACACACACACACACACACACACACACACTGATGAAGAATATTCCTTTTCTTGTCATGTGATTGAAGTCTGAGTTATTAATGCCAGAGATAAGTCACTGAGCACAAATAAGAGATAATGATCTTATAATGTTGATAAGGCTAAAGAGATGATGACGCGAGTGGACTGGTCGCCACGTCAGTTTCTGGGTGTGTTCACGATGGAAGATCTCTTCTGATCCCTTAACACCACCTGATGAGCCATGAAGACCCAGCAGCACCTACATGACAGTTTATACTTTACACTTTACAGCCCATGTCCTGTGCTTTTAGTGTCCTGTTTTTATTCAGGCTAAAAGGATAAGCTGTGCTTTAAAGAATATGATTTGACTTTTCAACATCTGTTAACTTTAAATAGTAACTTTATACTTTCAAATTTTTATTATATGTTTCTTTACTTCTGTGAAGCCGCTATGAGATAATGTCCATTGTTAGTGATATAGAAATAAATTGAATTGTTAATATTTCAGAAACATATTGTGTTTTGGTGAAGAATACTTCTTCTGACAAGATGGAAATTCTAAATTCACCAGAGACAGTTTAGTTATTACATTTCAGTTATTACTTCACATGCAACAAAGCTGTTGAACTCATGCACATGACCTGTACAGTGTCTACATGCTGAACCATAAGCGTTTATATTACCTAAAGTCTGGGTTAAATGTGCCTAACATGTCTGACCTTTTCTTTGTGGCATAATTTATTTCCCAGAAAAGGGTGTGGCTAAAAATGATGACATGTTCAGGTTTACAGTTGTGATGTAATAGTGAAGATAAGAGCACACTATGGTCTAATTTGTTGGCCAAACGTATATATTACTATGATGGTAGTTGCTTTAAACTTCATGATGTACATCATATAGAAATATACTGTTCTTTTTGAGAGTCATCTCCAGAAAATGTTTTTAACTTATTTCGGATTTGCTCCATTTCATAATTGTTTTTGGACAAATGATGATGTGCTCATCCAGAGGTGGGACCAGGTCATTGGTTTACAAGTCACAATTATGTCTCAAGTCCCAAGTCAAGACTGATAAGTCCAGGTCAAGTTACTTAGTTACTTACAAGTCATAATTCAAGGCCAGTGTAGTAATTAATATAGTTCACAGCATGCAGGCTTTTAAAAGTTGGTTTTCGTCACTTTCTGGACTGACATTACAACTCAGTGGAAATACTGTATGGAAATTGATACATGAGTATGAATAAAACAAAATATCTCAGTTCATTTTCACAGGAAATGAGGTGTACACTATTTTCACTAAAGGTACCGTCGATCTCAATCAATCTACACGCTGCAGTCCCTCTGTCATCGCAAACAACATAATCTTTCTACGTGAAGGCTGCTGTCTCCGCTGTTCACTGTTAAACTGATCATTTTTAATATTCAGTTTTCAAAATGGATCAAGTCAAAAGGCTTGAGTCTGAGTGAAGTCACAAATCATTGATGAAAGGTAAAGACGAGTCACAAAAATTGTCAAGTCAAATTTGTGACTCAAATCTCGAGTGACTTCAGTCCCACAATATTTCAGTATCGTACAAAAATCGACTCAAATTGTTTGCTTTCAATTTGTTTTTCACTCATTTCAAGAACATTAGATTATTCATCTTATTAATTTTTGAATAAGAACACAACCAGAAGAAGAAGAAGAAAGCTGTAGACACTTTCAGCAATTTGTTATTCGTTTATTTTTGTGTATATACCGATCATGAATATCATGAGCTAACTATTGCGGTTTGTCCGCCATTTTGTCGAAGTAACATAATTAGGCGGTTATTTAGAAAGCCCGCCTGTCGACAACGTCACCGTGGGTAGTCCAATAAAACACGTGTGAAGCGCATCGCCCCGCCCTGTGGGCGTGAACCCTTTGTAAGATGATCGGATTGGGGAAGCGCACCACGCCACCTCCCGTCATCACATGTAGCAGCTCGGCGCTTATAATTGAATGTTTTAAAGCCGGTTTCAGACACGAGAACAAAGCGGGGCTGCTGGATTTATTAGTTAAATTAAACTCGATAATAGTTTAGGCTTTTAAGCAGAAGCCGGGGAGAGGGGTGAAGTGAAAACGCGGATGTTAGAGATTAAAAAAAAGAAAGCCAGTGCATTATCATGGTGGCGGGTGAGATGATTCAGGAGCCAGTGAGGCAGGGAGACACACCTGCCTCAGCGGATCAGTACGACAGTGTCGCGGACCGCGATGTGAAAGTGACCGTGAGGGATGTGAAGGTGTCAAAAAGGAGCTTCCGCACAGTGAGAGCCACGCCATGCTTCCCGGAGAGCAGAAACCTCTCCAGATTAAACTGTACCGCCGCCGATTCGCGGTGCTCGCCATCTTCAGCCTGTACTCTCTGGTCAACGCGTTTCAGTGGATCCAGTACAGCATCATCACCAACATCTTCATGCAGTTCTACGGCGTGACGAGCGTGAAGATAGACTGGCTGTCGATGGTGTATATGGTGGCGTACATCCCGCTCATCTTCCCCGCTACCTGGCTGCTGGACCGACAGGGGCTGCGCGTCACAGCGCTGCTCGGCGCCGGACTCAACTGCGCAGGCGCCTGGCTGAAGTGTGCGAGCGCCGGACCCGGGGTCTTCTGGGTGACCATGGTAGCGCAGGTCGTCTGCTCCGTGGCTCAGGTCTTCATCCTCGGCCCGCCGTCCAGAATCGCGTCCCTGTGGTTCGGCCCGAGAGAGGTGTCCACTGCCTGTGCCACAGCCGTGTTGGGAAACCAGGTGATGTGACGTCACACGGCTTCATTAATTACTCATTTATTTCATATCCTGTTCATTCATTTATAAAGTTCCCCACTCTAGAAGTCACATCTCAGATCAGATTTATTTCAACAACATAATGAGCCACTACTCGAATATGAAGCTTATTATGCAAATCAGAATAATGTTCTATGACTTTATTTGAGGTCTATGTTCCTGAAAGGTGAGAATAGATGATTAGAGCTTGTTTTTGTGTTATTAAGGTGTTATTACACCTGTGTGTAGCAGTACTGCTGCACGGGATAGCCATAAAAACCTGAATTAATGTGAACAACATTAAGGACTTTGTTTTCTATATAGAAGCGTCACCATGGCATGGAAAAGTTATTCATTGACCCATGCTCATTTTCTGTGCATGAACATCTTAAAAGTGTGAGTGTGTTCTGGTGTAGAACCTCCATGCTGATGATCGAGGTCAGAGGAGAAGGAGCAGACTGGTTAATGATTGGGGGGGGGT
>JAUCMX010000030.1:699894-723989 GCA_033459395.1 Hemibagrus guttatus | reverse complement strand
TAGTTCTACCGAGTCGATAACGAGGGGAGACGTGTCTAATATGTTCTACAGGTAGAGTGTACACTAAGAGGTGATGGTCTGTGATATCATCACTTTGAGGTAGAACAGCTATATCAGTGACATCTGTTCCATGTGATATAACTAAATCTAGTGTATGATTAAAACGATGAGTTGGTCTAGTAATGTTTTGTTTAACCCCAAAAGAATTTAATAAATCCATAAATGCGAGTCCTAAGGCATCATTGGAATCGTCTACATGAATGTTAAAGTCTCCTACAATCAACACTTTGTCGTAATTAATCAGTAGGTCTGAGAGTAAATGTGCAAACTCTTTAAGAAAATCAGTGTAGGGCCCCGGGGGTCTATATACGGTGGCCTGCGCAAGATATAGTAGGGATTTTTTATTCATGTCTGTGAGTGTAACATTAAGGACAAGCACTTCGAATGAGTTAAACCTGGGTCCTGTTTTTTGAGTAACGTTAAGAGAGTTGCTATAAATAGTTGCAACACCACCTCCACGACCAGTCTGACGGGGCTCATGCTTATAGCAAAAGCCTGACGGAGTGGACTCATTCAGACTAATGCATTCATTTGGCCTAAGCCAGGTTTCAGTAAGGCAGAGTGTATCAAAACTATAATCTGAGATCATTTCATTAACAATAAGTGCTTTCTGTGCAAGGGACCTAATGTTGAGAAGCCCAAACTTTAGGAATTGTTTTTCTTTAATTATTTGGTGTTTTTCAGGTATAACTGTGATTAGATTATTTCGAGGGCTATTAATGAATTTATTCTTTGATCTCACTATTCGGGGAACAGACACAGTCTCTATAAAATGAGCTATATGTGCACTCGTATCAATCTGGTGAGCTGAGCAGTAGCTATCATAATTGTAATTGTAATCTGGGTTATGGCTTACCAGTCAGATGGTGCGTAGTGTCCTGGAGATGTTGTCTGAGAGGACTGCTGCTCCAACTCTGCTTGGGTGTAGACCATCAGGACGGTAGAACCTAGGACGCTCCCAGAAAAGATTCCAGTTATCAACACACACTACACTGTACTACACTGTACACACACTCCACACACTCTCTACACACTGTACACACTCTCTACACACTGTACACACACTGTACACACACTCTACACACTCCACACACATACACACACACTACACACACACACACACTGTACACACATTCTACACGTTCCACACACACACTACACACACACACACACATACTCTACATACACACTGTGCACACACTCTACACACTGTACACACTCTTTACACACTGTACACACACTCTACATACTGTACACACACTCTACACACTGTACACACTCTCTACACACTGTACACACACTCTACACACTCCACACACTCTCTACACACTGTACACACACTCTACACACTGTACACACACTCCACACACTCTCTACACACTGTACACACACTCTACATACTGTACACACACTCTACACACTGTACACACTCTCTACACACTGTACACACACTCTACACACTCCACACACTCTCTACACACTGTACACACTCTCTACACCCTGTACACACTCTCTACACACTGTACACACACTCTACACACACTCTACACACTGTACACACACTCTACACACTCCACACACTCTCTACACACTGTACACACTCTCTACACACTGTACACACGCTCTACACACTGTACACACACTCTACACACTGTACACACACTCTGCACACTCCACACACACTCTACACACTCCACACACTACACACTGTACACACTCTCTACACACTGTACACACATTCTACACACTGTACACACTCTCTACACACTCTACACACACTCTACACACTCCACACACTCTACACACTGTACACACACTCTACACACACATACACACACACTACACACACACACACACTGTACACACATTCTACACACTGTACACACTCTCTACACACTGTGCACACACTCTACACACTGTACACACACTCTACACACTCCACACACTCTCTACACACTGTACACACTCTCTACACACTGTACACACACTCTACACACTGTACACACTCTCTACACACTGTACACACACTCTACACACTGTGCACACAATCTACACACTGTACACACACTCTACACACTCTACACACTCTCTACACACTGTACACACTCTCTACACACTGTACACACACTCTACACACTGTACACACTCTCTACACACTGTACACACTTTCTACACACTGTGCACACACTCTACACACTGTACACACTCTCTACACACTGTACACACACTCTACACACTGTGCACACAATCTACACACTGTACACACACTCTACACACTCTACACACTCTCTACACACTGTACACACTCTCTACACACTGTACACACACTCTACACACTGTACACACTCTCTACACACTGTACACACTTTCTACACACTCTACACACTCTCTACACACTGTACACACTCTCTACACACTGTACACACACTCTACACACTGTACACACTCTCTACACACTGTACACACTCTCTACACACTGTACACACTCTCTACACACTGTACACACTTTCTACACACTGTGCACACACTCTACACACTGTACACACTCTCTACACACTGTACACACTCTCTACACACTGTACACACACTCTACACACTGTACACACACTCTACACACTCCACACACACTATACACACTGTACACACTCTCTACACACTGTACACACACTCTACACACTGTACACACTCTCTACACACTGTACACACTCTCTACACACTGTACACACACTCTACACACTCCACACACTCTCTACACACTGTACACACTCTCTACACACTGTACACACTCTCTACACACTGTACACACACTGTACACACTCCACACACTCTCTACACACTGTACACACACTGTACACACTCCACACACTCTGTACACACTCTCTACACACTGTACACACACTCTACACACTCCACACACTCTACACACTGTACACACTCTCTACACACTGTACACACACTCTACACACTGTACACACTCTCTACACACTGTACACACACTCTACACACTGTACACACTTTCTACACACTGTACACACACTCTACACACTGTACACACTCTCTACACACTCCACACACTCTCTACACACTGTACACACTCTCTACACACTGTACACACACTCTACACACTGTACACACTCTCTACACACTGTACACACACTCTACACACTGTACACACACTCCACACACTCTCTACACACTGTACACACTCTCTACACACTGTACACACACTGTACACACACTCTACACACTCCACACACATACACACACACTACACACACACACACACACTGTACACACATTCTACACGTTCCACACACACACTACACACACACACATACTCTACATACACACTGTGCACACACTCTACACACTGTACACACTCTTTACACACTGTACACACACTCTACATACTGTACACACACTCTACACACTGTACACACTCTCTACACACTGTACACACACTCTACACACTCCACACACTCTCTACACACTGTACACACACTCTACACACTGTACACACACTCTACACACTCCACACACTCTCTACACACTGTACACACACTCTACATACTGTACACACACTCTACACACTGTACACTCTCTACACACTGTACACACACTCTACACACTCCACACACTCTCTACACACTGTACACACTCTCTACACACTGTACACACTCTCTACACACTGTACACACACTCTACACACTGTACACACACTCTACACACACTCTACACACTGTACACACACTCTACACACTCCACACACTCTCTACACACTGTACACACTCTCTACACACTGTACACACGCTCTACACACTGTACACACACTCTACACACTGTACACACACTCTGCACACTCCACACACACTCTACACACTGCACACACTCTACACACTGTACACACTCTCTACACACTGTACACACATTCTACACACTGTACACACTCTCTACACACTCTACACACACTCTACACACTCCACACACTCTACACACTGTACACACACTCTGCACACACATACACACACACTATACACACACACACACACTGTACACACATTCTACACACTGTACACACTCTCTACACACTGTGCACACACTCTACACACTGTACACACACTCTACACACTCCACACACTCTCTACACACTGTACACACTCTCTACACACTGTACACACACTCTACACACTGTACACACTCTCTACACACTGTACACACACTCTACACACTGTGCACACACTCTACACACTGTACACACACTCTACACACTCTCTACACACTGTACACACTCTCTACACACTGTACACACTCTCTACACACTCTACACACTTTCTACACACTGTGCACACACTCTACACACTGTACACACTCTCTACACACTGTACACACATTCTACACACTGTACACACACTCTACACACTGTACACACTCTCTACACACTCCACACACTCTCTACACACTACACACTCTCTACACACTGTACACACACTCTACACACTCCACACACTCTCTACACACTGTACACACTCTCTACACACTGTACACACTCTCTACACACTGTACACACACTCTATACACTGTACACACTCTCTACACACTGTACACACACTCTACACACTCCACACACTCTACACACTCGCTACACACTGTACACACATTCTAACACACTGTACACACACTCTACACACTGTACACACTCTCTACACACTGTACACACACTCTACACACTGTACACACTCTCTACACACTGTACACACACTCTACACACTCCACACACTCTCTACACACTGTACACACTCTCTACACACTGTACACACACTCTACACACTGTACACACACTCTACACACTCCACACACATACACACACTGTACACACACACACACACACACACTGTACACACATTCTACACATTCCACACACGCACTACACACACACACACATACTCTACATACACACTGTGCACACACTCTACACACTGTACACACACTCTACACACTCTACACACACTCTACACACTCCACACACTCTCTACACACTGTACACTCACTCCACACACTGTACACACACTCTCTACACACTGTACACACACTCTATACACTGTACACACACTCTACACACTGTACACACTCTCTACACACTGTACACACGCTCTACACACTCTACACACTCTCTACACACTGTACACACACTGTACACACTCTCTACACACTGTACACACACACTACACACACACACACTGTACACACATTCTACATATTCCACACACGCACTACACACACACACACACACACACACACACACACACACACACACACTCTACATACACACTGTGCACACTCTCTACACACTGTACACACACTCTACACACTGTACACACACTCTACACACTCCACACATTCTCTACACACTGTACACACTCTCTACACACTGTACACACACTCTACACACTGTACACACACTCTACACACTCCACACACATACACACACACTACACACACACACACACACACTCTACACACTCCACACACACACACTACACACACACACACACACACACTCTACATACACTCTCTACACACTGTACACACACTGTACACACAAACTATACACACTGTACCACACACTCTACACACTCCACACACACTCTACACATTCCACACACACACACTACACACACACACACACTCTACATACACACTGTACACACACTCTCTAGATACTACACATACACTCTACACACACACACACTCTACACACACACTTTACACACTGTACACACACTCTACACACTCCACACACTACACACACACACTCTACACACACGCTACACACTGTACACACACTCTATACACACACACTGTACACACTGTACATACGCTCTACACACTGTACACACTCTCTGCACACTACACACACTGTACACACAAACTATACACATTCTACATACTCTCTACCCACTGTACACACACTCTACACACTATACACACACTGTACACACTGTACACACGCACACACACACTACACACACACTTTACAAACTACACACACTACACACTCTACACACACTCTACACTCTGTACACACACACACACACACTCTACACACACACTTTACAAACTCTACACACACTCTACACACACACTACACACTTTACAAACTCTACACACACTCTGTACACACTACACACACTCTGCACACACTACACACACTCTACACACTACACACTCTACACACACTCTCCACACACTACACACTCTACACACACCCTCCACGCACTACACACTCTACACACACTCTCCACACACTACACAATCTACACACACTCTACACACACTCTACACACACTCTCTACACACTACACAATCTACACACACTACACACTATACACACACTCTACACACACTCTCCACACTCCACACACTACACACTCTGCACACACACACTACACACACTCTCCACACACTACACATTCTGCACACACTACACACTCTGCACACACTCTCCACACACTACACAATCTACACACACTACACACTATACACACACTGTACACACTCTCCATACACTACACACACTCTACACACACTATACACACACTGTACACACTCTCCACACACTACACACACTCTACACACACTCTCCACACTCCACACACTGCACACTCCAAACACTACGCACTCTACACACACTATGCACACACACACTCTATACACTACACACACTCTGCACACACTTCACACACACTCTCCACACACTACACACTCTACACACTCTCCACACACTACACAATCTACACACACTACACACTATACACACACTGTACACACTCTACACACACTACACACGCTACACACACTCTACACACACTCTCCACACACTCTACACACACTCTCCACACACTACACAATCTACACACACTATACACACACTGTACACACACTACACACACTCTACACACACTCTCCACACTCCACACACTACACACACTCTCCACACACTACACATTCTGCACACACTACACACTCTGCACACACTCTACACACTCTACACACACTTTCCACAATCTACACACACTCTCCACACACTACACAATCTACACACACTACACACTATACACACACTGTACACACTCTCCACACACTACACACACTCACCACACACTCTCCACACACTACACACTCCAAACACTACACACTCTACACACACTATGCACACACACTCTACACACACTGCACACACACTCTACACACACTCTACACACACTGCACACACACACTGCACACACACTCTCCACACACTACACACACTACACACTCTACACACACTATGCACACACACTCCACACTCCACACATTACACACTCTACACACATATGCACACACACTCTACACACACTCTGCACACACTCTACACACACTCTCCACACACTACACAATCTACACACACTATACACACACTGTACACACACTACACACACTCTACACACACTCTCCACACTCCACACACTACACACACTCTCCACACACTACACATTCTGCACACACTACACACTCTGCACACACTCTACACACTCTACACACACTTTCCACAATCTACACACACTCTCCACACACTACACAATCTACACACACTACACACTATACACACACTGTACACACTCTCCACACACTACACACACTCACCACACACTCTCCACACACTACACACTCCAAACACTACACACTCTACACACACTATGCACACACACTCTACACACACTGCACACACACTCTACACACACTCTACACACACTGCACACACACACTGCACACACACTCTCCACACACTACACACACTACACACTCTACACACACTATGCACACACACTCCACACTCCACACATTACACACTCTACACACATATGCACACACACTCTACACACACTCTGCACACACTGCACACACACTCTACACACACTCCACACACTACACACTCTACACACACTATGCACACACACTCTACACACACTCTACACACTACACACACTCTGCACACACTGCACACACACACTACACACTCTACACACTCTCCACACACTACACAATCTACACACACTACACACTATACACACACTGTACACACTCTCCACACGCTACACACGCTCTACACACTCTACACACACTCCACACACTACACACTCTACACACACTGCACACACACTCTCCACACACACTCTCCACACACTACACACACTACACACTCTACACACACTATGCACACACACTCTACACACACTCTGCACACACACTCTACACACACTCCACACACTACACACTCTACACACACTATGCACACACACTCTACACACACTCTACACACTACACACACTCTGCACACACTGCACACACACACTACACACTCTACACACTCTCCACACACTACACAATCTACACACACTACACACTATACACACACTGTACACACTCTCCACACACTACACACACTCCACACACTACACACTCTACACACACTCTGCACACACACTCCACACTACACACTATGCACACACACTCTACACACACTGCACACACACTCTACACACACTCTACACACACTGCACACACACTCTCCACACACACTCTCCACACACTACACACACTACACACACTATGCACACACACTCCACACTACACACACTACACACTCTACACACACTATGCACACACACTCTACACACACTACACACACTCTACACACACTCTACACACACTCCACACACTACACACACTACACATACTACACACACTATGCACACACACTCCACACACTACACACTCTACACACACTATGCACACACACTCTACACATACTACACACACTCCACACACTACACACTCTACACACACTATGCACACACACTACACACACTATGCACACACACTATGCACACACACTCTACACACACTCTACACACACTCTGCACACACTGCACACACACTCTCCACACACTACACACTCTACACACTCTCCACACACTACACAATGTACACACACTACACACTATACACACACAGTACACAGTCTGCACTGAGGGTTTGGAGTGTGAGAGTTAAGAGGTGTGTAAAACATGTAAAATCAACGTGTCTTGTGTTCTTCACGCTACATTAACCGTCTGTGTCTCAGGGGGAGGAGCTGAACGCCGGCAGGATCGGACTCACACTGGTGGTGGCCGGAATGGTCGGCTCCATCCTGTGCGGTCTATGGCTGGATCACACCAAAACATACAAGTAAGTGAACTCTGAGGGAAAAGACACGCAGATTAACACGTTACGCGGCTGAGCAGTTAAGAGGATTAGCGCTCGCTGGCTGCGCTAGTCGTTGTTTAATGCTTTATTAATTATATCAATTAATGCTTTATGTGTTACTTCTTGTGTGTGTTTGTTAATCATCTCAGAACGCTGATTTTTACTGAATATTGACACGCTGTGGCCGAATTTCACCTCACTGACCTTCAGATCGTTTGCTAATTGTGACGTGATCAGTGTTCACTCCGTTAGCCGGATGTTTATTCAGTGGTTTTAGTTAAAGGACGCGCTGTAAAAGGACGTCATGGTGATTAATCCTGACAGGAAGGTTGAGGAAAGAGATTAAAGCTCTAGTCTCGCAGCACTAACCAGATTAAATCACACAGTAAACTCATGATAAAAGGTGACGATCACATGAACACCATCTCGGCTCAGCATGTTTCTAAGCTTGTTCATGACTCGTTGAATGACCGTGTCTCTGTCCGTGCAGAATTACCACGCTGGGCGTGTACGTCCTCTCCTTCCTCGGCATGCTGGTCTTCACCTTCACGCTGGACCTGGGCCATCTCCTCCTCATCTTCTTCACTGGAGGAGCTCTGGGGTATGATGAGAAGATGGAGTTTCTGTATCAGAGCTGTTTCTGAGCAGTAGGCTCGACTCTTTCCAATAAAGGTCTGATGCGTTGCTGTTTCTATAGCAACAGCTAATTACAGAGACCGGTGTGCTGGATGCTTTACACTCTCTAAGACTCATAACACACACGAGTAATGGTTTGTTATACAGCAAAGAAGTTGTTTGAGTGAAAAGAGAGAGCTGTGTGTTTGACCACTTGCTCATTGTTCACGTGACTCACGTGTCTTTTATTGAATCATTTTAAAATATCACATACGGTCACTGTCACTGTTCCACAGGAAATAGTACTGAGCCACTCACTGGGTTCTGTTGTGTTTGAAAGGTTCTTTATGACCGGGTATCTGCCCATCGGGTTCGAGTTTGCAGTTGAAATCACCTACCCGGAGTCTGAAGGCACGTCGTCCGGGCTTCTCAATGCCTTCGCTCAGGTAAAGTGATCGCTCTTTTAATATCTGATTTGAATGAGCAGTCTGCTGCGTTTCCATACACACACACACACACACACCTGTGCTCACACAATAGACGTGGAGCTGAGCCGAGTTTCCTACATGTCCAACATGAGTAATGACCATGTCTTAGATTCACAGCTGGAATCTGCCTGCTTTAGATTAAAGTAGCGAAGTGATAATGAAGTGTGTGTGTGTGTGTGTGTGTGTTTCAGTTGTTTGGGATCATTTTCACCTTGATTCAGGGAAAGCTCACCACAGACTACAACCCACTAGCCGGAAACATCTTCCTGTGCTGCTGGATATTCTTCGGCATCATTTTAACAGGTTTCTATCCAGGGTTTTAAATATTCTATTTATAAATATATATAAATATCTAAATATCTATTTAAAATAAATACAGTGTGTGTAAAATAGATTTGTGTCCTTTCTGCTCTCAGCATTGATCAAATCAGAGCTGAAGAGACACAACGTCAACATGGGAAACGGGAAATGTCAGGCGGTACGTATCACATTCACACAACTGTGATTATTCTGTCAGCAGGGTTGCCAGATTCGGTGCAGGATTTCTGCATATTGAAAATAAAGTTGCTTTCGGCTGCTCCCTGTTCGGGGTCGCCACAGCGTACCAACTGGTCCGCACAACAACTTGGCAAATGTTTTACACCGGATGCCCTTCCTGCCGCAACCCTCCTATTTTTTTCCGGGCTTGGGACCGGCACTGCAACCAGTGGCTGGGGTTGAGGCATTGGCTGGGAATCGAACCCGGGCCTTCCGCATGATAGGCGAGTAACCTACCACTGAGCCACCAATGCCTCATTTCTGCATATTGAAAATAAACGGAACAAATCAGGAACTTTTACTTTAACTTTTCCTACACAAAGAATGAGGAAGGACACGTCTGCCTTTTCTCACGTCAGGACATTTCCAGTCTGTGTTCTGAATTGTTGTTAGGATGGGGAGTTATTCTAGTGAAACCTGGCAACCCGTGCTATAAACTTCTAGGAGCTGTCCTTTAAAACTGCATTTAAATAAAAATCCTAAATGAGTTTTTTTACACTTTAGTTCTAATCCTTACGATGTTTTTTTTTTTTCTTTTCTCATTAAACAGCTTTTCTCTGTAAAAGCTTTTTAAGTGCATCAGGAGAGCCGTAAGAGTGATCAGTGTTTATATCTCACATTTCTAGATTAAAATAAGGGAACGATGGGAAAGGGGGCGGAGCTTTCAGAGAGTGTTGAGAGAACACGGCAGACATTTAGCAGATCTAACACTATACTGATGTTTAATTATTTATTTTTGTTATTTTTGCTTTTCAGCTGAATGTAGAGTGACATTTTTAGCAAAAGAATCCGCATCAGACTAAACTAAACAATCAGTTCTGGTCTTTTTAGGTGCCTACTGAATGTCCTGTGGAGAAAACATCTAATGGTTTATCCCGTGAGACGACGCTGTAATCCACACACTGATACCTGAGACCTCCTGAAACCTGAGTTTCACCTCCATCATCACTTCTCTCTCTCTCTATCACACACACACACACACACATGTGCAGCTTACTTGAATTTTCTGTACTGTAATTCCTTACGGAGTTGCTGAAGCTGCTGAGTAAGCGTTAATACTGTTTTTCTGTATTTCTATCTGTTTAGTGCTCAAAATATTCATAACAGCTTTCATAATCGGATCTAAACCTGAAGTGGGCGTGGCCTGAGTCAGGAAGGGAAAAACAAAAACAGGGAAAAGATGCCATGTTTTTTGTTGTTGTTGTTTTTAATTAGCTAATTTTATTTATTTATTTATTTGGTTGTTTGTTTGTGTTAGATTAATTATGTACCTTCAGTACCTTCAGAAAGCTTTCTCTCGAAGTAAAAAAGTGAGCATCGTCCTTCCCACAGCCAGAAACTACAGTAGCCGTCTAATCGCCATGGATCAGACTGAATTTCATTCTAACGACTGTATTATTTCCCCATGATGATGAAGAACGTTTTTAAAAAAACGACGATGTGCAAAATAATATTTTTTTAAATGAAGTAAATTATTTTTGGAGACAGAAGAGTACACAGCGCTTGATCTTCATCGCCACTGAGCGATTTCTGTTTGTTTTGTCCTGCAGGAAAAACAAATAGAAAGGATTGTTTAATTATTATTTATTTATATTTATTAATATTAACAGCACTAGAGAGTGTCTGAGCCAGCCCTTATCCCCGACTTCTTCATGTAAAATCTCTTTTCTAGCATCTTGTTTGTTTCCCTGTATTTTTGTGTTAAGTGAGCGAGATGCTAAACGCCAGTGATTAGCACATGATGACTGAACAGTTAAAGCACAAGTCAGTGCGTTGTGACTACGCGCTCCTCAGCACACGGCTCACGGTTCCCCCAGCAGGGGGCGCGGTGCGTCGGCTGTGGTCGGATGACCGGGGCGTGTCGCCGTGGTAGCTGACGGTGCGGAGCCACGTGAGCACGCGTTAGAAATGCACATGCGGGATTTTCACACCGTCGTGTAAATAAAGTGTAAATGACGTCATTCCGTGTGTTAGTGAGCTGATTCGATTCCTCAGCTTCTCCTCTTTTCGGCTCGGTGCCTCTCACACGTTCCGGTGACTTTAGAGTCGTTATAAAACAAGTTCGAATCGATATTCCTGATTCATTATCGCGACCGGATCCTGTGGCACATGTTTAAACATGGATGAAGAGTCCTGATGTGATGTGAGAACTCAGGATCGTGTGAAAGTGTTAAGACGCAGAAACTGATTCCTCTTTTAAAACAGCACAACTCTATTGCTGTCGGTCGATTACTGACACCTTCTAAAGATTTTTTTCTAGAGATATCCTTGCACGTGTGGCACGTGGGAGGGGGGCACTTTTATAACACCTTGTTTACTTTTTTGTATCATAAACATCTGCATATTTCTGTCCATTTGATGTTTTTTTGTTTTTAGCGGAGTGCACTGATCTGATAATGATTACAAACATGCTGCAGTGTTGCTTGTTACCTTCAGTCTGTTGTGTAATTGATATTGTCTGGCAAACATCTGGAAGTTGTCCTCCTGAGGATCGGTGCTGCTGTGGAACACCATCGCTGACGTTCCCTCACCACCCAGAAGCGTGGGCCGGATCTGTCGGACGGGAAGTGCTTGTTTTGACATGTTGTACTGTTCAGATCTCTGTAACTGAAGACTCTAGTGATTGATGATGACTCCATCTCTCTCTGGCCTCCAAGAGGTCATGTAACTCTCGCTAATAAAGTAACTGAGCAGATGTGGAGAGGTCGTTTTTTGTTAAAAACAACGCGGATCATTCGTTCTATACTTTTTAAATAAAGCAAAGAAACATGGAGGTGTCTGTTAACGTGGCTCATTATCATCACACCTAGCTCAGGTGGAGCGAGATGAAGCTCCTCACACACGGAGCAGACTGGTGATGATCCTCACGTCACTCACAGCTAGAGGAAGTTCAGAGCAGTATTTACACACCAGAGCACTGGATTATCATCATCACAGTTTTATTAGCATTTACAACAACATTACATTTAGAAATATTTATTGCTTTTTGTTCTGGTTTTAATTTTGAAATAAACAATGTGCAAGAAAATCAGGTTCCCCATGAGCTACGCTAATGCTTCCTCTACAAGGCTTTTCTTTTATTTTTTGAGTTATTTTGTAGAGAGACACTGAATCAAACACTGCTGCAGTCGTTTTTGCAGAATTTTAAATACATTTTTATTACTTGGGGAATAGAAGTGATCAGTTTACACACGGGAGAAGTGAGAGTTTAAGTACACAAGAGGAACACACACACAACAACAAAACCATATATAAAGCTGTTTATAAAATGAAACTAGAAAACAGGTATTTAACATCTTCCACAAGTTAAAAAAAATAAATGAATAAAAATTGGAACAAATTTGGTTTGTTGGAAATTGTGTGTGTGTGTGTGTGTGCTTTGAAGTGTGGAGGTTTGTAGAGTGTGTGTGGGCTGTGCTTTAAAGTGTAGAGGTGTGTAGTGTGTGCGTGTGTGTGTGGTTAATGAAGTGTGGAGGAGTGGAGTATGTGTGTGTGTGTCCTTATGCAAGGTGTGTGTTGTGTGGGGTGTGCTGTGAAGTGTGTGTGTGTCCTTGTGCAAGGTGTGTGTTGTGTAGGGGATGGTGGTGTGGAGAGAGAGAGAGAGAGAGAGTGTGTGTGTGTGTGTGTGTGTGTGTGTGTGTGTGTGTGTGTGTAGTGGCTGCAGGAGTCTCCCATACACACCGCCTCTACACGCAGTGGACGTTGTGAACCTTTTGGCTTTCCACACAACAGCAGGAGCAGCGCGCTCCGCTTTCAGCGTGCAGCGTCAGAGTGTTTGAGGATGAGGATGAGGATGAGGGGATGATGCAGCTCGAGCACAGGACAGAAGATGATGAAGCTGTGCCGGAAGCTGACCCTCGCTGTGTCTGCTCTGTTCTGGATCGCGGCTCTGCTCTATGTGATCCTCCTGAACAACCGCAAGACACCTGAGCAGCTTCCCGACACACACCGAGAGAAGGAGGTGAGTGGAACAGGCAGGGAATCAGGATGGAGACGCGACCACACACACACACACACACACACACACAGTCTGCAGGTCAGTGCTCGTGTCCAGATGGGACATTCACTGCTGCAACTAATAACTGCTGATGTTGTGGAGTAAAAATTCTCACATTATGGAGGATAAATAAATAATATATAAATAAAATGACAGATTTTTTTAATCACATGTAATAAAATGTACTTCAGGTGAAGATTCCCAGCCTGCATTTAACTGCAGGATTATTTTCATCACACTGATGAAGTGTTTATTTCATTAGGATGTATAATGTTAGTATAAAAGCAGCAGCACGTCATATGCACTAATTTACCATAACACCATGAGTTCAGCTCTAATGCAATCTCTCAGGCTGTTCACCTTCATCTTCTTCTGTACAAAAAAGAGGAGGAGGAAGAGGCTGAACACCTGACTAAGCATCAGCGTATACTGGAAATTAAATTAGATAATCAGCTCAAAGTGCAGCTTCAGATGAAGTTCTCCAGATTTGGTGAGCAGTGTGGGATTACTGCACTTTTTATATTCTGACAATAATACACTATGTAGCCAAAAGTTTTGGGACATCTGCCTTCACATGCACATGAATGTAATATGGAGTTGTCCCGCCCTTTGCAGCTATAACAGCTAGAGAAGGCGTGGCTCGCAGTCTCCGCTCTAATTCATCCCAAAGGTGTTCTATGGGGTTGAGGTCAGGACTCTGTGCAGGCCAGTCAAGTTCCTCCACACCAAACTCACTCATCCATGTCTTTATGGACCTTGCTTTGGTCACTGGTGTGCAGTCATGTTGGAACAGGAAGGGGTCATCCCCAAACTGTTCCCACATAGAGCATGAAATTGTCCAAAATGTCTTGGTATGCTGAAGCATTAAGAATTCCTTTCACTGGAACTAAGGGGCCGAGCCCAACCCCTGAAACACAACACCTGAACTCAATGATGTGGAGGGGTGTCCCAAAACTTTTGGAAATATAGTGTATTAATAATTTGACAAATTAACAATTAATAAATTAAATTGTCAGAGTTTATACTGAAGTACTAATTATTATTTGTGATTGTATATATTGTAAAATATCCTAAAAAGGCATCACACATCAGTGTTTATTTTAACACTGTATTTTAGTACTGATTTTTACGCTACAGGAGAAAGAAGGACGCGAAGGTCTATTTTAGAAGTTCATCTAGATACATCATGTCACTACGAGGCCTTCAGTGGCGCTACGGAATAATTTAGCGTCATCCAGATAACTGTGTTCTACTCAAATCTCAGCTATATGATTATCATACCATGAATTATTCATACATTATTCTACTCCTAGAGCCAAGATTTGAATAGTTTTTAATGGAACACTTGCTGTGTATTGTAGTCTGTTATCGGAGGTGTAGGACTTCTGGGTAAAGAGCTTGCGATGGTGTAATGTAATGAAAGTGTCAGGTTTATTGCTCCTGCTCCAGACTCCACAGGCGTTCAGCTGATTTCACGCAGGCTGAGCTGAAGCCCGGTCCTCGTCACGCTTCGCGCTCTATCTCAGGAAAGCGACACCTGCAATTACCGCCTTTATTACCAGGTGTAAAGATGATGATGATGTCGTTTTTTAGAGCAGAGGGTTATGACATCCTCACAGCACGAGGGAGAGTGTGAGCTGCTGCAGAATTCACGCTACACAACATCTACTCTGGTCTTCTGTCTGAATGATGCTGGAGTGAGAAGATGCTGAGGTGGTGTTATCTGTGCAGATGTTTTCATGGTTTTGGGTTGTTCATGATGAGGAATCTGCATGAGTAGCTGTTTATGTAAACAAACAAACAAACAAACAAACAAACAAACAATTGAATGAATGAATAACAATCTATAGATTTGGGGTTCTGGGGTTTATACCATCACCTCCACCAACCCTGCTGCCACTATTAATCTCTCCATCTCTCCACATCTCCACCTCTCCATCTCTCCACATCTCCATCTCTCCATTTCTCCATATCTCCATATCTCCACCTCTCCATCTCTCCGCCTCTCCATATCTCCATCTCTCCATCTCTCCATCTCTCCACATCTCCATATCTCCATTTCTCCATCTCTCCATCTCTCCACATCTCCATATCTCCATTTCTCCATCTCTCCACATCTCCATATCTCCATTTCTCCATATCTCCACATCTCCACCTCTCCATCTCTCCATCTCTCCACATCTCCATATCTCCATTTCTCCATATCTCCATATCTCCACCTCTCCATCTCTCCACATCTCCACCTCTCCACCTCTCCATATCTCCATCTCTCCACATCTCCATCTCTCCATTTCTCCACATCTCCATCTCTCCATATCTCCACCTCTCCACATCTTCATCTCTCCACATCTCCATCCCTCCACATCTCCATTTCTCCACATCTCCATCTCTCCATCTTTCCACATCTCCACATCTCCATTTCTCCACATCTCCATCTCTCCATCTTTCCACATCTCTACATCTCCATCTCTCCACATCTCCATTTCTCCATCTTTCCACATCACCGTCTTTCCACATCTCCATCTCTCCTTATTTTCATATCTCCATCTCACCACTTCTCCATTTCTCCAACTGTCCATCTCGCTATTTCTCCAACTCTCTATGTCTCCATCTCTCCACCTCTCCAGCTCTTCAGCTCTCCATCTCCTACTTTTCATCTCTCCATTTTTTCCATCTCCCCATATCTCCACTTGTCCATCTCTCTAGATCTCCAGCTCTCCATCTCACTGAATGTGCAGCAGCCATCTTGTTCATGTGTCAGTTGAAGTCATCATGTGCAGCATGGTGTTGAGAAGCAGACTGATCTTGCAGCACGATTGCTTTTGTTTCAGATATCAAACACAGAGTGGGATGATCTCCTGGACGAGTTTGAGGAGAAGAGATACCTCAACACTCACCGGTGGAAACCAGGACAAGATCCCTACAGCCAGTACGCCTTCAATCAGAGAGAGAGCGAGAGGATCGCTAGCAACAGAGTGCTTAAAGACACTCGACATCCCCGGTAGGCTCTGTGTGTGTGTGTGTGTGTGTGTGTGTCTGTCTGTCTGTGTGGTATCACCTAGCAGGGGTTTCCACATTGTACCTGTGTTTGTGTATCTTGGAGCAACATCTAGCTTGCAGCATTACAGCTCAATCCTGCTGGTGACAGACCTTCATCACTGCTCTCATCCCTCCAGGCTGCAGCATCTTTCTGACATTCTTTCATTTCTGACTATCCGGCTTGATTAGCTAGCTGTAGTTATTCCTGTGGAGACGTTTCGCTAGCGCGGTCTATTCCGCTTATTCTGTTTACACGGACTGTTAGCAGGAGCATCTGAGAGAATTAAGAGAATCTGAGTGAGAGAGGCAGAAGCCCTAAAACTCTAAGATAAGAAAGTCTCTGCCTTACAGGGAAGCTCTGGAAACCGAGTCACCGCTGGTTCTTCTTGCTGGGAGTGCTTACTCAACACAGCACGCAGCAATCAAACCACACGCTTCTACTGAACACCGCTAATTCCCTCTGCTGCTCTCGCTAGCGGCTCAGACATCACGCTACACCGCAGCAGGCTGAGAAACCATCCTGAACACTAGAACCGATATGCAGTCCAGCTTGAATGTATGTGTATGTGCATGAGTATGAATACAATACAGTGATGATGAGTACGAAGATGGGATGAAGACATACAAGTGCAGAATGTCTCTTTATTTTCAGAACTAGAAACTGTAGTCAAAGAAAACAAAAACACTACTGGACGACAAACTGGTAACACAATGGGCTTTAAACTGGTAACTGACCGGGAAACTAATCACTAAATTAATCACTAAACATAAAAGTAGAGTTACTGAAAATGCGCCCTCTGGTGGTCAGTCAGGGAAGCGTCCCAGATACGCTTGCAGTTTTAAAATGTAGTGTGAGAAGTCCACTTGAGGTTGTGGGTTTTGTTCCAACAAGTCCAGAAAAGTCAGAGCTCTTGGTGTCGTCCTGATTGAAGCCCGAATGCAGGTAGAAGCTCCTCTGTGTTTACCTTCGTGGTCCTGAAGCCCTTCTGGAAAACTCTCTGCAGGCAGCCATATTTCTGGTGGTCACCTCAGCAAGTGGCTGGAGTGTGCAGGTGACCGGATGAATAGAGGTGTAAGTTTGTGTATCTGGCATTTTGTGAAGCAGGTGACTGACCTCACCGGCGTCACCATAAAAGGACACAGAACAATCCGTGTTGTGTTCAGCAGACAGAGCAGTGCTTCATCTCTCAGTGCAGAGACACGAGCTCCTCGCTGTCTAAGAGGAGATTATCCCACAGGATGACAGGTTATTACCGCCGCCTCCTGCCTGGCTTCAGGCCCAGTCCTGCTGTGACGTGTCTGATGAGTGATACTGAGATCTGGCTGCTGCTGCAGGAGGTCTGCTCTATCCTGGACTTTAATAACCTGAACTGGTCAGAAATCAGCAGATACTCAGCAGGTTCAAACAGCCAGAGTCATGTAGTAGAGGATGTTCAAACTATGCCTTATGAATACAGACTAGTGATTTTTATCTGCTTGTTTTCCAGCTCATGTCAAATTCCAGAATTGTGTGTGTGTGTGTGTGTGTGTGTTGTTTGCATGATCTCTGTGCTCTGATATATTATATTATATTATATTATATTATATTATATTATATTATATTATATTATATTATTCATTCATTCATTGTCTACCGCTTATCCGAACTATTCTCGGGTCACGGGGAGCCTGTGCCTATCTCAGGCGTCATTGGGCATCAAGGCAGGATACACCCTGGACGGAGTGCCAACCCATCGCAGGGCACACACACACTCTCATTCACTCACACAATCACACACTACGGACAATTTAGAGATGCCAATCAACCTACAATGCATGTCTTTGGACTGGGGGAGGAAACCAGAGTACTCGGAGGAAACCCCCGAGGCACGTATATTATATTATATTATATTCTAATCTAGCCATGGGGGTCACAGTCCAGTGGCTTCTGTACCGGTCCAAGCCCGGATAAATAGAGAGGGTTGCGTCAGGAAGGGCATCCGGCGTAAAACATTGCCAAATTTAACCATGCGAATCGTCAGTACTCTGAATTTCATACCGGATCGGTCGAGGCCCGGGTTAACAACGACCGCCATCGGCACCGTTGACCTACAGGGCGCCGGTGGAAATTGGGCTACTGTTGGTGGAAGAAGTAGAGGAGGGAGGAGAGTGCACAGACAGAGAGAGAAGAGGAAAGGTAAGAGTGTAGGACTGAGAATAGGAACTCTGAATGTTGGTACTATGACAGGGAAAGGTAGAGAGCTGGCTGATATGATGGAGAGAAGGAAGGTGGATATACTGTGTGTACAGGAGACCAGGTGGAAGGGTAGCAAGGCTCGTAGTATAGGAGCAGGATTCAAGCTGTTTTATTATGGTGTGGATAGTAAGAGAAATGGGGTAGGTGTGGTCCTGAAGGAGGAGTTTGTGAGGAATGTTCTGGAGGTGAAGAGAGTGTCAGACAGGGTGATGAGTCTGAAGTTAGAGATTGAAGGGGTGATGTTGAATGTTGTTAGTGGTTATGCCCCACAGGTAGGTTGTGAGTTGGAGGAGAAAGAGAGATTCTGGAGTGAATTAGATGAAGTGATGGAGAGTATTCCCACGGGTGAGAGAGTGGTGATAGGAGCAGATTTTAATGGACATGTTGGTGAGGGGAACACAGGTGATGAGGAGGTGATGGGCAAGTTTGGAGTTAAGGAAAGGAACCTTGAAGGACAGATGGTAGTGTACTTTGCTAAGAGGATGGACATGGGTGTGGTTAACACTTATTTTCAGAAGAGGGAGGAGCATAGAGTGACTTACAAGAGTGGAGGTAGGAGAACACAGGTAGACTACATCCTATGTAGAAGAGGCAATCTGAAAGAGATTAGTGACTGTAAAGTGGTAGTGGGAGAGAGTGTAGCCAGACAGCATAGGATGGTGGTGTGTAGGATGACTTTGATGGTCTGTAAGAAGAAGAGGTCAAAGATAGAGAAGAAAACCAAGTGGTGGAAGCTGAAAAAGGAGGAATGTTGTGAGGAATTTAGACAGAAGTTGAGGCAGGCTCTGGGTGGTCAGGTAGTGCTGCCAGATGACTGGGAAACTACAGCAGAAGTGATCAGGGAGACGGGGAGAAAGGTGCTGGGTGTGTCATCTGGAAGGAGGAAAGAAGATAAGGAGACTTGGTGGTGGAATGAGGAAGTTCAGGATAGTGTCCAGAGGAAGAGATTAGCCAAGAAGAAGTGGGACATGGACAGGACTGAAGAGAATAGACAGGAATACAAGGAGTTACAGCGCAGAGTGAAGAGGGAGGTGTCTAAGGCCAAGCAGAAGGCATATGACGAGTTGTACACTAGGTTAGACACTAGAGAAGGAGAGAAGGACTTGTACAGGTTAGCTAGGCAGAGGGATCGAGATGGGAAGGATGTGCAGCAAGTTAGAGTTATTAAGGATAGAGATGGAAGGGTGCTCACAAGTGAGGAGAGTGTACAGAGGAGATGGAAGGAATACTTTGAGGAGCTGATGAATGAGGAAAATGAGAGGGAAAAAAGAGTAGAAGGGGTGAACTCTGTGGAACAGAAAGTAGATAAGATTAGAAAGGATGAAATCAGGAAGGCTTTGAAGAGGATGAAGAGTGGAAAGGCAGTTGGTCCTGATGACATCCCGGTGGAGGTCTGGAAGTGTCTGGGAGAGGCAGCAGTGGAATTTTTAACTAGTTTGTTCAACAGGGTTTTAGAGAGTGAGAGGATGCCTGAGGAATGGAGAAGAAGTGTGTTAGTGCCGATCTTTAAGAATAAGGGTGATGTGCAGAGTTGCAGTAACTATAGGGGGATAAAGTTGATGAGCCATACAATGAAGCTATGGGAAAGAGTAGTGGAAGCTAGGTTAAGGAAGGTAGTGGAAATTTGTGAGCAGCAGTATGGCTTCATGCCCAGAAAGAGCACAACAGATGCAATTTTTGCTCTGAGGATTTTGATGGAGAAGTATAGGGATGGTCAGAAGGAGTTGCACTGTGTGTTTGTAGACTTGGAGAAAGCGTATGACAGGGTGCCAAGAGAAGAGCTGTGGTACTGTATGAGGAAGTCAGGAGTAGCAGAGAAGTATGTCAGAGTGGTGCAGGACATGTATGAGAGGAGCAGGACAGTGGTGAGGTGTGCTGTAGGTCAGACAGAGGAGTTCAAAGTGGAGGTGGGACTGCATCAGGGATCGGCTCTGAGCCCCTTCCTGTTTGCTATAGTGATGGACCAGTTGTCAGAGGAGGTCAGACAGGAGTCTCCTTGGACAATGATGTTTGCAGAGGACATTGTGATCTGTAGTGAGAGCAGGGAGCAGGTGGAGGAAAACCTGGAGAGGTGGAGGTTTGCGCTGGAGAGAAGAGGAATGAAAGTCAGTCGTAGTAAGACTGAGTACATGTGTGTGAATGAAAGGGAGGGAAGTGGAACAGTAAGGTTACAGGGTGAAGAGGTGAAGAAGGTACAGGAGTTTAAGTACTTGGGGTCAACAGTCCAGAGTAATGGAGAGTGTGGGAAAGAGGTAAAGAAGCGAGTGCAGGCAGGTTGGAATGGGTGGAGAAAGGTGTGGGGAGTTCTGTGTGATAGGAAAATATCAGCGAGAATCAAGGGGAAGGTGTACAGGACAGTGGTGAGAGCGGCCATGCTGTATGGTTTAGAGACAGTGTCACTGAGGAAGAGACAGGAGTCAGAGCTAGAGGTAGCAGAGCTGAAGATGTTGAGGTTCTCTTTGGGAGTGACAAGATTGGACAGGATTAGGAACGAGTACATCAGAGGGACAGCTCATGTTGGACGTTTGGGGGACAAAGTTAGGGAGGCCAGATTAAGATGGTTTGGACATGTTCAGAGGAGGGAGTGTGAGTATATTGGTAGGAGAATGTTGGACATGGAGCTGCCAGGCAGGAGGCAAAGAGGAAGGCCAAAGAGGAGGTATATGGATGGAATTAATGAGGATATGAAGCTAGTGGGTGCAAGTGTTGAGGATGCAGAAGATAGGGATAGGTGGAGAGAGATGATTCGCTGTGGAGACCCCTGAAGGGAAAAGCCCAAAGAAGAAGAAGATATTATAGTATATTATATTATATTATGGCACACAATCACAAGGATTTATTCTGTCTCTTGGCCTGAAATGCACTCCTAGTCGCTTCCTCAGAAGCTCAGAGTAAACACAAATCACACATAATGGGCTTCCACAGAGGCATTTATTTCTTTTCTGCAGGAAAGAGGAAGAGTGTGTGATGTAGTGCCGTGCTTTCTGAAGGCCACTGAGTAAATCAGGGATTATTCTGAGAGTCAGCTTCCTCTGGATCATCAGAACATCATCAGAATAATAATAATAATAATAATAATAATAATAATAATAATAATAATAATTATTATTATTATTATTATTATTATTATTATTATTATTATTATTATTGAAAGATTTTGCTGTGTGAATCCAGGCCAGTGCAGTGGGTGAGAGAGAGAGACTGCAATGCAGCTCAGTGCTTCTAAAAAAAGAGAAAGAGAAAACAAGCTGAACTCACCGGAATGCTGAAGCTCGCACTAACGTGTTAACGGCTCCGGGGAATCAGGACGCAGGAAACTGGAGCGTTAAGGAGATTTCCACACATCTACACTTCTACTGAATCTGCGCTCTCAAAGGACTTCATTGTTTTAGTGTCAAGATTTAAAACACATAAGATTATTTTAAAGAATTTTGTCACCTCTACCGCAGCAGTCTGGGAGCAGTCTCTACACCGCTGAACAGATTTTACAGACAATTATTACACCACAAAATATACAACAAAATATTTAAACAGGAATTATTATTATATTAATTATTACTGGAAATGTTTACTGTAATGTCATCTTACTGATATGTAGAATTTGACAGACAGACAGATAGATAGACAGATAGATAGATAGATAGATAGATAGACAGACAGATGATAGATAGATAGAGAGATAGATGGATAGATAGATAGATAGATAGATAGATAGATAGATAGATAGATAGATAGATAGATAGATAGATAGATAGATGGATAGATAGATGGACAGACAGACAGACAGACAGATAGATAGATAGACAGACAGACAGACAGACAGACAGACAGACAGACA
>JAUCMX010000030.1:649894-694894 GCA_033459395.1 Hemibagrus guttatus | reverse complement strand
AGAGATTATTAGACTACAAATCAGCTCTTGTGTGTGCAGCTCTTTACTCTTCTCCAGATACAGCAGTTCGGTCCAAAACCCCAGAACACTTTTGATAGATACTGACCACTGCAGACCGGGAACACCCCACAAGAGCTGCAGTTTTGGAGATGTTCTGATCCAGTGGTCTAGCCATCACAATTTGGTCCTTCATCAAACTCGCTCAAATCCTTACGCTTGTCCATTTTTCCTGCTTCTAACACATCAACTTTGAGGACAAAATGTTCACTTGCTGCCGAATATATCCCACCCACTAACAGGTGCCATGATGAGGAGATACTCAGTCTTATTCACTTCACTGGTCACTTCTCAGGATGTTAGGACTGACCGATGTACTGATGTTATCATTTCTGAAGTGTATTAGAGATTAGATTAAAAATGAGTTACAACGATGGTTACAGCTTGTTATCTTCCACAACTTTATTTCCAGTGTATTCCCTTAAACCCTTAAACCATGTTATTGATCGATCATCAGAACATCTACACAGACCTTAACACAGTGATGATTACTCTTTATTCTGTACTCTGAAATCTCCAGGACACCGGTTCTGCCCGGAGGACTGTTTGTTATCAACAAATCCTGGTTCAACCACCTGGGGAAGTTCGACACGGCCATGGATATCTGGGGAGGAGAGAACTTCGGTGCGTGAAATGAACTCTCAAGATCTTCTCACACTGAATAGAATCTTTACTCTGATATACTGATCACGCTCAGGAATATAGACAAAAAACCTACAATGAATTTTAATGACTTCTTGATGATATTGGCTTTATTAGCGAGACGTTTGTAGGGCCTGGTTACTGAGAACAATGTTGTTTGCACCAACATTAGAATGTTCGCTGCGAGTTCCTCTGCTCTCTCTCAGAGACCTGGCAGCAGGTGGAACGTCTCAGTCTGAGGAACACATTTCGCTCTTCACGTCACATCAAGCAGCACGATGTGTGTTCATGTAGCTGTTAACGCTGCTGTAAAAACACATTGTTAACACATTTCTGGTCCTTCAGAGCTCTCCTTCAGAGCCTGGATGTGTGGAGGAAGTCTGGAGATCGTCCCCTGCAGCAGAGTCGGCCATGTTTTCCGCAAGAAACATCCGTACATCTTCCCAGACGGCAGTGCCAACACTTATATAAAGTAAGATCCTTCAGCAGGATTCACACTTACATCTTCCCTCTGATTGGACGAGACGTCTGTCACTCAGGATATACAGGAAGTCCAGTAGGCTGCAGCAGTAGGAAGTGGATTGGTGTGTGTATGAACGCAGCTCTGCTCTTATAGCGCTCCTTATATCCTTTAATCTGGAATAGTTTGGTCTTCTGAACATTCCTGCATTCTTCAGGTGTGTTTTTAGAGATCGCAAACTAATCTTTACGCCATGATACGCTATCAGTATATCCAAGTAGATCCAATCAGTACTGTTCCTCAACAACACACTAAGTACAGTCCACACTTCTTCCTCCACACGATGCAGGAAAACTGTGACCTGCTTAATAATGTGGAGCAACCTCTTTAAGTAGGTTTATATTTAATTAAGATCACCTGGTAAACTAATTAACTAACCCGTCTGAGCACAATAACACTTATAAGAAAAGAATTATAAGAGAAATAAAACAAAAACCTTCACTGGAAAAGTAACAAAATGTTTATTTAGTAAAAATGCTAGGGATTTCAACACAAAGGATGTTTAGCAGCACAGGAGATGTAGCTGGTCCATACAGCTCCATGTTTTGTGATTGTAGAAGCATAAAAACATGTGTGTGTGTGTGTGTGTGTGTGTGTGTGTTAAATCTTATTGCTCTAGATGGATCATAAAAGAACTCTCTATAAAGTTATGAGTGTGTTTTCCTCCTGAAATGTTTTGTTTGTAGCTTCTTGTGAGGCTTTAACACACCTAGTACAGCAGCGCAGCACTTGAAGCTTCTTGACACTAAAATCTCTCGCCGCTGTGATGTTGTTGGTTTCAGGAACACCAGACGTACCGCCGAGGTTTGGATGGACGAGTATAAAATCTACTATTTCTCCGCTCGACCTGCAGCCAGGGGCAAGTCCTATGGAGAGTGAGTTAAAGCTCACGGCTTTCAGATGATTGGTGGACGTCGCAGCGGACGTCGATTGTTTTTAATACTGTGTACATACAGCAGTCAGCTCATGGTACCGGTTATGACGTCTTTCCACTAGACAGAGATGAGCTCAGGCTCACGATTCCGCACTGAGTTTATATAAAACGCTCGAACGTTTTCAGGGCCTCTGTGAGGAGTGTGTGTGGTGTGTAAAAGGTTTTTTCTTCTTTGTTGTGTCTCTCGTCAGCATTCGGGGCCGACAAGAGCTAAGAAAAAGCCTGAAGTGCAAATCCTTCCAGTGGTATTTGGACAACGTCTATCCCGAGCTGAAGTGAGTGTGTGTTATTGTGTGTGTGTGTGTGTGTGTGTGTGTGTGATTGTGTATAGCTAATTGTCTGATTGATAAGTTAAATATTTTATATACTATATTCTGTTCCAGAGCTCCAGATGAGTCACATTCAAAACCCGGACTGATCCAGCAGAGACAGAACTGCCTCGAAACCCAGCAAGTCGAGGGACAGGAAGTTCCACTTCTCACACTCGCCCCGTGCGTCAACTCCAAGACAGCAAAGCAGGTAGAACACACACACACACACACACACACACTGGGGTTACAGGGAATGGAGTCAGTGCTACCCAGAAAGACAGTTTTTCCCCCAATATGTACATACAACATACAACAATAAAACAAACAGGGAAAATAAGAGCTAGTTTAAGTGTTTTTGAGGAAGAGGTAGGTCTTCATCTGTCGTTTGAAGATACCAGACATCTAGGGGAAGTTCATTCCACCAGCTCGGTGCAGAACAGAGAAGAGTCTAGATGTAGACCTACCTCTGACCCTGAGAGAGGGTGGACCAGTGGAGCAGTGCTAGAGGATCTGAGGGAGAGAGGTGCAGTGTGAGGAGTAATGAGAGCTTTGAGGTCAGATGGAGCTGGTCCATTCCTGGCTTTGTAGGCAAGGGTCAGTCTTTTGAATCTGGTGCAGCTTCAGGAAGCCAGTGGAGGAGCAGCAGTGTGTTGGTGTGGGAGAACTTAGGCAGGTTGAAACCGTAGCTGCATTTTGTATCATTTGCAGTGGATGAATTGTGTTCAGAGGTAGACTTGAGAGCTGCAATAGTCCAGTCTCGAAATGACCAGACACTGAACAAGCACCTGAGCAGCCTGTGTGGATAGAAATGCTCGAGTCCATTTGTTGTTGTACAGAAGAAACCCACATGAGCGTGTGACATTAGCAACACGGGAGGAAAAGGTCAGTTGATTGTCCATGGTTACAGTGAGTTTTTTCGGCAGTGGCTCATTTTTTGTAAGCAGAAATGCAGTGTATTATTTCCAACCCGCTACAGATGACCCCCGATTGAGTTATACAGAAACTCACCTGTAATATAGAGCACTGTTATAAAGAAATAAAGCAAATCTTTCATCTTAAATCCGTCCTGATATTTATATATCTGTTTATTCACTTCACAGACGTCTGAATGTTCAGAGTTTACTGTATGAGTGGAACTTAACAATTAAAGAAATGGCTTTACACAATAAATGAATAAATGATGAATGAAAGTTCCTTACACACTTTCCTAAATGAATAATTCCTAATATTTCTTATATTTATATACTTATATCTAAATTCCTTATATTTCTGTGTTTCTGTCCAATGAAACTTACACTTTGTGGTTCTAATGAGTTCATTTATATACACCGATCAGCCATAACATTATGACCACCTGCCTAATATTGTGTCGGTTCGCCTTTTGCTGCCAAAACAGTCCTGACCCGTCGAGGCATGGACTCCACTAGATCCCTGAAGGTGTGCTGTGGGATCTGACACCAAGATGTTAGCAGCAGATCCTTTAAGTCCTGTAAGTCTGACCACATACTGACCACTGCAGACCGGGAACACCCCACAATAGCTGCAGTTTTGGAGATGTTCTGATCCAGTGGTCCAGCCATGACACTTTGGCCCTTTTGGTCAAACTCGCTCAAATCCTTACACTTGTCCATTTTTCCTGCTTCTAACACATCAACTTTGAGGACAAAATGTTCACTTGCTGCCTAATATATCCCACCCACTAACAGGTGCCATGATGAGGAGATACTCAGTCTTATTCACTTCACCGGTCACTGCTCACAGTGTTATAGCTGACCGGTGTAAATATAACACATTACAGGCATTCTGCTGCCTTCAGCCTTCACAATAAACTCTGATTTGCACAACCAGCTATTTCCTTAAGCCTCTTTCTGCTTCATTCACATGAACGATGATAATAACTGGTGCTTCTACTTAGATCAGTCCACCAGCTGATGGAAATGGACTTATGGGAAATTTTCCCTCATTATAAATGAATGATGTTCTGTCTGTGAGTCTGATCTGAAACAAGTCGGCTTTCGGTGTGTTTTAGATGTGTGTTTTCCCCTCTGTTGGAGAACCTTACACAGAATTTTCCTGGTTGAAGATGAAATCTGAGCTGCTTTTTAGATGAATAAGCACTCGGAGCATCTCAGAGAGCAGAAATGGGTTTGAGATCAACATTTACTTTGAAGATACAAACATTTCTGTGGAATTTTTTATTTTTATTTTTTTGGAATAGGCTAAAAACAGAAATCCTGAGTGTCTACTTTCATATGAGCTTCATATTAACCTCCTGGAGGAAAACCTGTAGGAAAAAGGCAGTTTTATATTTGCTCTTTGAAGGGACTGTATATTGAGCAGCAGTGTGGAGTATAGTTCTGTTCCTATCTGAATCAACAGACGGGTGTTAAATAAATATAATTAATCATCATCCTAAGTACAGAGACGCTCTGGTACTCATTGTTCCCGGACCTGTTGTTTCAGGAGTGGATCTACACACACGGACAGCAGATTCGGCAGCAGCACTTCTGCATGTCCGTCTTTACCCCGCTGCCCGCTGCACAGATCCTCCTCACGCCCTGCAACATCAGCGACAGCAGACAGGTAGCACCATCACATGACAGGTTTGAATCTGGGAAGTACAGGAATATGAATAATAATGAGGAAAATATGAAGAAAATGGTTGTCATGGTTGTGTTTGTGATCAAATGTCTCCACAATGATAGGAATATCTGACTGTTTTAAACAATTCCTTCGTCCCCACATGAAACTTCTTGTTCCTCTTTGGTTACTGTGTTTAGGAGAGCAGTTAATAAACTTGTGTCCAGCGCAGCGATAGACAGAAGCAGTAGACAGGATAGTAAGCGTGTGCGTTTCTGTAACCTGTGTTTATTTCCAGCACTGGCAGAAAGCAGGAACCCACCTGGAGCACCAGGTATCACACTTCTGTCTGGACAGTGAGATGGCTCTGGATGGTGTGGAGAGCAGCAGGATGTTGGTGATCAGCCCGTGTGAGCTCTCAGTGCAGACACAGAGATGGGAAATGCCTTTCTCCTGACCCTGAGCTTCTCCAGGTCACAGTGTGAGAGAGGCTCCTGTGTGGAACTGCAGGGACGACGACAAACATCTGCTGCAACTGCGGTCACCTCCATTATCTGTAGCCGAAGAGGTAAAGGAGGGAGGAGAGTGTGTCCAAAACACTATCTATCTTATCTATCTATCTATCTATTTTTTGTCTCTGTCTGTCTGTCTGTCTGTCTGTCTATCTATCTATCTATCTATCTATCTATTTTTGTTTATTTATTGACTTGTATGTTTTTTTCACGTATTTGTTTGTTTATTTATTTATTTATGATACTCATTTGTCTGTGTAAAGTTACTTCTGGTCATTTTTTTGGTATTTTATTTTAGGATCCCTGAAGTGTCACAGAAGAGAAATGAGGAGCTGGGCATGTGTTCGAACCTGAGCAAGAACTTTATAATAACAATGGGGAACTAAGAAGTACAGAAAACACACACACACACACACACACACACACACACTGTGCCGTGAAAATCTGATTTCTTCTGTTTTTGCATATTTCTTAATTTATTTTAAATACTTCGTCATTTAATTACGTAAAAAACTTCAAACAAAGAAAACACAAAATGCAGTTTTTAAATGATTTAAAAGAAAGTTCTCCAAAACTTGGTCTTATGTGGTGAAAAAATCACCGCCCCCTTTGTTACTCAATCCTTCTAACTTAATGTAAGAAGGATGGGTATAACTGCATCAGCTGAACTGGACACACTGAGAGTGTATTACTGCTGGAACCAGTGCTGACCAACAGGAACATGAGTCTCACGTTTGTCAGAAACACCTCGATGACCTCAAGGCCTTTAAGGATAAAGATCTGTGGACTGCTGAGTTAAAAATGGACCTAAAACTAAGTCAGCGTTCCACAATAAGAGCATCAGTGGAACCTGGTGGTGATGGTGGTGTGATGATGTGGAGATCCATGAATTCTTGTTCTCTTTCAGGAACATCCAGGCATCAGTCAATGATCTGAAGCTGAAGCTCAGCGAAGTTATGAAGCAAGACAACCATCTAAAGCACAAGAGCGAGTCCACATCTGAATAGAGATGCTGGTGCAGAAACTCAAACAGACACAACAGCTCACACTGAGCTCACCAGTGCAGCTGAATTAAAGCGTTTATCTTCAAGATTTAGTGATAAAAACAAGATGGAAATCAGAGAGGGGGCAAATACTTTTTCATGGCTGTGTGTGTGTGTGTGTGTGTGATATTAATCTTGGTCATCTCAAAGCATTATGCAATAAATCTGCTTGTACTGTACAACATCATTTAATAAATAGTCTATAATTCTTAACAACATGGCTGCCATCTGCTCCAGAAATTTACCATGGAGATATTTTTGCTAAACACATGAAATGTGAAAGTATTTAAATCTGCTTACGGTGCATGAAAAGACACTGGTTAGTAAAGTTAAACTCATCTTCAAGCACTACACAACCAGAGGATGAGGTTCCTGCTCCATCACGCTGAGCTCTGTTCACTACAGGTGAAGGTGGAGGGCTGTTTTAAGGTTAAAGACCTTACAAGGGGGGTGGGCTTGTTGGTTAGCACGTTTGCCTCACACCTCCAGGGTTGGGGGTTCGATTCCTGCCTCCGCCATGTGTGTTGAGTTTGCATGTTCTCCCCGTACCTTGGGGGTTTCCTCCGGGTGCTCCGGTTTCCTCCCCCGGGCCAAAGACATGCCTTGTAGGTTGATTGGCATCTCTAAATTTTCCGTAGTGTGTGAATGAGTGTGTGTGTGCCCTGTGATGGGTTGGCACTCCGTCCAGGGTGTATCCTGCCCTGATGCCCGATGACGCCTGAGATAGGCACAGGCTCCCTGTGACCCGAGGATAGATCGGATAAGCGGTACACAATGAATGAATGAATGATCTTTAATACAGATATACACTGAGATCGTCAGAAAGAACGGGACAAGCGCCACCTGCTGGTAGGAACTGGTACATCATTAGCAACACGGGTTTACCATAATATTTCATTGTAAAATATTTAACAACATTAAAATTTATTAAAATGTAAAAATACATATTGTTTAACCAGTGCTGGTCTGAACGATGACTCTCTGAAACTTCAGTTACACTGGAAAGTTCTGTTTATTAAGCACCTCGTATGTAGCTAGCTAATGTCAGTAATATGTAATGCTGATGCTACCTGATGTTAGTCAGAATGTTAGTGCTAAAGAATTTTTATTGTGCCAGAACTTTTAGACATCACAGTAGACTAAACTCAAGCTCAGTTCTTTTTCTTCTTATTATTACATTTTTAACAGTAATATAGTGTTATATTCAGTAGATTCCCAGCTAACAGATCTTCCTGTTCTTTGAAGGACATCCTATTTAACGTTAGGGCAGTAAAGTATGAATGAAAAGAGTTATAAATAATGTGTATGCAAATATGGAGGAGTATAAAAAGACCTAAACATGTGGAATTCCCTCTCAGATGCGTCCAGTGTTCAGATTTGAAGGCATTGGCTAGGGGTTTGATTGATAATGTAAGTAATAGAGGTGAAAAGGACACAGGGATGAGTCACATGACAAACTGGACATGATTTGGAGTACCGGAAACAGAAAAAACAGTCATTAGTCATTTATGTTGATCTCTTTTTAAGAAAAATACATTTATATTCATTTCTGTGAGCTTCAGTGGATGTAAACATTTGTTCTCACACAGAGATCCTGTGTGAGTGTGTGCGTGTTCGTTCCACTCGAGCATCCGTAGTGACGTCACTCACAAGGGACTCGCTAATGTTTTGTTGTATTTCTCCGTTAGCCTGTTAGCCAGTGTCTCAGTTACGCTTGAGTTTATTAACCTTTAATATCACGACACACTGTTAACTTATACTGAGCAGTTTTTTTTAAATGTATAGACGCCGGGGTGTAAAATATGCCGGTCCACCAACAACCCCGAAGTAAGCCAACTAGCTAGCCTACTAGCTAAGATGCTATCTTGCTAACATCGCTTGCGCTTGTTGTTGTTCTTCTGCCTCCTTTCGAGTCAGGTCTTGTTTCATAGTGTTTGTGGCTTTAGGGTTCTCCAGCAAGCAAAGTAAAGTTGCTAAGCTTCATATGTGTTTAACTGTGTGAACGCTGTGTTTCTCACAAAACAGCTGAGTTAACTAGCTGAGGTGAATCTCTTCTGTTTCAGCAGTAACCCCATGTTTGTCCGGCCCCTGAGTGCAGTGGGCTCTGCTCCATCTGCTGCTGCTGCTGCTTGGAGACAATGGTACTGGAGAAGTACATTTCCACTCGTCAACACCAGAAACCCCTTCACTTCCCCCAGACCCTCCTGTCACTTCACCCGGACTGAGCTGCCCAGCACTGGTCACCCAAGACACCTCCATCTCTCATCTGGCCTGATGAAGCAACCAGATTCAGAGCCTCCTGTTAAAAGGAGGAAGAGTTTGAAGTGTGAGCGCTCGGGTGGAGGTGTGCAGCGCTCGGGTGAAGGTGTGCAGCGCTCGGGTGAAGGTGTGCAGCCCTCGGGTGAACGTGTGCAGCCCTCGGGTGAAGGTGTGCCGCCCTCGGGTGGAGGTGTGCAGCCCTCGGGTGGAGGTGTGCCGCCCTCGGGTGGAGGTGTGCAGCCCTCGGGTGGAGGTGTGCAGCCCTCGGGTGAATGTGTGCCGCCCTCGGGTGGAGGTGTGCAGCCCTCGGGTGAAGGTGTGCCGCCCTCGGGTGGAGGTGTGCAGCCCTCGGGTGGAGGTGTGCCGCCCTCGGGTGGAGGTGTGCAGCCCTCGGGTGGAGGGGTGCAGCCCTCGGGTGGAGGTGTGCAGCCCTCGGGTGGAGGTGTGCAGCCCTCGGGTGGAGGTGTGCCGCCCTCGGGTGAAGGTGTGCAGCCCAGCCCTAAACGCTCATCTTCACGAGAGAGGAGAGAGTCCGGTCCTGCATGGCTGCACAAAGTTCCTGAAGTTCCTCCAGGGGAAAGTTCTCCAAGCCTGATTAAAAAAGGTCACTATGCAGCACGACATCTTCTACATCGTAATGAATCATGATGTTCTTTATTCTTAATATTAATGGGTTCTCTTACAGAGTTAACGAGGCGGTGGGAGAACCTTACCGAGAGCTGCATAAGCAAAAGTGTTGGCCCCTTCGATTTCTCTGTGATGTCCTACAATATTCTCTCTCAAGAACTTCTTCTCAGCAATACTTACCTTTATAAACACTGTCACCCTCGTGTGCTGGAGTGGCATCATCGCTTCCCTAACCTCATACAGGAGCTGGAGCAGCATGCGGCGGACGTGAGGAAGTTACTGAGCTGCACTTTCACCAGGACGAGTTGTTTTATGAACCTTTACTGTGTGTGTTGTGTGTGGTTAAAATGTATTTGTCTCCATAGATAATGTGTCTTCAGGAGGTTCAAGAGGACCATTATCAGAAGCAGATCAAACCCAGTCTAGAACATTTAGGTATAAAATATTTAACATATTTAATTATATATTCACTCTCATGTTCATGAAGCTCAGCCTCCAGGCTCTACAGTGGCTCGTAGATATTCTAATAAATGATTGACAGAAGGCGTATCCAAACACGAACATTCGTTCTGGACAGGAAGTAACTGTGAGCTTGCATATTTTCCCTCTTTCCTTTAAGGCTACCACTGCGAGTACAAACGCCGGACTGGCAACAAGCTGGACGGCTGCATGGTGGCTTTCAAGAAGTCTCGCTTCACACTCTTCTCTTCTCACCCCGTGGAGTTTTTCCGACAAGGAATCCCCATCCTGGACCGGGATAACGTGGGACTGATTGTGGTGCTGAAGCCCGTAGGGGTGTCAGAGTCTGACCGCAACGTCTGCGTGGTCACCACTCACCTGCTGTACAACCCGCGGCGTGGTGACATCAAGCTGGCACAGTTGGCACTGCTGCTGGCCGAGATCGGTCGTGTAGCGCGGCAGGACGACGGCACGACCTGCCCTATACTGCTGTGTGGTGACTTTAACTCGGTGCCCTCAAGTCCGCTCTACTCCTTCATCACGGACAGGAAGCTGAAGTATGTAGGAATACCCATCGGGAAGGTGAGACGCACCAGCAGGGGTACACTATACACTCACACACACTCTCTCTCTCTCTCTCTCTCTCTCTCTCTCTCTCTCTCTCTCTCTCTCTCACACACACACACACACACATTTCATTTCCACTTCCTGTTGTAGGTATCAGGACAGGAAGTAAGCCCTCGAGGACAGCGAATCCTTAATTCACCCCTGTGGCCCTCCAGTCTTGGGATCTCCCAGATGTGCCAGTATGAAGGCCAAACTCATGGTGTGACCCCTCACTCTGTACTTCTAAAGAGTTATTCCTGAGGCAGTGCCATTACTTATTCTCTCATCACAATATACTGCTGTGTTTAATCTAAAAATCCAGCCAGGAGGCAAATCCAGTGATCATATTCTTACTCATACTCCCACCTACTTGCACTAAACCCTGGGGCAAAAAAAACAGGGCAAAAATGACTAGTGATTTTATTTCAGGTTGTGTACGAGGCCTGATTTTTGCACTGAGTCATGAACACAAGTTTTTTTAATAATAAGTAAAGATTTTTGACAGATTCTCAATAAAATTGAACATGCCCCAGTTTACTGTGATGTCAGTTGTCATGTGATATCAGTGTGTGTAAAGGTGTGCTACAAATAAGAAATAATAATAATAATAATAATAATTCACATCACATTGTTTGTGTTCGAGTTTATCCAGCTGTGGTTTATTAAACACTGCATGATTTATCCTGCACAGCTACAGAGATTATGGGAATTTGGTTGATTTAAGCCATAATAACTCTAATAATACTGAACTGGACTCTATTTATTTATTTATTTATACTTATATATGTGTGTATGTATGTATGTATGTATGTATTTATTTATTTATTTGTACTTATATATGTGTGTATGTATGTATGTATGTATGTATTTATTTATTTATATCTCCACTACAGGTCCTGATGTAAAGAAATCAAAGAAAGTGTAAGATCTGTTTAATTCGAGTTTATTTTCTAAATGTAAAGAATAATCTGAAACCATATCAGTCTGATACTGTAGGACTTCACAGCTCTGTTTATCTGAAAGTATTGAGTATTTATTTCTCTTTTTTTTTGAACAGCATTGAGCACACTCTTAAGCTGACTTCGGTCTACTCTCACTACCTGAAAGAGAGTGGACATCGAGAAATCACCACCTTCCACTCGCGCACAGCCATCACTGTCGATTACATCTTCTACTCACCGGCACAGAGGGGCGAGTCTGACCAGACAGGTGAGAGCTGTGTGTGTGTAATTATTTAAAAAAAATTTTTGTACAATATTAGGCAGGTGGATATAATGTTATGGCTGATCGGTGTATATGTCCATGAGTAAGTATCAGTATTATTATTATTATTATTATTATTATTATTATTATTATTATTATAACTTCATATTGTAGCTCCAGATATAATAGATGATTTCTTCTGTGGTTGTTAGCTATTGTACCAAAAGCACATTAAATAAACAAATGCACTGATTTTCTGGACTCCAGTTTAACCCACAGAGCTGTGTGTTTTTTTTCCCAGAATGCAGTGCTACACGACAGCGAGGCCTGCAGCTGTTGTCCAGGCTGGCCCTGGTCAGCGAGGCCGAGCTGAAGAAAGTGAACGGTCTGCCCAATCAGCACCACTCGTCTGACCACCTCCCTCTCATCGCCCACTTCCGTCTGCAGTCCTGAGGGCCACTCTTCACGATCACGTCACAAACGTACGATGAGTTTCACGATTTTACACAAAAACCCTAAAGATGACCCTTCAGTCGTTTTGTTTCATCAGATGTTTGTGAATATTACGTGCATCAGCTGCAGACGGGAGACAAACTACATGAGCAGGTTCTACACCAGCACACCTCCATCCACACCTCATTCACATCATGATGGGTTTTTTAACTTCAGATGGATTTGTCTCCACTTCTGTGTTTTATCACTGAAGCTGAAGTGATGACCTGGAAACACCACTGTAGATTTGTTATTAATGGGATTTGTTATTTTTTTTAAGAAAGATCTGAGTTTTATTAAAGTTTACTGTTAATTTATTGAACATGAAGTATAAGCTGGTTTCTTCTAACCCTAACCCTACACTAGCGCTGTAGCTAACAGTCCAGCTGCTGAAAACTGTTCTAGATGTTCAGGTACTCTACAAGGGTGAAGTCATGTCCGGGTATTTTAATCGTTTAATTAATGTTAAATTGTAATCCTAGCTGGACGGTATGATTGGGACCTCGCAGCAGGTCATCAGTGTATGATGAAACTCTGAGTCTCACTTTCTTTGAAGATTCATTTCTCCCAGTTTCATGCCTCAGATCATGATGGCAATTAAAGTATTAATGATCAAATTATTTCTAAAAACGGATCTTGATAACTGATACACCGACCAGGCATAACATTATGACTACCTGCCTAATATTGTGTCGGTCCCCATTTGTTGCCAAAACAGCCCTGACCCGTCCTGCACTGTGTATTCTGACACCTTTCTATCAGAACCAGCATTAACTTCTTCAGCAATCTGAGCAACAGTAGCTCGTCTGTTGGATCGGACCACACGGGCCAGCCTTCGCTCCCCACGTGCATCAGTGAGCCTCGGCCGCCCATGACCCTGTCTCCGGGTCACCACTGTTCCTTCCTTGGACCACTTTTGATAGATACTGACCACTGCAGACCGGGAACACCTCACAAGAGCTGCAGTTTTGGAGATGTTCTGATCCAGTGGTCTAGCCATCACAATTTGGCCCTTTCGGTCAAACTCGCTCAAATCCTTACGCTTGTCCATTTTTCCTGCTTCTAACACACCAACTTTGAGGACAAAATGTTCACTTGCTGCATAATATATCCCACCCCCTAACAGGTGCCATGATGAGGAGATACTCAGTCTTATTCACTTCACCTCTCACTGCTCACAGTGTTATAGCTGACCAGTGTAAATATAACACATTACAGGCGTTCTGCTGCCTTCAGCCTTCACATTAAACTCTGATTTGCACAACCAGCTATTTCCTTAAGCCTCTTTCTGCTTCATTCACGTGAACGAAGATAATTCTTATTCACGTCACCTCTTAGTGGTCATAATGTTATGGCTGACCGATGTACACTCTAAGTGCCACATGACAAATCTACAGAATAATAAATATTTATGTGTTGAATTTTTCTCATTTGTAATAGAATTAGTTGAATAATATATATATATATATTAGTTGCAGCCTGGAGCTCTTATCAACATTTAAAGTATTTTTTTTTTTTACATTCAACAACAACAGTTTTTTTTCTGGTAAATTTGAATTCAGATATATTTATATTAATCATCTGGATCTTGACTCAAGACTCGAGTGTATTAAACCCAAGCTTTTACAGTCCTGATGATAGAGCTTTAGGAGATCTGACCAGATTAGTGCTGATGATATGAAGTGTGTTAGATACACCAGTCAGGTTCCTCCACACCAAACTCACTCATCCATGTCTTTATGGACCTTGCTTTGGTCACTGGTGTGCAGTCATGTTGGAACAGGAAGGGGTCATCCCCAAACTGTTCCCACAAAGAGCATGAAATTGTCCAAAATGTCTTGGTATGCTGAAGCATTAAGGGTTCCTTTCACTGGAACTAAGGGGCCGAGCCCAACCCCTGAAACACAACACCTGATGTGGAGTTCATCACAGTGGTCTGTGATGTAAGGATGCTGCTGGAAGATCATAATATTTAATCATCTGTTCATCATTTTGTACCAGTGTGTAGTGGCGGATTTGACGAGTTCCTTTCCACACAGCTCAGAAACATCAGCAGTTTAAAAAAGATCAGTTCTTCATCACTTCAACAAGACCGCCTTCCCTCCAGAGTCTGGTTCCTCTCATGGTTTCTTCCTCATATCGTCTCTCACCACGCTCATTAGGGATGAATTTAAAATGTATATTCTGAATTTCTATATTTCTGTAAAGCTGCTTTGTGATGAGGTCTGTTGTTAAAAACGTTGTATAAATAAAATTAAACCGTCTCCGAGTTTGTTCTAATACATACACCTGCTATATTGCATCACACCGCTAGATGGCAGCACCAAACCTGCACCGTCACCCTGTTCCACATCACTGACTCATTGGTTTATTAAAGGATTATCAACCCTCTCTCATGTACAAGGTTGATGTTTGGTCTGTCTAGAACATTCTAGCACATTTTAAACAATGTTGTTAATGTCCCGATATTTCTGAACCTGAGTGTAGTTCACTGTATTTGAGCCTGCTCTCCTCACCATGGTGATTTATTGTCTTTTTAAATAAATGTTTATCTGTGAATTAGCTCTAGTTGTACTCTCTGTTAATTAAAATAAATTACATGATACAGCCAAAAGTTTGTGCACCCCTGACCTGTTAAACACCTCATTAAACCCTTCTGAGAAGGTTTCCCCCTAGATGTTGGATTTGTGGGGATTCATTCAGCTAGAAGATCATCAGTGAGATCAGACTCTGATGTTGGGATGCTGAGGAGACTCCAGTTCATCCCAGTGGGGTTGAGGTCAGAGTCAGGGCTCTGTGCAGGACACTCCAGATCTCCACTCCAACCTTCATGTCTTCATGGAGCTGCTTGGTGCATTGTCCTGCTGGAGCTCCACTGAAGAGAATGTCTACACACGTCATGTGTGTAGGTATATGTGTCACATACTTCTGCCATAGTTTCCACACTCACTGTCCCGCAGACCAATCCCGCTTTTTATACTCACTATGTTTTTATATAAAACCCGCCCCCTGTGCTCGGATTGGCTCTCATTTCTACTCCTTCTCTAACTAGCTCTCTGATTGGTCAGTTCACTCTCTGAGGGGCGGACCTGGGCTGTGCCTCCACAGTAAGGCGTTTTCTCTCATGTAGCTGTTTTGCAGCGCATATCTCTGAGGGCTTTCAGTCTGCACCACAGAGGAACCGCTCACTTCACCAGAGCCTCTGCTGTATCGTCTTCTTTGTTTTATAAGATCAGAAAGATCTTGGGCTCCATCCTGAAGCTGAAGATAAGGAATTGCTGAGTAAAAACAGCAGGCGTGCGAGCGACAGAGAGAGAGAGAGAGAGAAAAGACGTTATTGACGGTTTTAACTTTACGGTGCAGCCGTGTAACCTTTCTCCAGGAATCACTGTGTGTGTGTTTGTGTTTTATCCGTGCTTTTTAGGGTAACGTGTGTGTGTTGTGACGAGCTTGGCCTGTAAATAGAGAGAGAGAGAGAGAGAGAGAGAGAGAGAGAGAGGGGAGTGAAGCGCAGCACCATGTTCAGCTGGCTCGGAACAGACGACAGGAGGAAACGGGATCCTGAGGTGTTTCACACGGTCAGTGAGGGACTCAAGAAGCTCTACAAAACCAAACTGCTGCCTTTAGAGGAACATTATAAATTCCACGAGTTCCACTCACCGGCGCTGGAGGATGCGGACTTCGACAACAAGCCCATGGTGCTGCTGGTGGGTCAGTATTCCACCGGGAAGACCAGCTTCATACGGTACCGGTCACACTGCTGTCTCACAGCGCCATCACACCGCTCTTTATTATTATTATTATTATTATTATTATTATTATTATTATTATTATTATTACACTTACCCTTATAGACACACAATGTAATGTCAGGTCACTCAGAACATAATGAACTTTTTATATATATTTGTATTTATTTATTTATTTATTTATTTATTTATTTATTTATAATTTTTTAAACATATTTATCTCTAATTCTTAAAAAAAAAAAGTTAAAATATTTTTAAATATTAACAAAAAATAATAAAAAATTTATAAAAAAATACCAATATTGAAAAATATTTCATAATAATTAAATAAATAATAAACATTCATCTCTAATTTAAAAAAAAGTAAAACAAATGTTATTTGTAACAAATTAACAAAACATAACAAATATTAATAAAAATAAAAATACTGAATATTATTTAATAATAATAAATAAATAAATAACAAACATAAATCTCTACTTTAAAAAAAAAAAGTAAAAATATTTTAAAGTATTAAAATTTTTATTTATTAACAAAACGTCATAAATACAAATACCAAATATAAATATTGAAAATTAATTAATTAATTTACAAAATGTATTAAGATTTATTTATTTATTTATTTATTTAAAAAAAAAAAAAGTAAACCAAAATATTTTAAATATTTACATTTTTCCATAATTTGATAATATTAACAAGAAATAAAATGATCAATAATCTCATCTTATATTATTTAAAATTTTAGAACTTAATGAGTCTTGCTGAGGAAAATATTTCATTTTTTTAATTTACATTTTTTAAATACTGATCCATGCACATAAATCATTCTGAATGTGTGACAATTTTTTTAAGTATTTCCATAATATTTTAAAATAAATTTTAAACTTAATAAATTTGTGAATTTAAATATTTTTTCCTTATCTCCTTCTCTAAGTAAATGAGTAGAAGTGTAAAAATCCCCACGTGAATCTTTACTGTTGATTCGTGTATGATTCGGATCATGTCACGTGAGCACGTCTGTACTGATAAATTCACCACGGAGAGATTTTAATGTGTGTGAAAGCCTGGGAGGTGATGTAATGTCCAGCAGGTTTCACATATAAACACACACACAAGAAAATCTTCAGAATCGTGTCGTGTTCGTATGTGTCGGTACGAGTCGACTCAGTGATTCGTTTGAGTGAGGCTGAAATTTATGAATTAATTTTCTGTCTTTTAATGAATTCATTTCATTAAATAAAAGATTAAAATAATTTTTTTAAATAGTATGCACTGCAAATGTTAATGTCGTGCCCTCTGTGTGTGTGTGTGTGTGTGTGTGTGTCAAGAGAAGCTCCATAGCATATATCCATCATCACCTTCCCTAATGATTTGCATATATTCTGTACCTCTTCAGCACTTGGCCCTGCAGCAGAGACGCCCTGTCTCTCTCTCTCTCTCTCTCCCCTTCACACACACACACACACACACACACACACACACACACACACACACACACACCCCCCTCTCCCCTCATCGTTATTCACACCAACAAACAGCTCAGATGTTAGGAGAGGAAAGAGGAGAGAGGAGAGAGTGAGGCTGAATTCCCCATGTTACAGTTAAACAGATCGTGTCCTGAACACATCATTCACACACTTTAGCAGAAAAGCCGAATGTGAAAAGTATCTCCAGGCTACAGGAGAAGCTCCACATGACTCTGGCATTCCTATGGTTACACGTCTCTAATAACCTCCAGAATGTCTGGCAGTAAACCTACAGTGACAGCGCAGGCTGCAGGGAAGATCCTCGAAGCCAGAGGAGCACCTTCTGATCATTTTCTGAAACTCTATCTGCTGTATAATCCATTAACAAACACATTTTCTTACTAAAGAGTTTCTTTACTTCACCCAAATCTGAGAATCTGACTGTGTGGTCAGTCTTCAGCTTCGGTTAATGACCTTGCTCAAGAGAACTGTAGATCGTGTGAATAGCTAGACGACCGGTCTAGTCTCTGAGTTTTGATATTCTACATTGTCACGTGTATTAGTTTACTAGCTAACTTGGGCTTATTTCATCATATATTAGTGAACACAATCCAGTCAACCTTCATACTTGCACCGGATGTGAACTTTTAGCCCACTAGGGGGCAGAAACTGGAAACCGAAATGAAAGTCTCATATTTTCTGCAGAATGAAGAAAAAGATGGCGATCGATACTGTGTTAAACTGCTGAATCAGTAGCTCCTGTGCTGTTAGGCATTAATGTCACTCGGACAGGGCAATCAGAAGACCGCACACGAGCCTGCCAGAGCTCCACACTTACCCCTGAACCTGACACAAATACCCCACTGTGGAAACACACACACAGTTTGTGTGTTCTTTAGTTATCACATCGTTAGACTCGAACACAGGAGGGTCCAGTAGTGTTGATCTAACAGTCTAACATGATGCGTGGTGAGATGTTCTTCACCTATAGGTGACCTCTCCTCTGGGTTGATGTCCTTTCATTGCTCTGTCTCTGCAGTGAGTAACAGATACTCTACCTAAAGCTTTTCTATCTCCTCAATGTAGATATCTGCTAGAGCAGGACTTCCCAGGCATGCGGATTGGTCCAGAGCCCACCACAGACTCGTTTATCGCCGTGATGCACGGGGACATCGAAGGCCTGATTCCAGGAAACGCTCTGGTCGTGGATCCTAAGAAGCCTTTCCGTAAGCTGAATGCTTTTGGGAATGCGTTCCTCAACAGGTCAGTGTGAATAACATCAACCCAGAATGATATAACTGTATAATAACATCTAGCATAAAAGAGAATGTTTATATACAAAACATTACTGTGAGTTTCTGTGTCCTTCGGAGTGTTCTATGACTTTTGAGGAACCTCTGACAAGAACCACAGCTCCATCACCTTTATTCATTTGCCAAATAATCCAACCTTTGTTTCTTCAGTTCTGGATGATCTCATGGTAGACACTCGCTGACTCTCGCTGCTATCCAAAGCTCCACATAGAGGCATCTGGTTGAAGCTCCATGCTCCATGATCTTCTTGAGCTTCTATAAATTCTTCCACATGACTTGTTCTCTCAGTTTCTAATGCTTTATCCAACAATAAAGCAGTACACAAGAGACTGCTGAGGGAGTGGGGAGTGTGTGGAGCAGTGTGTTATCTCTCCGTGATGATGATGATGATGATGATGATGATGATGTGACACTAAACAATCCTCTGTGTTTAAGAAGATCCCTAAAGATGTGTTTGACTGCTGATTATTTTTGCAGCTGCTGTCACTCAGTGAGTTATTGTTCTCTCGCTCCGTCACGGTGTTGTGACAGTGCTGACTCTGACCGCATGAAGCTGGATCGGAGTGTGTTCTGAAAAAACATGATGAAATTTGACCTTTTGACCTTTTGTGTTGCTGCTGAAAGTAATGAACTGGCCAGAGTAAAGGATTTGAAGACACTGTGTTCACATGGGCTTTGAGTGTTGTGTTTATAATATGAACTGTTTGAGTAATTTGTGCACTCGCTCTGGCTTTCAGTTATATTTATAGACATGTGCACTGTTTCTGAATCTGAAAATAGCAACAGGTCTGCTGCTGAGATGTAGGGTTGTGGAGCTACAAGACACACTGCAGCGTACAGACCTGCTTAGGAGGTGTAGGGAATACTGTGGAGTTGTATGGAATATATTCGATTTGTATGGAATACAGTAGGGAATACAGTGGAGATGTAGGGAATACAGAGGAGTTGGAGGGAATATAGTAGGGAATACGGCAGAGTTGGAGGGAATACAGTAGGAAATACGGAGGAGTTGTAGGGAATACAGTATGGCATACCGAGGAGTTGTAGGGAATACGGAGGAGTTGTAGGGAATATAGTAGGGAATATAGTAGGGAATACAGTGGAGATGTAGGGAATACGGAGGAGTTGTAGGGAATATAGTAGGGAATACGGCAGAGTTGTAGGGAATACAGTAGAAAATATGGAGGAGTTGTAGGGAATACAGTATGGAATACAGTGGGGTTGTAAGGAATATAGTAGGGAATACAATGGAAATAAAGGGAATACAGTAAGAAATATGGGGGAGTTGTAGGGAATACAGTAGGGAATATAGTAGGAAATATGGAGGAGTTGTAGGGAATACAGTACAGGAAATACAACTCCAGTTCTCTACTGTATTCCTTACAACTCCTGCTGTATTCACAGCAGGAGTTGTAAGGAATACAGTAGGGAATATGGAGGAGTTATAGGGAATACGGAGGAGTTGTAGGGAATACGGAGGAGTTGTAGGGAATACACCAGGAGTTGTAAGGAATACTGTGATGTTGTACATAATAGAGTCGATTTGTAGGGAATACAGTAGGGAATATAAGGGAGTTGTAGGGAATATAGGGGAGTTTTGGGGAATACAGTGGAGTGGTAGGGAATACAGTAGGGAATACACTGGAGTTGTAGGGAATACAGAAGGAAATATGGAGGAGCTGTTGTAGGGAATAAAGGAGGAGTTGTAAGGAATACTGTGGAGTTGTACGGAATATAGTCTATTTGTAGGGAATATAGGGGAGTTGTGAGGAATACAGTAAGGAATACAGTGGAGTTGTTAGGAATATGGGGGAGTTGTAGGGAATACAGTGGGGTTGTAGAGAATATGGGGGAGTTGTAGGGAATACAGTAGGGAATACAGTGGAGTTGTGGGGAATATAGTTGAGTGGTAGGGAATACAGTAGAGGAGCTGTTGGGAATATGGTGGAATTGTAGGAATGCAGAAAGGAATATGGTGTAAGGCGTATGGTGGTTAGGAAATATGGTAGATTTGAAGGAAATATGGTGGGGTTGTATGGAATACAGTCAAGTTGCATGGAATACAGCAGAGAATACAGAGGAGTTGTAAGGAATATAGTAGAGAATACAGAGGAGCTGTAGGGAGTACAGTAAGTAATACAGTGGAGTTGTTGTAGGGAATACAGTGGCATTGTATGGAATACAGTAGGGAATACGGAAGAGTTGTAGGGAGTAAGGTGGAGTGGTAGGGAATACAGTAATGAATATGAAGAAATTGTAGGGAATACAGTAAGGAATACGGTGTATTTATTGTAAGGCATATGTTGGAGTTGTAGGGAATATGGTGGAGTTGTAAGGAAATACAGAGGAATTGAATGTAGTGGAGTTGTAGGGAATATGGTAGAGTTGTTGTAGGGAATACGCTGGAGTAGTAGGGAATATGATGGAGTTGGGCGCAGTGGTAACTCAAGTGGTTAAGGCTCTGGGTCATTGACCGGAAGATTGGGGTTCAAGCCCCAGCATCGCCAAGCTGCCACTCTTGGGCCCTTGAGCAAGGCCCCCAACCCACCCTGCTCGAGGGGTGCTGCATCCCTACCCTGACCCTACCCTCTGACCCCAACCCCGAAGGATGGGATATGCGAAGAAAGAATTTCACAGTGGAGTTGGGATATAATCAAGTTGTAGGGAACATGGTATACGGTGGAATACGGTGGAGTTATTGTAAGGGAATGTGTTGGAGTTGTAGGGAATGTGTTGGAGTTGTAAGGGAATGTGTTGGAGTTGTAAGGGAATGTGTTGGAGTTGTAAGGGAATGTGTTGGAGTTGTAAGGGAATGTGTTGGAGTTGTAGGGAATGTGTTGGAGTTGTAAGGGAATGTGTTGGAGTTGTAGGGAATGTGTTGGAGTTGTAGGGAATGTGTTGGAGTTGTAAGGGAATGTGTTGGAGTTGTAGGGAATGTGTTGGAGTTGTAAGGGAATGTGTTGGAGTTGTAGGGAATGTGTTGGAGTTGTAGGGAATGTGTTGGAGTTGTAAGGGAATGTGTTGGAGTTGTAGGGAATGTGTTGGAGTTGTAAGGGAATGTGTTGGAGTTGTAGGGAATGTGTTGGAGTTGTAAGGGAATGTGTTGGAGTTGTAGGGAATGTGTTGGAGTTGATCATTTGAAGGCATTTTTTAAATGTGAACTAAATTAGTCTTAACGAGAGATGCCTCCGAAACTAGCTGTTCATCTGCTGCAGAAAGTCACGAGAACATGAAATATGATTTAAAATTTTATTACTTCATGTTTTCTTAATGTGATTGTGTGTGTGTGTGTGTGTGTGTGTGTGTGTGTGTGTGTGTGTGTGTGTGTGTGTGTGTGTAGGTTTGTGTGTGCGCAGCTCCCTAACCCTGTTCTGGAGAGCATCAGCGTGATCGACACTCCGGGAATCCTGTCTGGAGAAAAACAGAGAATTAGCAGAGGTAACACACACGCGCACATTTAAACGAGTACGTATGTGTGTGTGTGATTTTTGTATTTTTAAAAAAATATATTTTATTCTCAGTGAAGTAGAGCATTAGCATGTTAGCTAAACCCTTCAAACTAACAGGGATTATTATTGAGAACTTTTGATGGAGTAAAAGCTGAAGATTAGACCCGTTCCTCTCGTCCTCTGTGTGCTGATAGTAAAATGAGGTGCAGTCATGGAGTTTAGGCGAGCTGCTCTACTCTCTCCTGTGGGTTTGGACTGAAGCGTGAGGATTTGATAGTAAAAGCAGACTTCTCTTGCTATTTCAGGACAGGAAAATAATTTCTAATTTGCATGAAGAGCTACTACACCATAACGTGAATGAGAACATTCTCAGAAGGTCAGCTTGCTTCTCCACATGCACAGAGTCGAGACCTTCTCATTCACAGCTGAGTGTGAGGGTGGTATTTAGCAGAACCTAATCACGCTTGGCTCTTCTGGTCATCTCACTGCTCACTGTGAAATATCTCCATGTGAGGAGGAAAGGGAACTGCTTACACTCTAAAGAAAGTAGATAACTGTATTAACTCAGCATCCTGTCGATAAAACACGATGGTTTCAGGTTCAGCAAGACATGAGGGACGAGTCGCACCGACACACTTCCTCTTCCTCTCTTCTTTGTCACTTTATGGTCTTGTTGCTCCTTGATCTCGGTGCATCCTTCTCCTTTTTATTTTTTATTTGATTTGATTCCTGAGTGGTTTGTTTGTCTTTCCTGCTGTCCACAGAGGCAACAGAAGATGTGTGTGGTTATAGCAGACTGCGTAATTGTCCATACGGAGGTATTGTAGATGGTGGAAAATTCTCATAAGCAAGTGTTAGCTGCCTCAGCTTACGAACACCAACACGCTGCCTCGTCCTTTTTGACAGGCCGCAAAATGTCAAAGCCTAAAAAATTAACCCATAAATCTGTCTGCCTCAGTGCCAAATTTCTTCCTCACTTTCACTTCACATCTCAGTCACTTACTCTCAGGTTTAGTTATAGACTGGTGACAATGGAGATTTAAATTATTTAGTGGGATTATAAATCATTATAAACACTGAGAGTGGGATTATAAATCGTTATAAACACTGAGAGTGGGATTATAAATCATTATAAACACTGAGAGTGGGATTATAAATCATTATAAACACTGAGAGTGGGATTATAAATCATTATAAACACAGAGAGTGGGATTATAAATCATTATAAACACAGAGAGTGGGATTATAAATCATTATAAACACTGAGTGGGATTATAAATTATTATAAACACTGAGAGTGGGATTATAAATCATTATAAACACTGAGAGTGGGATTATAAATCATTATAAACACTGGGAGTGGGATTATAAATCATTAGAGGTACCAACTGCACCTTTTAATCACAAGATTCAGAAGTGAGAATCATGATGATAATTAAAGAGTAGCAGGTTGCTCAGGTACTGTGGTGTGAGACTAAAAAGTAACAGAACTCTTTTCCCCAAAAATAAGTTTAAAATGAAAGTGAAACATGGGAATGGGCGGGGCCGTGTGTGTGTATGCATTAGTGTCTCACACAGTCTGTAGACAGTTCTGCTAAATCAAAAGGTTTTCTTTTGATTCCAGTCAGTGTGGGATTTCCCTGTGGAAAACATGGAGGTGACTTCCATATTCCACGCCTCTGGTTTATTAACACACTAATCATTCAGCAAAACAACCGCTAGGGAACACTGACCTCTGTTGTTATGCTTTGCTGGCGGGTGTGTGTGTGTGTGTTTGTGTGTGTGAAAACATTTTTCAGCACTCTGTGGTCAGGACTTTACAGGAGAATGTGGTGCTGAGTCCGGTAGGCTGACCTCAGCTCTGTCAGCAGCGTGGACCTTCACATAAAGGCCTCTACACCACACACACCTTGAAAGATATCTGGATGATGTTCCAGGTGCTTTAGTGTTGTTTGTGTATAGTAGTATGGAGGATTGTAGCTGGAGCTACTGTAGAAGATGTTACATCATGAAGCCCTGCAGCCTGAAAGCCTTTTAACAGTGTCCTGCAGCTTTGATGGGTTCTCTGAGCTCTAATGGGTCCAGAGCTCTTCCTGCCTTTCAGCTGCTTCACCACACCAAAATATGAAAGCTCTTAGTTCTGAAGGTCACAATCCATCCATCTCACACTCTGCTCCTGCGTCTTCTCTTCCAGGCTACGACTTTGCGGCTGTGCTGGAGTGGTTCGCCGAGCGCGTGGACCGCATCATCCTTCTATTCGACGCCCACAAGCTCGACATCTCGGACGAGTTCTCGGAGGTGATAAAGGCGCTGAAGAACCACGAGGATAAGATCCGTGTGGTGCTTAACAAGGCGGATCAGATCGAGACTCAGCAGCTGATGCGGGTCTACGGCGCCCTCATGTGGTCGTTGGGGAAGATCGTCAACACGCCCGAGGTGATCCGCGTCTACATCGGCTCCTTCTGGTCACACCCGCTGCTCATCCCCGACAATCGCAAGCTGTTCGAGGCCGAAGAGCAGGACCTGTTCAAGGACATCCAGTCGCTGCCACGCAACGCGGCTCTCCGCAAACTCAACGATCTCATCAAGAGGGCCAGACTAGCGAAGGTAACGTTACTCAGGAAAACTGCTGGAGCTTTCTGTCATTTCTTCCTATAATTTTTGTGACCTAACATTATTTCTGTTTCAAGACGGATTACATAACAAGGATGTAATAAAAATATCCACTGGAAGTGACGGTGTTACAGGATGGTCAGTTGAACTGCGAAGCACTGGGAGGTGGCTGCAGATTTTAGGGAATAATCAGAGCAGGACCTTGATGATGGTGAAATTGAACAAAATGCTGACTCATGACCTTGCACCCTGTAAATCCAGTCTACTGCCTTCGTCCATCGTCAGTTCTGCACTGGACCGTGTGTGTGTGTGTGTGTGTGTGTATGTCCGTTCCTCAGTGTCGTGTCTGTGTGTTTATACAGTAGAGTGTAGTCTTTATTATAGCTAGGATTTGATGTGCATGACTAATCTCACTCTCACAGCTAGCTAAAGGCTGCTGGTCATCTGATCCGTCCTGTCCACTCTGCATTATTAATGTGGTGTAAGGTGAACAGAGAGCCATTGATTTGTCCTCCATCACACGCTACAACAGCATCTCTGTTCTGTCTGTTGAGGTTTAGCCATTACACGGTCGCTAAAGCTAATCTACAGTGAGGTTATATTAGTGATGAGCTGTATTATTGTGTGTGTTGTGTTTCAAGGAGCTGAAGTTTATTTGTTGAAAGTTTATTTTAATTTTCCGTTAATAAAATAACAGGAAAGTCTAGGTAAGTTTCTATTTCAAGAACAACTCCAGCGACTCTTCCTGATTGAATCTTCCTGACAGACGTGAGTCCGGTTCTCCTGGAAGTGAACTTCGATGTTAACCTTCAGTTCTGCACAAAGCTTCCCCTGCTGTCATCAAAATATGAGGTCATGTGTCTCTTGGCTTGTGGCCAGTGTCTGGTCAGCGTTCATACAGTAACCTGTGGAGGATATATTCAGTATCAACCTCAACCACAGACTGCTCAGAGGCTTTCCTCTAAACCACACCGGGTCATGTGCTGGCTAAAACATAATACTTATTTACTGGGAGGTGAATTATCAAGCAACTAATTAAATCTGATGAAAAGTTCACTTGATTCCTCCGTGTGGTTTTCACAGGTCCATGCTTACATCATCAGTTCTCTGAAGAAAGAAATGCCTTCAGTCTTTGGGAAAGAGAACAAAAAGAAGGACCTGATCAACAGCCTGGGAGAGATTTACAGTCGGATCGAGAAAGAGCATCAGATTTCTCCTGGAGATTTCCCCAATCTTAAAAAAATGCAGGTAAACTTACACAACGGTACGAGAAACACTTATCGCTTTAGCCATATAACTTTAATCAGCAGCGTACCAGCCGTTAAACCCTTCAGTACTAATGGTGTATTCCAGTTGTGTCTGAAAGAGCAAATGAGGCCGTGTCAGCTGGAGGGCGTGTCAGCTGGAGGGCGTGTCAGTTGGAGGGTGTGTCAGCTGGAGGGCGTGTCAGTCAGAAAATATGGTGGAATGAGTGGATGCAGTGTCTGTAGAATGTTTCCTCGTCTCAGAAGCTGATCTGTTATTACAGTGATGAAGTGTTTAGTTAATTCTGCATGTAATAATAATCCAAGTTACTGCGTAAATATATTTCAGTTTAGTGTGAATTTATATCTCTCATAGTCACTGTGTTTAAACACGTTGTTCAGGAAAGCCGTCAAAATACCAACAACCGACTGTTTAAATAACTATTGTGTTTGTTTTTCAGTGAAGTCAGAATGGACTCTCTCTTTTCACTGTCCACTCACATGACCACTCTGTCCACTCACATGACCACTCTGTTCACCACATGACCCGTTTCCCCAGACCTCCACACATGACTCTCACTCTCCTCTGTTCTGAGCGTCTCTGCATTCTGTCCAGCCAGATAACACACCGATCACACCGTGACACACACCCTGAGCAGGTTTAAGAGCGATTTCAAATAAAACACTGATTAATTGAATGCAGATTGCGTTTGTTTTCAGTTGGTTAGGAAACTGCAGCTTTCTGAAAATCGCTGTTTATTTAATTACGTTATCGGATTCCGATCCTGATGGACGTTACACTGATGATACACTGACCCTGTTGTAGAAACCTTCAGAACCTCCATTCCAGTGATGTAATATCCTGTTTTTTTTACTGATTTTCAAACCTGTTGTAAAACATGTTATGTACAAACGTCAATTTTCTGCTCTGTGACCAGGAGCAGCTCCAAGCCCACGACCTGAACAAGTTTCAGCCGCTGAAGCCGAAGCTTCTGGACACAGTGGACGACATGCTGGCACACGACATCGCCCAGCTGATGGTCCTGGTGCGCCAGGAGGAGACGCAGCAGCCCGGGAAGGTGGTAAAAGGCGGAGCTTTCGAGGGCACCATGAACGGTCCGTTCGGCCACGGGTATGGCGAAGGGGCCGGCGAGGGAATCGACGAGCTCGAGTGGGTGGTTGCACGTGACAAGCCTACGTATGACGAGATCTTCTACACGCTCTCGCCTATCAACGGCAAGGTGACTGGTGCGAACGCCAAGAGAGAGATGGTGAAGTCTAAGCTGCCCAACACCGTCCTGGGAAAGATCTGGAAGCTGGCCGACATCGACAAGGATGGCATGCTGGACGATGAGGAGTTCGCCCTGGCTAACCATCTCATCAAGGTCAAACTGGAAGGGCACGAGCTTCCCAGCGAGCTTCCGTCCCATCTGGTACCTCCTTCCAAGAGAAAAATCCCAGAGTAAAACACAGCACAGGATTTAGGGTCATGTTTAGGAAGCTTCACGTCATGGACACTGTACGGACGAGTAACGATGAACAGAAATAAAATGCTAACTGAATCGCTCTGAATTGTTCCTAGCGTCGTGGATTACAGTTAGTCATATAACTAATGTTAGATCTTTTCACCTGTCTATGATTTTTGTTTAGTTTGTGTGTTTGTTTTTTTTTAAGAAATGAGATGAAAGTGTCCACCTCCACTGAGACTCACAGATAAACAATCCTCACTACACATTCAGATTAAACACGCTTCAACACAACGTGTTTCATTTCCAGCCAATGAGCATTCACGTCTTAAAAAAGAAAGAAAAAAATCAGAGCCTTAGTCTTAATTCCCCTCGTCCTAAATATGACCATGCTCTTTTTCTTGTGTGTGTGTGTGTGTGTGTGTGTGTGTGTGTGTTGTGAAGGTGGCGTCATGATGAACACGAGCCCTTTCTCTAGCCTGACCAAGAGACTGTTACTGATGTATACGTGCGGTGTTAGAACGTCAGTTAGCGTGTGGATGGACCTGTAGTCATAGCAACCGTCTGGATTAGTCTTCTGTACGTGTTAATCCCTGTTCATGATCATTTGAGGTTTAAAATGGATTCAGTGAAGCAGCACTAACACTAACATTTAACTTTGTTTTGTAATATTTTTCATAGTTCTGATAGATTTATGATGAATATCAGTATTTGTGCCTGTACTCATTCCTTTGAATTGAATTTCCTGTCTAGCCTTGAACGTCTGTAGTGTAATATATGTCACTGAGTCAGTGTGTGTTGAGTGCTGAGCCTCAGACGAGTCAGAGATTAAATAAAGGTAAGCATGCTGCCTGGGGATGAGCTCTACATCGCTCATACAGACCTGCCGTTATAATGAAATAAAATGTACCATCTTTCTCTTCTCCACAAACTTTATTCATCAGAGTTAATAAACTGCTGTGTTTCAGTTCACGTCAGCACTGTCGCGTGAGTTTCTGACTCCGAATCACAACACTGTGGAAGAAAACACAAAGGTTTCCAATGTCCAGAGCTGTTACAGTCAGAGGTTCCTGTGTCCTGCATGTGCTCTTAGTAATCTTCTGTTTTCCAGGTAGATGATTACTTCACTGGTTTAAGATGTAGTACAACATGAAAGAGAACACAAGACTGGGATTTACATACACTATATTTCCAAAAGTTTTGGGACACCCCTCCATATCATTGAGTTCAGGGGTTGGGCTCGGCCCCTTAGTTCCAGTGAAAGGAACTCTTAATGCTTCAGCATACCAAGACATTTTGGACAATTTCATGCTCTTTGTGGGAACAGTTTGGGGATGACCCCTTCCTGTTCCAACATGACTGCACACCAGTGACCAAAGCAAGGTCCATAAAGACATGGATGAGTGAGTTTGGTGTGGAGGAACTTGACTGGCCTGCACAGAGTCCTGACCTCAACCCCATAGAACACCTTTGGGATGAATTAGAGCGGAGACTGCGAGCCACGCCTTCTCGTCCAACATCAGTGCCTGACCTCACAAATGCGCTTCTAGAGGAACGGTCAAAAATTCCCATAAACACACTCCTAAACCTTGTGGAAAGCCTTCCCAGAAGAGTTGAAGCTGTTATAGCTGCGAAGGGCGGGACAACTCCATATTACATTCATGTGCATGTGAAGGCAGACGTCCCAAAACTTTTGGCAATATAGTGTGTATACAATATATATATATATATACACTATATTACCAAAAGGTTTGGTCCTTCTACAGCAGCTTTATGGATCATGATGCTGCACCAAAACATCCAAAAAAACATCACATTATGGATTAATTTAAACTTTAAATAATATACTATATAAATATAAGAGAGGGTAGGTCTTCATCCGTTGTTTGAAGATGGTCAGTGACTCTGTTGTTTGGACATCTAGGGGAAGTTCATTCCACCAGCTCGGTGCAGAACAGAGAAGAGTCTAGATGTAGACCTACCTCTGACCCTGAGAGAGGGTGGACCAGTGGAGCAGTGCTAGAGGATCTGAGGGAGAGAGGTGCAGTGTGAGGAGTAATGAGAGCTTTGAGGTCAGATGGAGCTGGTCCATTCCTGGCTTTGTAGGCAAGGGTCAGTCTTTTGAATCTGGTGCAGCTTCAGGAAGCCAGTGGAGGAGCAGCAGTGTGTTGGTGTGGGAGAACTTAGGCAGGTTGAAACCGTAGCTGCATTTTGTATCATTTGCAGTGGATGAATTGTGTTCAGAGGTAGACTTGAGAGCTGCAATAGTCCAGTCTCGAAATGACCAGACACTGAACAAGCACCTGAGCAGCCTGTGTGGATAGAAACAACTGAATCCTTCTGATATTGTAGAGAAGAAACCAACATGAGCGTGTGAGAGATAGCTATATATACATAGCCCCCTCTGTCCCTCAGCCCCTTCCTTTTCTTGTCTTTTTTTTGTCTTGTTATCAGCTTGTTGTCATGTTAAATACTTTCCTGTTTGTAACACAACATGTTCCTCGTCTCACGTAAGCTGTCATCTGTGTAATCTATTAAACCCCAGGATGAGATAAGTGCAGGGGATCAGCCCTTCCCGAAACACTGACTCTATCAGCACTACTACGTTATTTTTCCAGCTTTTTTTAAATCCATATCCTGACGTTGGTGTTGATTTCTTCTGGTACAGATTTCATCATGTTATATCTAGAGAATTCTAGGCTCCAGATGAAAGTCCTGTAGAGTTCACACTCATACAGTAAAATCACATCATCATCATCATCATCATCATCATCATCAGACTGTACTGAATATAAAAATAAAACACATTTAATCTGTTTAGATTCCATCCAAATGACCCAGAAGTCAAGGTTTACATCACAGTGCTGGTCACTTCCCATTGGTCAGAAACTGCTGGCTGGAACCTGCACGGAAATAAACCTAAGAGCTAATAACTCAATAACTCAGTATCATCAACTCACTTTTAGGAAAAAAAACCCAAAATTAAAGATTCAAAAAGTAAGGGAAGAGCTTGACAGCAGGATGGTGTCAGCATGGTGAGTTGTCGTGAGTACAGAGCGGAAGAGAGAGAGTCAGTCTGATAAAAAAAAAAACCCTCGGTCCAGTTTCAGGACAAACACACTTGAGTTGTGGTCCTCAGTGGAGCAGTGAAGGGAAGGGCTGATCATTATCACTCTGAACCTTTCTCAGGAAAAACATACCTCTGGTTCTGGAGCGCTACATCATTATTAAGTGTTTTTAAAGACTGTAGTTAGTTCACATGTTAACTCTTACTCCTTCTTCAGGATTTATGATTCTATATCACTACATGACTCTCTATCACTACATGACTCTCTATCACTACACGACTCTCTATCACTACACGACTCTCTATCACTACACGACTCTCTATCACTACACGACTCTCTATCACTACATGACTCTATCACTACACGACTCTCTCACTACATGACTTTTTATCACTACACGACTTTCTATCACTACACGACTCTCTATCACTACATGACTCTATCACTACACAACTCTCTATCACTACATGACTCTCTATCACTACATGACTCTCTATCACTACATGACTCTCTATCACTACACGACTCTCTATCACTACATGACTCTCTATCACTACACGACTCTCTATCACTACATGACTCTCTATCACTACATGACTCTATCACTACACGACTCTCTATCACTACATGACTTTTTATCACTACACGACTTTCTATCACTACATGACTCTCTATCACTACATGACTATCACTACACAACTTTATCAATACATGACTCTCTATCACTACATGACTCTCTATCACTACACGACTCTCTATCACTACACAACTTTATCACTACATGACTCTCTATCACTACATGACTCTCTATCACTACATGACTATCACTACACAACTTTATCAATACATGACTCTCTATCACTACATGACTCTCTATCACTACACGACTCTCTATCACTACACAACTTTATCAATACATGACTCTCTATCACTACATGACTCTCTATCACTACATGACTCTCTATCACTACACGACTCTCTATCACTACATGACTCTATCACTACACGACTCTCTATCACTACATGACTCTCTATCACTACACGACTCTCATCACTACAGACTCTCTATCACTACAGACCCATCACTACATGACTCTATCACTACACGACTCTCATCACTACAGATCTCTATCACTACATGACTCTCTATCACTACACACTTATCACTACATGACTCTCTATCACTACAGACTCTCTATCACTACATGACTATCACTACAGACTCTCTATCACTACACACTTTATCACTACAGACTCTCTATCACTACAGACTCTCTATCACTACAGACTCTCTATCACCTACTACACGACTCTTATCACTACATGACTCTTATCACTACAGACTCTCTCACTACACGACTCTCTATCACTACAGACTCTCTATCACTACAGACTCTATCACTACAGACTCTCTATCACTACAACTCTTCACTACAGACTCTCTATCACTACAGACTCTTATCACTACAGACTCTTATCACTACAGACTCTTCACTACAGACTCTCTATCACTACACGACTCTCTCACTACAGACTCTATCACTACAGACTCTTCACTACACGACTCTTCACTACAGACTCTTATCACTACAGACTCTCTCACTACAGACTCTCTATCACTACACGACTCTTATCACTACAACTCTTATCACTACACGACTCTCTCACTACAGACTCTCTATCACTACAGACTCTCTCACTACAGACTCTCTATCACTACAGACTCTCTATCACTACACGACTCTCTATCACTACAGACTCTCTATCACTACACGACTCTCTATCACTACAGACTCTCTATCACTACAGACTCTATCACTACAGACTCTCTATCACTACAGACTCTTATCACTACACGACTCTCTCACTACATGACTCTTTATCACTACACGACTTCTATCACTACATGACTCTCTATCACTACACGACTCTCTATCACTACATGACTCTATAGATTTTACTACAGACTCTTCACTACAGACTCTTATCACTACAGACTCTTATCACTACACGACTCTTCACTACAGACTCTCTATCACTACACGACTCTTTCACTACAGATCTTATCACTACACGACTCTTCACTACAGACTCTATATCACCCACTACGATCTCTATCACTACAGACTCTTATCACTACACGACTCTTCACTACACGACTTCTATCCTACAACTCTTTCACTACAGACTCTCTCACTACACGACTTCTATCACTACATGACTCTCATCACTACAGACTCTCTCACTACACGACTCTCTCACTACAGACTCTCTATCACTACACACTTTCACTACAGACTCTCTCACTACAGACTCTATCACTACATGACTCTCTACTACAGACTCTCTATCACTACAGACTCTCTATCACTACAATCTCTATCACTACAGACTATCACTACACACTTTCACTACATGACTCTCTATCACTACAGACTCTATCACTACACGACTCTCTATCACTACAACTTATCACTACAGACCCATCACTACACGACTCTTCACTACATGACTCTTATCACTACAGACTCTCTCACTACAGACTCTTATCACTACACGACTCTTATCACTACAGACTCTTATCACTACACGACTCTCTCACTACACGACTTCTATCACTACAGACTCTTATCACTACAGACTCTCTCACTACACGACTCTCTATCACTACAGACTCTTATCACTACAGACTCTCTCACTACACGACTCTCTATCACTACAGACTCTATCACTACAGACTCTACAGATTTTACTACACGCCTCTTCACTACACGACTCTCTCACTACAGACTCTCTATCACTACAGACTCTATCACTACATGACTCTCTATCACTACACGACTCTCTATCACTACACGACTCTCTATCACTACACGACTCTCTATCACTACACGACTCTCTATCACTACATGACTCTCTATCACTACACGACTCTATATCACTACAGACTCTCTATCACTACACGACTCTCTATCACTACACGACTCTCTATCACTACACGACTCTCTATCACTACACGACTCTCTATCACTACACGACTCTCTATCACTACATGACTCTCTATCACTACACGACTCTCTCACTACATGACTCTCTATCACTACACGACTCTCTATCACTACATGACTCTCTATCACTACATGACTCTCTATCACTACACGACTCTCTATCACTACATGACTCTCTATCACTACATGACTCTCTATCACTACATGACTCTATCACTACACGACTCTCTATCACTACATGACTCTCTATCACTACACGACTCTCTATCACTACACGACTCTCTATCACTACATGACTCTCTATCACTACACGATCTCTATCACTACACGACTCTCTATCACTACACGACTCTATCACTACATGACTCTCTATCACTACAGACTCTATCACTACACGACTCTCTATCACTACATGACTCTCTATCACTACATGACTCTCTATCACTACACGACTCTCTATCACTACACGACTCTTATCACTACATGACTCTCTATCACTACACGACTCTCTATCACTACATGACTCTCTATCACTACACGACTCTCTATCACTACATGACTCTTATCACTACATGACTCTCTATCACTACACGACTCTCTCACTACAGATCTCTATCACTACACGACTCTCTATCACTACATGACTCTCTATCACTACACGACTCTCTATCACTACACGACTCTCTATCACTACACGACTCTCTATCACTACACGACTCTCTATCACTACACGACTCTCTATCACTACATGACTCTCTATCACTACACGACTCTCTATCACTACATGACTCTCTATCACTACACGACTCTCTATCACTACATGACTCTCTATCACTACATGACTCTCTATCACTACACACTTTATCACTACATGACTCTCTATCACTACATGACTCTCTATCACTACATGACTTCTATCACTACATGACTCTCTATCACTACACGACTCTCTATCACTACATGACTCTCTATCACTACATGACTCTCTATCACTACACGACTCTCTATCACTACATGACTCTCTATCACTACACGACTCTCTATCACTACATGACTCTCTATCACTACACGACTCTCATCACTACACGACTCTCTATCACTACACGACTCTCTATCACTACACGACTCTCATCACTACATGACTCTCTATCACTACATGACTCTCATCACTACACGACTCTCTATCACTACACGACTCTCTATCACTACACGACTCTCTATCACTACATGACTCTTATCACTACACGACTCTCTCACTACACGACTCTCTATCACTACACGACTCTCTATCACTACACGACTCTCTATCACTACACGACTCTCTATCACTACACGACTCTATATCACTACACGACTCTCTCACTACACGACTCTCTATCACTACACGACTCTCTATCACTACATGACTCTTCACTACAGACTCTTCACTACACGACTCTCTATCACTACACGACTCTCTATCACTACATGACTCTCTATCACTACACGACTCTCTATCACTACACGACTCTCTATCACTACATGACTCTCTATCACTACACGACTCTCTATCACTACACGACTCTCTATCACTACACGACTCTCTATCACTACACGACTCTCTATCACTACACGACTCTCTATCACTACACGACTCTCTATCACTACATGACTCTCTATCACTACATGACTCTCTATCACTACATGACTCTCTATCACTACACGACTCTCTATCACTACATGACTCTTATCACTACACGACTCTCATCACTACATGACTCTCTATCACTACACGACTCTATATCACTACATGACTCTATAGAGTCACTACACGACTCTCTCACTACACGACTCTCTATCACTACACGACTCTCTATCACTACACGACTCTATCACTACAGCACTCTCTATCACTACACGACTCTCTTCACTACACGACTCTCTATCACTACATGACTCTCTATCACTACACGACTCTATATCACTACACGACTCTCTATCACTACATGACTCTATAGAGTCACTACACGACTCTCTCACTACACGACTCTCTATCACTACATGACTCTCTATCACTACACGACTCTCATCACTACACGACTCTCTATCACTACATGACTCTCTATCACTACATGACTCTCTATCACTACACGACTCTCTATCACTACACGACTCTCTATCACTACACGACTCTCTATCACTACATGACTCTCTATCACTACATGACTCTTATCACTACACGACTCTCTATCACTACACGTACTCTCTATCACTACACGACTCTCTATCACTACATGACTCTATCACTACATGACTCTCTACTACACGACTCTTATCACTACATGACTCTCTATCACTACATGACTCTCATCACTACACGACTCTCTATCACTACACGACTCTCTATCACTACATGACTCTTGTCACTACACGACTCTCTCACTACACGACTCTCTATCACTACACGACTCTTATCACTACATGACTCTTATCACTACACGACTCTCTATCACTACACGACTCTCTATCACTACACGACTCTCTATCACTACACGACTCTCTATCACTACACGACTCTCTATCACTACACGACTCTCTATCACTACACGACTTCTATCACTACACGACTCTCTATCACTACACGACTCTCTATCACTACATGACTCTTATCACTACACGACTCTCTATCACTACATGACTCTCTATCACTACACGACTCTCTATCACTACATGACTCTCTATCACTACACGACTCTCTATCACTACATGACTCTCTATCACTACACGACTCTCTATCACTACATGACTCTATCACTACATGACTCTCTATCACTACACGACTCTCTATCACTACACGACTCTCTATCACTACATGACTCTCTATCACTACACGACTCTTATCACTACATGACTCTCTATCACTACACGACTCTTATCACTACACGACTCTCATATCACTACACGACTCTCTCACTACACGACTCTCTATCACTACACGACTCTCTATCACTACATGACTCTCTATCACTACACGACTCTTATCACTACACGACTCTCTATCACTACATGACTCTCTATCACTACATGACTCATCACTACATGACTCTCTATCACTACACGACTCTTATCACTACATGACTCTCTATCACTACATGACTCTTATCACTACACGACTCTCTTCACTACACGACTTCTATCACTACATGACTCTCTATCACTACACGACTCTCTCACTACACGACTCTCTATCACTACATGACTCTCTATCACTACATGATCTCTATCACTACACGACTCTCTATCACTACATGACTCTATCACTACATGACTCTCTATCACTACACGACTCTCTCACTACATGACTCTCTATCACTACACGACTCTCTCTCACTACATGTAGTCTCTATCACTACACGACTCTCTATCACTACACGACTCTCTATCACTACACTGACTCTCTGAGTCACTACACGACTCTCTATCACTACACGACTCTCTATCACTACACGACTCTCTATCACTACACGACTCTATATCACTACACGACTCTCTATCACTACATGACTCTCTATCACTACATGACTCTCTATCACTACATGACTCTCTATCACTACATGACTCTCACTACACGACTTTCAAATCAAATCAAATCAAAATTTATTTAAATAGCACAATAAGTACAACAGCGGTTGGCCATTGTGCTGTACAAGAGGATAAATAAATAAAAATAATAATGCAATAATAAAGGGAGTTTACATCAGAAACACTAATTTGAAATCTTTAAAAAAAAATTATGTTAAAAAAATCAAATACAGTTGTAAGCCTGAGAGAAAAGGTAAGTTTTCAACTTAGATTTAAATTCAGACTCTGTGGAGACTAGTCTTAAAGATAGAGGAAGATTATTCCACAATTTTGGACCAATAATAGAAAAAGCACGGTCACCCCTCGTCTTAAGTCTAGATCTCGGAACCATCAGCAATCTTTGATTAGATGACCTTAATGGTCTAGCAGAGTTATTTATTTTCAAAAGTTCAGAGAGATATTTTGGGGCTGATCCATTTAGGACTTTAAAAACAAAAAGGAAAATTTTAAACTCAATTCTATAACAAACCAGCAGCCAGTGCAACACTTGTAATATTGGGGAAATATGATTAAATTTCCGTGTTCCAGTCAACAGCCTGGCTGCTGCATTTTGGACCATCTGAAGACGACTAATATTGGATCGGCTCATTCCAATATAAAGAGAATTACAATAGTCAAGTCTCGATGAAATAAACGAATGGATCACTCTCTCAAACTCTGCACATGTTAAAAAACTCTTAGCCTTAGATAATAGTCTTAATTGGAAAAAACTAGATTTGATTACATCTGCTTGTCAAATTTAAGGGCAGAATCAAAAATAACACCCAGGAGTGTTTTACATAAGGGACCAAATCTCCCAGGTCACCAACAGAACTTGTTAACACATCTGTAGGCCCGAAAACGATAACCTCAGTTTTGCTCTCGTTTAGATGCAAAAAATTACAAGAAAACCAAGACTTAATATCAGACAAGCATGCAATTAATCAAGAATAGTTTCGGTCTCCCTTAAGGTGTGAATTGTGGGCAGGGCTAACTAATTTATATTGAAGGTGTAACCAGCTCAATCTTCAGTGTGCTTTAACTCTTCATTTGAATCTGTTCCCATCTGGTAAGGTAGGATTCTGACTTTTGTGTACTATTTGTTTAATGTGGTTGGTTCTAGAGTAGTTATTTGAACTATTATTGTATAGCTTGTTGATCCTTGCTTCTTAGTTGATTAATCAAGGGTGATTAATCAAGAATAGTTTCGGTCTCCCTTAAGGTGTGAATTGTGGGAAGTGCTAACTAATTTATATTGAAGGTTGCAGTTTGCCTTGTCAATACCTGTTACTCACTTAAATAGTAAGTAAGTATCTTTTATCTTTTCTCTTGCATCCTTAATCTCACTTTTCATACAGACAAGACCACAGACATGTGCCTCAAACCAATTTCTGTTGTTACCTCTTACAGACGCAGGCATTCTCATCCACGAAGCAGAGGTCATGTTTCCAGCAACCTCATCTACCCTCCCCTGTTGTCTCAGTCTCAAACAGTGGTGGTAGGTGGGCTCTGGAACGGCCAGTCTGCTGTAAGGAAGGCTGACTTCATCTCAGCTTTAGCCTCCCACTATTCCTTTGATTTTCTGGCACTAACTGAGACCTGGATACCACCACAGAACACTGCTACACCGGCTGCTCTATCCTCTGCCTATACTTTCTCTCACTCACCACGAGAATCAGGCAGGGGTGGTGGTACAGGTCTGCTGTTGTCACGGAGATGGTGTTCCTCACCTCTCCCCTTGTCTCATCTAACCATCTCTTCTTTTGAATTCCATGCAGTTTCAGTTACCTCTCCAATCAACCTCTTCATCATTGTCATCTACCGCCCCCCTGGTCCCCTAGGTAACTTCTTGGATGAAATGGACACACTCCTCAGTGTCTTCCCTTCTGACAGCACCCCTCTGACAGTTCTTGGAGATTTCAACCTCCCATCTGACAAGCTTCACTCTTCTGGCCTTCTTCTGAATTCATTCTCCTTGTCCTTCAACAGCTGCCCTCCCACACACAAGGAAGGAAACGTCCTAGATCTAGTCTTCACTCATCCTTCTCCAGCTACAGACATAACTGCTACCCCACTTCATATCTCCGATCATCACCTGGTATCCTTCACTATCACTCTTCCTGTTCTGCCTAAACGTAACTCCCGGCACCTCTCTCTCACCTGCCGGAACCTCCACTCTATCTTTCCTTCCTCTGTAGCTTCCTGCACTCTTTCATCTCTTCCTGACCATGAATCCTTCTCCTCCCTTCCCCTGGACTCAGCTACTGACACTTTGCTCTCCTCTCTTTCCTCAACCATGGACCTTCTCTGCCCTTTGTCCACTATACACAAGAAGAATTCTTCTACTGCTCCTTGGCTGTCAGACGTGCTTCGCAACAATCGGAGAGAACTACGATCAGCAGCGAGGAAGTGGAAGAAATCTAAACTCGACACAGACCTCATCTCTTATCGCACGCTCCTGTCCAAATTCTCCTTGGACGTGACTTCTGCCAAGACCTCCTTCTACAAGGAAAAGCTTGAAACTTCTGCACAAGATTCCCAAAAGCTCCACAACATCTTCTCGTCACTACTCAACCCTCCGGCTCCACCTTCTCCATCCTCCCTGACCGCCGAAGATTGAGAGGATCTGCCAGACCTTCACGTCTCTCCCAACTTCACCTACATCACACAGTCAGCACTCCGCTACCCCTTCACTGACGCAGCTCTCAACTGTAGCATCAGAAGGTTTTGCAAATTACCCAGTCCTGCAATCCTACCACCTGCCCACTGGATCCAATCCCTTCAGCTATGCTCCAGACCATCTCACCTGACCTCCTACCCTTCATCAGCACAGTCATCAATGGATCCTTAATGTCTGGTCATGTTCCAACTGCCTTTAAGAAAGCCAGGGTCATCCCCATCCTGAAGAAACCTGCTCTGGATCCCTCAGACATCAGCAACTACAGACCGGTATCATTTCTCTCATTCCTTTCAAAAATTCTTGAACGCGTTGTTTGCAATCAGCTGTCTGACTATCTCATGCAGAATAACCTCTATGACCCCAACCAGTCTGGCTTCAAAGCAGCACATTCCACAGAGACTGCCCTTTTGGTGCCCTTCATGCTGCTAGATCAGCCAAACTGTCATCGGTCCTCATCCTCCTCGACCTGTCTGCAGCATTTGACACAGTAAACCACAAGACTCTCTTGTCCACCCTCAGGAGTCTTGGAATTTGTGGAACAGCATGGGAATGGTTTGCTTCCTACCTGGATGGTCGCTCATATCAGGTAACCTGGAAGGGATTGACAACTGCTCCACGCAGACTCTCTACTGGTGTCCCGCAAGGCTCAGTACTCGGTCCTCTCCTTTTCTCCCTCTATACTCACTCTCTTGGCAAAGTTATATCCTCACATGGATTTTCATACCACTGCTATGCCGATGACACCCAACTTATCTTCTCCTTCCCTCCCTCAGATACCACGGCTTCTGCTCGGATCTCATCTTGGATGACTGCTCATCAGCTGAAACTCAATCCCAGCAAAACTGAGCTGCTGATCATCCCAGGTGATCTATCCCCAGCCCAAGACCTTACGATATCTCTGAGCAACTCCATGATTTCCCCTTCAGCCTCTGCTCGCAACCTTGGGGTAACCATGGACATTGTTCATATCACACTCTCCGTGTGTCACCCAGATGAGGATGGGTTCCCTTTTGAGTCTGGTTCCTCTCAAGGTTTCTTCCTAATACCATCTGAGGGAGTTTTTCCTTGCCACAGTCGCCTGATTCACCTCAGGCTCGCTCACTAGGGAAAATTTTGTCTAACATCTAGGACTGTTTGTTTGTATGTTTATTGTTTTTTATGTTCTGTAAAGCTGCTTTGAGACAATGCTCTTTGTTAAAAGCGCTATACAAATAAAATTGAATTGAATTGAATTGAATTGAACCATGGACAATCAACTATCCTTTTCCTTCCATGTCACTAATGTGACACGCTCATGTCGGTTTCTTCTGTACAACATCAGAAGGATTCGGCCATTTCTATCCACACAGGCTACTCAGGTGCTTGTTATATCTCTGGTCATCTTGAGATTGGACTACTGCAGCTCTCTTCTGGCAGGTCTACCTCTGAACGCAATTCACCCACTGCAAATGATCCAAAATGCAGCTGCACAACTTGTTTTCAACCTGCCCAAGTTCTCCCACACCACCCCACTGCTGCGTTCCCTCCACTGGCTTCCGGTAGCTGCACGCATCAGATTCAAAACACTAATGCTTGCCTACAAAGCCAAGAATGGACCAGCGCCATCTTACCTCAAAGCTCTCATCACTCCTCGCACTGCACCTCGCTCCCTCAGATCCACTAGCACTGCTCGACTGGTCCCACCATCTCTCAGGGAAATCCGTATCCGTACGGCCGAGTCTCTGACCGTCTTCAAACGGCAACTGAAGACTTACCTCTTCCTGAAGTACTTACACTAGCTCTTATTTTTCCCTGTTTACGTAATATGTTGCAAAGTTTAAAAAAAAACAAAAAAAAAAACCCAACTCAGTGTTTAGGCTAATGGTATCCCAAGTTTGTGTCCTATTGAACCAGTGTTAATGTATTCAGTGACTGAGAACTAAAGCACTTTTGTACGTCGCTCTGGATAAGAGCGTCTGCCAAATGCCAGAAATGTACATGATAAAGAGCTTAAAGCTTTTTTGTCTTTTTTCTTTAAGGGCAGATAAATTTGTGTGTCATCAGCATAAAAATGAAATGACACCCCATGTTTAGAAAAAACAGTCCCCAGAGGTAGCATATACAAAGAGAACAAAGCAGGGGCCAGAATGGAGCCCTGAGGGACTCCATAATCCAAAGACGATACAGAAGAAGAGAACCCATCAAGACAAACAGAAAATGTTCTAGCATTCAAATAGGACTTAAACCAATTTAGAGTGCAACCTTCAATTCCCAAATATTGTTCAAGTCGTGAGATCAAAATTTTGTGGTCCAGAGTGTCAAAGGCAGCACTTGGATCTAAAAGTAAGAGTATCACAGAATCCCCTGAGTCAACAGACAACAAAATATCATTAAAGACTTTTAGTAAAGCTGACTCAGTACTGTGATGTTTTCTAAACCCAGGTTGGATTTCTTCAAACACACTCTTTAAATCCAAATGACTCTTCAGTTGTTCCAGAACAACTTTCTCTAAGATTTTAGAAATAATAGATAAATTGGAAATAGGTCTATAATTTGAAAGAATGGTTGGGTCAAGGCTAGGTTTTTTAAGCAAGGGTTTAACAGTTGCATGTTTTAGGTATGTAGGAACAACACCCGTTAAAAGAGACTTATTTATTATAGCTAAAAGGCCAGGCCCAACAACATCAAAGACCTGCAGCAAAAAATGGGTCGGAAAAATGTCATGTAGACATGTGGTAGGTTTAAGCTGCTTAATAATATCTTTAAGTGAATTAAAAGAGACTGTCTGAAATTCCTTAAAAGATGAAACACATCGAGAGAGAACAGATGGATCATAGTTTGAAAATACAATGTTCTGTCTTATATCAATAATCTTATCTGTGAAAAACTTTAAAAAGCTATCACAAACTGAAGCTGATGCATTCAAGCAGACCGTACTCACAGGGCTCACAACCGAATTTAAAATAGTAAAAAGCAATTTAGGTTTATGGGAGTTTTTAGCTATAATATCAGAAAAGTACTGGGATTTTGCAGCTTTAACTGATTTTTGATATCTAATAAGTGACTCACGTAACATTTCATAAGACACTTGTAATTTGTCTTTTTTCCACTTTCGTTCAGCTCTACGACAAACCCGTCTAAGTTCAAGTGTGGTGCTAGTTACCCAGGGTTCAGCTTTAGAATTTTTCCGTTTTTCTCTTAGTGGAGCCACAGAATTTATGATGTCAATACTGATGGAATTGAACAACATAAGATGATCATCAACATTTAGACAAATTCGAAAGGGAATCAAGACTATAACTTTGACAAGCCTCCTTGAAAAGTACAGAGAAATCATCACTAGAAGATGGAGTAAAGGCACGAATCTGCTGCGAAGGCCTCATAGTTTTTGAAACTCCATTTGGAAAAGAACAAGTAAATATGGTCAGGAAAACTCAAATCAAGGATTTCAAGGTCACAAATCGAGATACCATGCAGCAACACAAGGTCTAATGTGTGACCCTGTTTGAGTTGGACTGTTTATCATTTGAATAAAATCAAGAGTCCATCAAATTAGTAAAATCCTTGGCCAGGGAGTTTGACTCACAACAAACATGAATATTAAAATCCCCCACAATCAAAAGACGATCATACTGAAGGACAATGTCTCCTAAAAAGTTTGCAAACTCATTTAAAAAATCCTTATTTGGTTTGGGTGGGCGGTAAACCACAGCGATGGTCAGCTGATCCATGTTCAGTTCAAATAAGAGGACTTTCTATCACTACACGACTCTCTATCACTACATCACTCTATATCACTACACGACTCTCTATCACTACATCACTCTATATCACTACACGACTCTCTATCACTACATGACTATCACTACACTCATATGGTCTTCACTATATGACTGTGTGATTTTATTTCTCTATAATCAGAGCTGAGCTAAAATCAGAACAGCTAAAGTAGAGATAGTTAATGTAAAACACACACACACACCCCCACACACACACACACTCACATGCACTCTCTCACGCTCTCTCACTCACACTCACACTCACACACACATGTATATATATACATATGTATATATATAAAAACCTGAGAGTAATTTCAGATACAGCCACCTGTCTTACTGTCGGTCTCATTGCCTGTCTCACTTCTTCATGGTTCGTGTCACACTCAGGATGGGTGTGTTTGACTTTCACAAAAATATAAAGCCAGGAAGCAATGTGAAGTTTTTTAAAAAGCCGAATTCCTGCTGTAATGGACGATTGTCCATCCAGCAGGAATATCTTATCACTTCCTTAGGAAAGGGAAATAATACAGCAAAGGGGCAGCGGTCATCTCCGAGATGCTGGAGAGATTACACTGTTCTCATAGTGGACGAGACTGTACAGGACGGAAAAGCACAGGTGGGGTCAACACCAGAGACTGAGGGGGCGGGGCTGAAAAACAGGGCTGTGGTATGTGGAACTTTCAAACACCGTGTTCTGTCTTTATATTTCTAGAAATTTCACACACACACACACACACACACACACACACACACACACACACATACACACACACTCACACACATACACACACTCTCATACACACACATACACAAACACTCACACACATATACACACTCTCATACACATATACACATACATACACACACATACACACATACAGTGGTGTGAAAAAGTGTTGGCCCCCTTCCTGATGTCTTATTGTTTTGCATGTTTGTCACACTTTAATGTTTCAGATAATCAAACACATTTAAATATTAGTGAAAGATAACACAAGTAAACACATCATGCAGTTTTTAAATGAAGGTTTTTATTATTAAGGGAAAACAAAATCCAAAACTACATGGCCCTGTGTGAAAAAGTGTTTGCCCCCTAAGCCTAATAACTGGTTGGTCCACCCTTAGCAGCAACAACTGCAATCAAGCGTTTTCCATAACTTGCACTGAGTCTGTTACAGCGCTGTGGAGGAATTTTGGCCCACTCATCTTTGCAGAATTGTTGTAATTCAGCCACATTGGAGGGTTTTCGAGCATGAACCACCTTTTTAAGGTCATGCCACAGCATCTCAATGGGATTGAGGTCAGGACTTTGACTCGGCCACTCCAAAGTCTTCATTTTGT
>JAUCMX010000030.1:609894-644894 GCA_033459395.1 Hemibagrus guttatus | reverse complement strand
ACACTCACACATATACATACACACATACACTCACACACACACACAATACATACATACACACATACACATACACATATACACACATATACACATACATATCCCCACACATACACACTCACACACACACACACATACATACACACATACACATACACACATATACACACTCGTATACACACCCACATACACACACACATATATACATCCTCACATACACACACACACACACACACACACACAGACATATACACACATACACACTCACATACACAGACATATACCCACACATACACACACACACATACCCACACATACATACACATACTCACACATATACATACACGCACTCACACACACATACATACCCACATACACACTCACATACACACCCATACACACACATATATATACACACACACACATATACACACTCACATACACACTCACATTCACACTCACATACACAGACATATACACACACATACACACACATACACACACACACATACACAGACCTACACTCACACATATATACACACACACATACATACAGACATACACTCACATACACACTCACATACACACACATATACACACATACACACTCACACACACTTACATACACACACACATACACAGACATACACATACACACTCACATACACACACACACACTCACACACACTCTCATACACACACATACACACACATACACATACAGGCGGGGCTGAAAAACAGGGCTGTGGTATGTGGAACTTTCAAACACTGTGTTCTGTCTTTATATTTCTAGAAATTTCACACACACACACACACTCACACACATACAAACTCTCATACACACACATACACAAACGCATACATACACACACATACACACATACACACTCACATACACACACACACACACACACACCTACACTCTCACACACACACACTCACATATATACACGTGTGTGTATATATATATATATAATAGATAGATAGATATATATATATAGAGAGAGAGAGAGAGAGTGTGTGTATGTGAGTGTGTGTGAGAGTGTAGGTGTGTGTGTGTGTGTGTGTGTATGTGAGTGTGTGTGAGATTTATTACTGATGGAATGTAGATAGTGTTTATAGGAGCGATGTTTGTTTGAGTTTAAAACCTCACGTGAGCCAAAAAAAACTCAACAACATCTGTTATTGTGTTCATTTATCTGTGCTCACACACTCATTATGTACACACTCATTATGTACACCTGAAACACAGGTGCATAAGTACTGACCCCCACTGCGGGGAAATCTCAACATCAGGTCTTAGCATCAAATGTTCAGCTTGCTAATGACGTTTCAAAAGATTTATTGCTCTCTGCTGCCCCCTAGTGGAACAACAGAGACTAACATTTCCATTTCCTTTACCTCACTTTAATAACAATCCTCCAGATCATTATAAATGAGATTAGATTAGATTAATTAGATCAGTAATTAGATTCGATACATGAATGAATGAATTAGATTCAGTAATGAATTCAGTGGCTGATTATTAATCTCCTGGTGCAGTAGGTTTATTAGGACACAGTATTTATATTAGACTCGTTTTTCTTGAATTGAAATATCCATTGTGATTTTTCTCCTTCATGTGACGTGACAGAGATTCTGTACTACTCCCTAATTCCTCCCCTGACCACCAGGGGGCACTCTCATCATTTAAAACATTTCTGTTTCATCGCCTGCTTCCTTTCCTCCCTTATTAATGCTGCTCACCTGCTCTGGGTTTCCACACTGAGGTCAGTATCTAAGTCCAGGGTTTGAGTTGTGTGTGTTACACTCGGTATGGTTACTGGTACATTTTTGTGTAGTGTGTGTGTCTGTGTGTGGGCTTTTCTTTTCTTTTCTTTTCTTTTCTTTTCTTTTCTTTTCTTTTCTTTTCTTTCCTGTCCTTTTCAGACTAATCTCCATGAGGTAGCTTCAGTTATCATAATTATTCAAGCTATAAACACTTGCTTTCTTCACCACAATCTCTCTCTCACTCTCTCTCTCTCTCTCTCTCTCTCTCTCTCTCTCTCTCTCTCTCTCCATCTCTCTCTCCGTCTCTCTCCCTCCATGTCTCTCTCTCTCTTTCCCTCTCCCTCCGTCCTTTTCTCTCTCTCTCTCTCTCTCTCTCTCTCTCTCTCTCTCTCTCTCTTTCTCTCTCCCATATCTGTCTGTCTCTCTCTCTCTCCCTCCATCTTTCCATCTCTCTCTCCGTCTCTCTCTCTCTCTCCATCTTTCCATCTCTCTCTCTCTCTCTCTCTCCCCTCTCTCTCTCTCTCTCTCTCTCTCTCTCTCTCTCTCTCCCTCCATCTTTCCATCTCTCTCTCCGTCTCTCTCTCTCTCCATCTTTCCATCTCTCTCTCTCTCTCTCTCTCTCTCTCTCTCTCTCTCTCTCCCATATCTGTCTCTCTCTCTCTCTCTCTCTCTCTCTCTCTCTCTCTCTCTCTCTCTCTCTCTGTCTCTCTCTCCCTCTCTCTCTCTCTCTCTCTCTCTCTCCCTCCATCTTTCCATCTCTCTCCCCGTCTCTCTCTCTCTCTCTCTCTCTCTCTCTCCTCTCTCTCTCTCTCCTCTCTCCCATATCTGTCTCTCTCTCCCTCTCTATCTCTCTCTCTCTCTCTCTTTCTCTCTAATTAATTACATTAATCTCTCTGCATAAAATTCAGGAGTTTAAAGCTTTTCCTAATATCTGTGTTTTTCATGAACTGCAGATCTCTTGTGTAAACGGTTGTAGGAAGGATTATTTGCAGCTGGATACGAGAGGATTCATGAAAAACATGAAAAACACAGAAATTAGGCAGATGTTTCAGTGATTCCTCTCTGCTGCCAACATCTCAAAAGTTCCTCCACAGTCCATCAGGCTCAGGACAGCTTACTGCTGTGAGAGCTGCGTTCCAGGAGGAAGCAGAAGAAGAAGCTCCACAAGCACATGGACCAAGCTCACAGTTTTCAGGATGAGAAGGTCCTCTGGAAGGTCCGGTCTTCTGAAAGCTGAGGCGGTTGTGAAACGTTCTTCAGGATAAACGTTCCTGAGATCCAGATGTTCCATTCACGACACGCTCACACCTTCACAGTTCCATCTGTGCTCCGAATCCCTGGCAGACTTCCACAGCTCCTGTTTATTGGGAACCGCTACGTATTCCCCTGCACGCCGCTCCCTCGTTGCCACGGCAACTTGATGTGATGATGGAGTCTCCTATGGTCATCATCAACCAACAAAACCAGCTAGTTTGCACTGGTCAGTGATTCTATCCGTCTGGTTATCTTTAAAGCTAATCGTATTTAAAGTATTAAATGATATTTTCAGCTCAGAAGCATCAACTGCTCATGTAGAAAAAACACAATTCTACAAAACCATGTGACTTCAGCGCTTTGAGTATTTACTGAAACACGTCACACTGAATGTGTCTACATTTATTATTCACTTTAATTCCCTCAAACTCCTTAAAAACACTTTATTAAGCATTTTAAAATTCTTTAATTAATTAAACAACTTCTTTCCTCACCATTATTCCAAGATGGACGCTCGTGTTAGAAATTTATCAAGAACAAACCTCTCTTTCTGAGGAAGATAAACATCAGAGCAGCTTGTTTTGCTTACACAACAATTAGTATTTAATGTATTTAAATTGCATGAAGCTCTTAATGAGGAGTTATTAAGATTAATGTACACCGACCAGGCATAACATTATGACCACCTGTATAACATTGTGTAGGTCCTCCTTTTGCTGCCAAAACAGCCCTGACCCGTCCTGCACTGTGTATTCTGACACCTTTCTATCAGAACCAGCATTAACTTCTTCAGCAATCTGAGCAACAGTAGCTCTTCTGTTGGATCGGACCACACGGGCCGGCCTTCACTCCCCACGTGCATCAATGACCCTCGGCCGCCCATGACCCTGTCTCCGGGTCACCACTGTTCCTTCCTTGGACCACTTTTGATAGATACTGACCACTAATAATATCAACATATCCATAATAATCAGCAGCAGTTCAGAATATTCAGTAGTTTTAGTCATTATATCTATTATTATTATTATTATTATTATTATTATTATTATTATTGTCTCTGTCTATTTATCTCTCCATCTCTTAAAGTCTCAGACTCGTGTTTATGTGGATTTGTGATTCCTCTTCAGTGGTTCAGTATTTGGTTGCAAGTAAACACCACGGCATCACCCCACACACACACACACACACACACACACACACACACACACACACACACACACACACACACACACAGGACTTCCCTCTGAACTCCACCACATCCTCTGTCTTACATGAAAGGACACAGCTTGGACGCAGATGTGCAGGAAAATCAGAGCAGATTATTATTTATGACGCTGTCTGGAGACTCTGGCGTGTAGACGCTGAGTGAGAAGAACACTGACTGTGTGGATAAAGAGTGACTATAAACTTCATTTCTTCATAGCTCATCGTAGACACCTAGAAATGTTTGTACTAAAAACTTCCAAAGTATCAGCACATGTTATGACAGTGAACAAAACGGAGACATAAACTGCCTAAATAAAGTGTAATAATGTTGAATTGGAGAAAGATTTTGGACCATGAAGAAGATTACACACTACTTTTAAAGATCTTCAGATGATTGGTTTCCATCTGAGTCTGGTTCTTCTCAAGGTTTCTTCCTCAGGGAGATTTCCATTACCTCTGACTTGCTTATTAGATATAAATGTAAATTAAAAATATATCATTTATATCCTAAATTTTTAGGTTTCTGGATTTCTTCAAAGACAAATAATCTAAAAACTCGTGCAGTATTTTTTAAAGATTGATCCTCCAAACATCAGAATGAATATCTTCTGAAATATTGTTTCTATTGCTGGTGTATTTACACATTTCTTCAGATTATTCAGGAAGACTTCTTCTGTCCATGTCACATTATCTCTGTGTCTCATGAACATTATGGATTGTTCATCACTAACAGATGACCTGCCGTCCCACTGAAGAGATGCTGGAGGTCATTAGAGGAGGCATGAATGGATCCAGAGCGTTGTTTTGGGTTCTTCATCGGAGATCAGACTTCTCACATGATGTGTCGTGTTTAAGGCTCACAGGTGAACATCTTCATGAGCAATAATGTTCACACTTACCTGTGGATCCAGGATTTCAGTGATGGATCATGAAGATAGATAACATCCTCATCTTCATCACCATCTTCTACAGAGCATCATCAGCTGTCTCAGTGTTTAAACAGCTTTAGATTGAAATTTGAGAGCAGCTGGGAACATCAGCGTCTCTCTACTCAACAGTCACTGTATCTGCCAGGCCTCCCCTCCTTCTCACTGTCCCGCAGAAGGTACCAGAGCATCCATGCTACCACCAGCAGATTCCACAACAGCTTCTAACATGAGGCACTGAGAAAACTCAGCACACGGCAGGACTAGTCTCACATTCCCATCTCACATCCATTCCCTTCCTGTTCCAGCAGGACTGCACACCAGTGCACAAAGCAGGAGTCCTGACCTCAACCCTATAGAACACCTTTGGGATGAATTGGAGCGGAGACTGTGAGCCAGACCTTGACCTCTGATGGATTAAATGTGATTAAAGGTGGCACCTCACAACTGGACCATCTCACACTCCACTCAAGAACTGAACCAGAGTCTGTAACTTTAATGACGTAACTGTACGAGGAAGATGAAGAGTCCATGATGGTCTCTATATCAGCGATGGAAATAATTCTCATTAATTCTACTTCATTAATTCTCAGTAATACAGTTCTGGTCACTGAGTGCTTGGGCGGGACTGCAGGTGGTTTCTGGGAGTGTGAGTCCGTGACCATGGTGGTGCAGTGAGACTGAGTTCATTGGCATCTACATTTACAGGAACAACTTTTATTTATAAAAAGCCACCATTGTACTTTTGACACTTGAATCTGTCTGTGTCCTTGTGTCCACCTTGTGTCCACTGCACTCATCTGTTTCAGCTGAATTCTTCTGCGCTGTCGGTTCTGCTGTCCCACGTTGATGACCTCACCTGCGGTTGTTTTCTCAGTTGCTGTAAGAAGCTCAGTGACTGATTTGTTCAGGGTTTTCTCCATCACACTTTTAACCACAGAACTGAAATCTTTTTTTTTTTTTTTAAATTTTAGATCCCTGACCACTGCAAAAGATGAAATTCTAGCAAGTATTATCACATCAACATTAACACAGAGTAGAAATTGGTGTTGTCTGGGGTCACCACAGGAGATCATCTGGTCCTCATATTTGATTTGACAGTTTTTTGGGTTGTTTTTGCTCTTTCTGACTCAACACCATCATTTTCTCCAGGCTCAGGACCGGCACCGAGCGGAAATCTCTCAACGGTTGTGTTTGCTGCTGGACCACCAGGACACCAGAAATAAAAATGGGAGTTTTCACCTAATTTGCCTTTGCTATGATTTGCAGTGACGAGAAAGCCAGAGGTGAAACCTCTAAAGGAACTCCATCCTCTCCTGAACCATGAAGCATTGCTCTTTCACAGTGTGAGAAATGCAAACAACACAATTCATTCTCTGAGATTGAGTAACGATGTTGATTGTTGTTTTTGTTCAGTCTTCATTTCTTAGTCACGAGGTGATGTTCATGCTACTTTACGTCTGTTCTTCAGTGTGAGATTCAGCATTTAGAGCACTATCACAGTACTACAGATCTTCTCTCTGTGCTGTTTGACAGAAATGTTTCATATCATTTAAAGGACAGATATACTGTCGAGTAAATCCTCCATGATCTGTCTCACCGTTGCCTGACTCCATGCTATTTATCTCGACGCTCTTGAAGTTCTTTCCTCAGAGGATCGTATTTTTAGTAACTTTATGAATGTTCTACTTATGGAAAGCTGCGTTCTGTCAGTAAACACACAATCTAAACCGAATACAAAAATAGCAAGCGTACAAAATTAGTCCCAGTGTTCCTCTGGTTTCTACTCTCAGCTCAGGAACCGGAAAACAAGTGGGCAATTTTACCAGCAGCCACTGACAAACTGTTCATTAAACCTTTCCCGCAGACAAAAACAGACCCGGGAGGTGGGGCTGGAGTCCCTCTGAAGTCCGCTCCTCTTCCTCTCCCACTCTTCAGCCTTACCTCACAAACCTAATTGCTATAGCTAAAGGCTCTGTGACCGAATATGTTGTTTTATGTGCAGCCAGGTCTTTAATTATCTTCCCTGAAGGTAAATCTCAGCTTTATCTGGACTAATGAGAAAACAGAATAATAGAAACGTGATATCTGTGATACGGCTATAAGAGCTCCTCCGACAGGTTGCGGAGACGAGGCTCTTTTCTTCCTCTTTAACCTGGATTACAGCTACGACCGGTCATGTGCACGCCGAAAGACGGGGAACCGCACCAAAGATGGTCATCTGGGAGAAATTCCCTTCTGGCCACATTCCATTTTAATTGCACCAAAAGTTGAACTAATCTGAGGAACCCCTAGCAATTAAGAAAGTCTGGCATGCAGATGCTTTAATTGAGGTGTTTTAATTGGCTTTTTAATTAAGAGCAAGGTTTACCGCAGTGGTCTTCCCTTGGTTTGGGAAACGCTACCAGACAGCGTCCTTTAAATAGTTTTGCTGAGTTCAAAAAATAGTTTTGCTCATTTTTATTCTCCAGGAATAGCCACAGTGCTGGACAGGAGCTGGATGGAATAATGCTGTGATAAATGTACAGGATTTTAATGTAAATCTTCTGTATACATACACAACCGTGTGTCTCAAACCACCACAACAAACTCCTGTAGCGAGGGAACGATGAGAAAGTCATGATGAGAAGAGGCGAAGGAGGAGGTGGGTGTGGTCATCTGGAGGGGTTTAGAGTACAGGAGACTCGAGAACTTCACTTCCTTTGGACTGACATCTGAAGCTTTCAGGTTTTCTGCTGTGTGTTTTGTTTGTACACAGACTCCATGGATTTGAACTCCATCCTCTTCCTCAGTGCCATTCTAATGATGGAACAGAAAGGTAAACACCTTCACTGTGTGTTCTGTGTGTTCTTGTCAAAATGGCTTGTACAATCTGGGATTCATTTACTGGAATCTTAGAAGTGACTAATTACTGAAAACAGATTATAGAGAATTTATAGAATAAACTTAAAAGATAATATTCTGCATTTCTAAGGTTTATTCAGCAACTTGATGCATCTTGCATTTTCTGTTTTTCTTTTTACACAATCAAATATTTGTGTGAGTCAAATGTGGGAGTCAAATATTTGATTCCTGACTCACTGAGTTGTGGAAGTTACTGCAGGTACTGTGGCATTTCTTCTTTTCCATAACCAACACTTTGTTTAAAGAGCTGCTAGAGGTCAGAGATCTGAAGACGGACAGGTGTGTGGTATTTAATGTGATCTCTGTGGAGCGTGATCAGGACACTAACAGAGAAGATGAGCTGCAGAATCTGTTTCTCGGAAAATGACATCGTACTGAGTCGGTTAGATTAAACCCTGCGCTCTGTTACCTGTGAGGTAATGACAGGTAAAGACACTTAATAAAAGGTAATGACAGGTAATTGTAGGTAATCACATGTAATGGCAGTTATGACATGTTATCACAGATAATGACAGATAATAATGAATAACAACAGGTAATGACATGTAATGATAGGTAATAACAGATGATTATAGGTAATGACAGGTAATGAGAGGTAATGACAGGTGATTACAGGTAATGACAGGTGCTCACAGGTAATGACAGGTGCTCACAGGTAATGACAGGTGATTACAGGTAATGACAGGTGATGACAGGTGATTACAGGTAATGACAGGTGATTACAGGTCATGACAGGTGATTACAGGTGATTACAGGTCATGACAGGTGATTACAGGTCATGACATGTGATTACAGGTCATGACAGGTGATTACAGGTAATGACAGGGGATTACAGGCAATGACAGGTGATTACAGGTCATGGCAGGTGATTACAGGTGATTACAGGTAATGACAGGTGATTACAGGTCATGACAGGTGATTACAGGTAATGACAGGTGATTACAGGTGATTACAGGTAATGACAGGTGATTACAGGTGATTACAAGTAATGACAGGTGATTACAGGTAATTACAGGTAATTACAGGTAATGACAGGTAATTACAGGTAATTACAGGTAATGACAGGTGATGACATGTGATTACAGGTAATGACAGGTGATTACAGGTCATGACAGGTGATTACAGGTGATTACAAGTAATGACAGGTGATTACAGGTAATGACAGGTGATTACAGGTGATTACAAGTAATGACAGGTTGTTACAGGTAATGACAGGTAATTACAGGTAATGACAGGTAATTACAGGTAATGACAGGTGATGACATGTGATTACAGGTAATGACAGGTGATTACAGGTAATGACAGGTGATTACAGGTCATGACAGGTGATTACAGGTAATGACAGGTGATTACAGGTAAGCACAGGTGATCAGAGCAGTGATGATATTCAGTATAGTGTGAGCATGTTTTTGATTGTGAGAGTGAGAAATGAATATTAAATAAGACATAATATGTAGAAATATTATATTTATTTTTGCTCCATAACTCTGGTAACAGACTGTGTGTGTGTGTGTGTGTGTGTGTGTGTGTGTTATTTCACTTCCTCACCTTGTCTGAAACAGCAGCTCTGGAGGAGCTTCACCTACATTCTTTTTATTTCTCTCAGCGTTTCTTCTAAACACCATTTCTGTGAGACTGTCTCGATCATGTCATTGATTTATCTCTCGAATTGGGTCTTTACAATATTCACCTGCTTAATGTTCTTTTTATTCCCTTAACATCTCATCGAGCATCCTTCATCATCCATTATATCTGTTTACCGAGTGATTATACTTTATACTTTTTTATATATTTTCACACTGCTGCTTTTATGTATCACACATTTATGTGGATTTGGATCTCAATCTACTTAAATAATAATAATAATAATAATAATAATAATAATAAGAAGAAGAAGAAGAAGAAGAAGAAGAAGAAGAAGAAGATATTTATTATCTGGCCCAACAGGGGCAGCTTGACTGGGGCTTGAACCCTGACCTTCCAATCAACAACCCAGAGCCTTAACCACTTGAGATACTGCTGCCCTCAAACAATACTAGTAAATAATAATAAATAATAAATCACTTTTTTAGGATGTTCCTGTTATAAATGTTATTAATGAACACATGAAAGGACTGAAATTGGATTCCATTTGATTCATTTAAATACAGTGAGAAAAAATGGAAGGAACCCCTCCACCAGTACAGCTTTATCTTCAGTGTTAGTGGTGAAGCCATGGACCAGTATGTGACTTAACTGTGAATTCTGAGTGGAATCTCAGCACTGAGAGAAAGAATCTCAGAGATTAAGAGCTAGACTCGGAAAACACTACATCACTGTGTAGAGAAGTAAAGTCAGTGATGAGGCTCATACTGTAGAAATGTTCAGTAAAGAAAGAAGAAGCTGATGGGCAGAAACAATCATGTGGGAGAACGCAGCATCCTCTGAAAAAATTCCACATACACAAAAATGTTCAACAAATACGAAAAAATATGGACAAAATAGAGAAACAACTGGACATCAATGAAAGATTTTTGTGGATTTGGTGACTGAGGTTTCTGAAAAGAAATCATGTAGTGAATATAAAGTTTATATAAAAGGATAAAAAGTGGATACAGGAGTCAGCGTGATTTCTGTGACGGACTTTAAAAGCATTAAGAAGAACCTCAGCAGAGCCACTGAAACCTCGTCACATGATGGAGCAGATCACTTTACTGTCATTTTATCCTGATATGACCAAGATAAATATTACTGGGGATACAGTTAATCCTGTAAGTCAGTATTCTCAAGACTTGGTGATGATCAGCCCTCAGTTATTCACATCAGCACACAGAAGCAGAAGTCAGTACATACAGAGACATTTCCGGGTCGTAAATCCAAATATTCTCACAGGAAGTTCAGGAAACACTTTCGGAATTTACTACTTTAACCAGCGCTTCTCCTCATGGGATGAGGCTTGAGAAAAAATCCACCAAGGAGAACGAGAAGGTGAAGGTAGAACAACAGAAACAACAGAAAGAACTAAAAACAGGGTTATCTGATAATGAAGTACAATAACGTACAGCACCTGAGCTCTGTCCTGGTGCACAGACATGCGGACACACACAAGAACAGAACTACAGCCATGATTATACCACATTCAACCAGATGAATGAATGTTCTCAGGAAGAAACGAGGACTAGAAGATGACTAGAAACGACAATTCTCAGTATTTACATGTTACTTTTTCAGTGAAAGTCTAATGAAACGTCCTGCAGGTTTCTGAGCTGATATGTTCCTCTTCCTGTTCCTCAGTCTTCACAGCCTCCACAGTCCCTGTGTCTCAGGCTCGGAGAGCTTCACCCTCACAGCTTGGCTCCAAGCCTCCATATCGTGAGAAACGCTGCTCCTGTGAGAACCTGAAGGACCGAGAGTGTGTGTACTTCTGCCACATCGGAATCGTTTGGGTCAACACACCCAGGTACACCACTAACACAATGTCTTAATGAACACAACAAACTGGTCACATTTACAGCTGTTAGAATCGGAGGAATTTTAAATCACACTGAGTTTCATCCTGTTAACATTTTATTATTATGGATTGAAAAATGTGATGAATTTTGTCCAATTAAAACATTTTTTTGAAGGATTTTGAAGGTTGTTATTGTGTGTACATGTCTGTTTACGAGGCTCGTGTGTGACATGATAAAGCAGATTCCTAATCTCTCTTAAAATCCTGTGAAGAACATCATAATTTATAGAACTATATAAATGTGATGGAGAAACGTTCAGACTCGGTGATCTCCGTCTCAGTCAGGTGATTCCATACGGCGTCGGTTTCCTCCAAATGCGCACTAGAAGACAGGTGGAGCGATGCTTCTGCACAGACCACAGAGACCCCGAGTGTGTGAAGTTCTGCTCTCGCAGGTACGCAAGCACACTGTGATGAATTTCGACACGTTTATAGAGTTTACAGAGTCACGTGTTAATCTTTTCTACTGTGTAGAGGTGAAAATACAAGCCTGAGATCTTCACCAAGATCCTCACTCTTAAAGAACAGTCTACAGCCAAGGTGAAGGAGAGGAGATCCAGACCCTGAGGAACCACCAGGAACAAGAAGATGATGATGATGATGAAGAAGAAGTAGAAGAAGGGGAAAAAGAATATATTTGCACTCTTGACAAAACAATCACTACTGTACAAAATAAAACCTATAGCATTTTATAAAGAGAAGAAAGAAGTGTCTCGGCGTGAAGACGTGAGGTGAAGATGGTGTTGGATTCACAGTGTTTATGATCATGTGTCATGGAGCTCTGGTTTATCTGACAGCATGTTATATCTTCTAAACTCATGCAAGAAAGCACTCGTGTAAATATCAGGAGCACTTCAGTGGCCTTGTGTCCAATCATTAACTGGAACCAAGGAGTCAGGATCAACCCTGAGATGATGTGGACCTCATGGAGGAGTTTATTCATCAGATTTATTAGAAGATCTACAGTAATCAACCTGCACTCTCTCGGACAGAAGGAAAGTCACTTGCTCGTTCTATCTGTTATGAACATGTGAACTGGCTGTGTGTGTGTGTGTGTGTGTGTGTGTGTGTGTGTGTGTGTGTGTGTGTGTAATATAACAGATATATGATCTGTGTGTGTATGTGTAGGTGTGTGTGTGTGTGTGTGTGTGTGTGTGTAATATAACAGATATATGATCTGTGTGTGTATGTGTAGGTGTGTGTGTGTGTGTAATATAACAGATATATGATCTGTGTGTGTATGTGTAGGTGTGTGTGTGTGTGTGTAATATAACAGATATATGATTTATGTGTGTAGGTGTATGTGTAGGTGTATGTGTAGGTGTGTGTGTGTGTGTGTGTGTGTGTGTGTGTGTAATATAACAGATATATGATCTGTGTGTGTAGGTGTGTGTGTGTGTGTGTAATATAACAGATGTATGATTTATGTGTGTAGGTGTGTATGTGTAGGTGTGTGTGTGTGTAATATAACAGATATATGATCTGTGTGTGTAGGTGTGTGTGTGTGTGTGTGTGTAATATAACAGATGTATGATTTATGTGTGTAGGTGTGTATGTGTAGGTGTGTGTGTGTGTAATATAACAGATATATGATCTGTGTGTGTAGGTGTGTGTGTGTAATATAACAGATATATGATCTGTGTGTGTAGGTGTGTGTGTGTGTGTGTGTGTGTAATATAACAGATGTATGATTTATGTGTGTAGGTGTGTGTGTGTGTAATATAACAGATATATGATCTGTGTGTGTAGGTGTGTGTGTGTAATATAACAGATATATGATCTGTGTGTGTGTGTGTGTGTGTGTAATATAACAGATATATGATCTGTGTGTGTAGGTGTGTGTGTGTGTGTGTGTGTGTGTAATATAACAGATGTATGATTTATGTGTGTAGGTGTGTGTGTGTGTAATATAACAGATATATGATCTGTGTGTGTAGGTGTGTGTGTGTAATATAACAGATATATGATCTGTGTGTGTAGGTGTGTGTGTGTAATATAACAGATATATGATCTGTGTGTGTAGGTGTGTGTGTGTGTGTGTGTAATATAACAGATGTATGATTTATGTGTGTAGGTGTGTATGTGTAGGTGTGTGTGTGTAATATAACAGATATATGATCTGTGTGTGTAGGTGTGTGTGTGTGTGTGTGTGTAATATAACAGATATATGATCTGTGTGTGTGTGTGTGTGTGTGTGTGTGTGTGTGTGTGTGTGTGTGTGTGTGTGTATTAAACACAGCAACATGTAGATAAAGAATATTGCTGGAATTATAGAAGTCTAGACTCGGTCATTAACTCCTTTAAAAAGATTTATTTATTTTGTTTGTGAAATAAATAAATAAATAAATAAATAAATAAATTTTAAAAAAAGTGTTTTATCTGAAGAGAAAGTGAGTGTGTTCTAGTGAGAGTGGAACATGGGTTCTGTTAGGAAACCAGTTCAGAGGATGAACTGATCTTACTGGGACAAGAGAAAGGAGGTTTAATTATTCCACACACACACACACACACACACACACACACACACACACACACAGGATCATTGTGGTGTTTCTGAAGGTGAATCAGACGTGTTGAGTAGCGAGATGTTTATTCTGGAATGCTGGTGTGTGTGTGTGTGTGTGTGTGTGTGTGTGTGTGTGTGTGTGTGTGTGTGTGTTCACCTCACAGGAAACTTTTACAGCAGATCTCTGGAAGGAATTTGTGGAGGTCTCGTTTACCGACAGTAAGAGAGAACAAACACTGCTCTCTCTCTCTCTCTCCCTCTCTTCCCCCTCCCTCTCTACCTCCCCCCCCCCCCCTCTCTCTCCCCATCCCTCTCTCCCCCCCTCTACTCCCCCCAAAACTGAATTATAGGTCTGACTCTGGTGCAAAAAAAAAGGTTTACAATTTTTAGAATTTGGTGTAAAAACATTTTTAGAGGTTAGTTACACACATGGACAAAATGGTTGGTACGCTTCCATTAAAGAAAGAAAAACCCACAGTGGTCACTGAAATAACTTGAAACTGACAAAAGTAATAAATAAATAAAAATTCCTGAACATTAATGAAACCCAGACTCCAAATTACATTCATCAACATCAAGCTGCTTGGAGATCATTTTCCTTCTAATCTCCTGAGACAACTCTCTCCTTAGCTTTCTGTGCTCCATGTTCAGTGTGGTGCACACCATGATATCAAACAGCACAGTGGTCACTTTTCAGCCTTTATATTGTCAGACTGACCGATTACAAGCTTGAAGACACCTGTGATGCTAATTACATGACACACTTTAGCTTAACATGTCCCTACGGTCAAATTATTTTCAATCTTTTCTAGGGGTACCATCATCTTTGTCCAGGTCAGTTTCATTATTATTATTATTTTGTGTGTGTGTGTGTGTGTGTGTTTTTAAATGCTTCTGTTGAACCACAATTCAAAATCAATGTCTGATTTTCATTAGTCAATTTTATTAACACATTTATTTATTATTACTTTTGTCAGTTTCAAGTTGCTACTGAATGGAAGGTTGTTCGGAAGTTAGCTTACGTTAGCTTACTTAGCTAACTGAAGCGTAACTAGCCATACACGACATTCATATTAAAGAAAATGGTCATTATGATGACCACAGGATGTGCTGACCGCTACGTTTTCACAAATGTGATGTTGAACTCTTGTAAGATGCTCACTGTGTTGCTGAGGCAGAGCAGGAATCTGAATATGAAAGAGTCTTTCTTCTGTTCTACAAAACAAATCCTGCAGGTCAGGCCACCGGGGTCAGGGTTTCCTTCCATCGTAGGCTACAGTATTTCAGTAATTACATTTACACCACTGGTCACTACATCCTCCAGTTTAATTCTCTGTACTGTTTGCTGATGAAAGACAGCCGTGGAATCTAACAGTCGCAACGCTGTCAATAACGATCCAGCTCTCATTTTATAAATCTTTGGGGACAAAGACTGTCCTGTATTTTTATTTCCAATAAAGCAGAAGTATAAATAAAAAGATACAAAAACCTTAAACATTTACAAACAGCGGCAAAATATACAGTATGAAGGTGGTAGTAATACAGAAGGAAAGTTTACTTGGCTTCGTTTGTTAATGAAAGAAAAGAGAAATCTAACAGAATTACAGAAGCTGGGATTGGACGTCAGACTCGGACAGCTCGGTCTCTGGAGGTCACACATCGTCTCTGGAGACATTTTTATTTCCAATCAAGCAGAAGTATAAATAAAAGAAGATGCCTGTGCGCTGTATATACAAAAGCGAACTTGAACGCAATATTAAAATCGCTTTCAAAAAAACAAAACAACAAAAAACAACAAGAAAAGACAATTAAAAAGCAAAACAAAACGTACATGCAGTTAAATATAGTGTGGATATTTACAACACAAAGTCAGTTTAAACATCACAGTATGGAAAATACACTCCTTACGCTTCCTACTGAAAGGATTATGCAGGTTGGTTAGCTCAATATGATACAGTATACACATCTGTACACATCTGTCTGACATCACCCAGTCTCTCTCTCTCTCTCTCTCCCTTTAAAACCTAGTGCTATGGCTGAAGCTGTCAGACAGGATGATATTTTTGTAGAAGTTGTCAGAGCGCACTGAGCAGTAGCCCTTCACCTTGTCCAGAACCTGGTGAACGGGCAGAATGGAGGAGGTGGAAGCATCTGAGTCAGAAGTGCTGCACTTCTGGATGGTCTGGTTCGAATAGGATTTACCTGACAAGACAAGAGCAGAGTTTGTGAGCATCTGCAAAAAAACTCATCATTATGAGCAACATTAAGCACTGAGTATTGATTTGTTTGATGGTTGCACTGCTGCACCACAGCTCCAGGATCCTCGGTTTGCATGTTCTCCACATGGCCATGCAGGTTCCCTCTGGATATTCTACTGTTGTCTGAGCTTCACTGGGTTGCTGAGGCTGAGTAGATACCTTCAGACCAGCTGTATCATCTGTTATATTTAGGAATATGAAACATCTAGGACTCTACATATCATACGATAATGAGGAGGCCTAACAGGAGGCATCCACCATCAAGAAGATGACAAAAACTTTTTTAATGACCCCTGTGAACCTACCCCCAGACTGGTTCACCCTCAAAGCCGTTTGGTCTTCAGTAGGTTCAGCCTCAGCATCCTACATCGCTCCTCTAACCAAAAGACCCTGTGATCTATCATCACTTCATACACCCTGATCTTCACTCTTAAGATGAAGGATGAATAAGATCTGAGAGGAAGAGCTGAGGTACGGTCTGATTAACCTCAGATGGTTTGCTTTCTGGGGGGTCTGATGGTGAAAGACCTTTACTGATGATCTGCAAAGCATTCCTCCAAGGTCTACAAAAGTATCAGACTGGGTGTCTGATCTGGACCTCCTGTAGCTGCAGGAAAAAACTGCTTCTAAAAGTGTCTTCAGAAAGACCAGTAGCTGGTGAAGGATGTGTGTGTGTGATGGACCTGGAGCTGGATGAGGACCTGGACTCGCCTGCTGTGGAGAGTCATGCTTGCTAGTTGTTGAGGCAGCTGAAGTGCAGTGGATTTAGCTTTATATTCCTCTACACACCAGAACAAAGCTTTAGAACACTATAAATAATCTCACGGTCATTTTCTAGTCCAGTGCAGTGAGGTTTAATCAACATTACAGCATCACAACTACATTATTAACACACACACACTAAAATATTACAAATACACAATTATAACCAAACCAAGTAATGTTAACAGAGTAAGAGAAGAAGTTATGATTAAAAACAGCTTTACTGATTAAAAATAAGTCCACGGAAGTGACCAGCATGCTATTAAAGAGAACTCTATTAGTTCTGCTGTTCATCTTCATGATCCTATCGGTCAGTGTAGCCTTAATTTTACTCACTGATGAGAGAAACAACTCCGTTAATGTTACTGCTGGACGTCTGCAGTTAAGGAGTTAAAGGAATCTTGATGTAAAGGATTAAAGAATAAACCAATTTCTTACATGAACGGCTTCACGCACCTGAACATCATGCCGTACTCTAGAACCGACAAACAAACTGCGGCGTTAGACCAAAATATCAATAATTCTCAGCAGTTTGTATCGAAAAATTTCCCTTTTTTAAAAAACTTTAATCCTGAGCGCAGATTTAAAAACTGTGTAAGGAAGTGAAGCGTAAAACGAGTGTCAGGTGATTTTCATGCTAACACCAAATTAGCCGAAATTCATGACCCTACACTCACCTGAACTGCTGTGTCGCTTGGCAAAAGGGTTCAGCGTGACCCGAGCTTTGGACGTCCAGTTGACCATTGTGGAACCGTACGAGCTGGAGGACAGCGACTTCCCGATATTATCCGAGCTCACCTTCTTGGTGTTGTTTGTAGCAGTCTTGCTCCAGTCTGTAAGAATTAGCCAAACGTTAGCAACTGAAGGTGAAGGAACTGGAACAGAACATAACAACTACAGCAACCTTCGAGTCATTAACTCATGACATCCCTCATAACTCATCACCTGGCTTTGTCTTAATAAACATTCCAACTCGTCTAAATCTATAAAAAGCGGTAACGGTCATCTGAAACAACCTCGTTTTCACATTTTCCAAAAAGATCTGACAAGCTGCATGTGACCATGTTGAGATACCTGAATTGTCCGCTAAGCGTAACTTTCCACAGCATAAATATCTCCTCCACTGCTTCTGCACGTTTTCTTTCAGAGCACAATGGAATATGAAGATGAATAATCCTGTTGGAGAGATCAGATGTGTTTGTTTGTTTGTATTTATGGTAAACATCTAAACAGGAAATAGATTCCGAGAGACAGGTTGTGACTCTCAGCAGGATGGTCCTGCTCTGAACCATCGAGATTCATCAAGAACAATGGATTTAAAGCACTTTGTGTTCCAGAAGAGGAGTCTCGTGATATGTGACGCACCTTGCAGTGAGTTGAAAATGGAGAAGAGGTACATGAAGGCCAGATTGACCGGACCCCAGGCGAAGAAGGCAAAGCCCCAGGTCATGCCGAGCAGGAAGGTGAGGCTGATGACGCTGCGCAGGTTACGCAGCACTTCCTCCTGAAGCGTGCGGTTGTTCCGTTTTCCGTTCCTGCCGCAGATCTGCATCATCACCACGATGAACATGGCCACGTTCAGGAGGAAGATGACGCAGAAGTAGGACACACACGTGACGTAGAACACCACCTTACTCCTGATCCAGCAGCTGATCACACAGCAGACATCAGAATCACTTCACTGATCCAGTCTGATCTAACCGAACCTGTATTGTGTTTATCTACTGTGTGTAGTGTTGTGTAGCATTGTGCAGTGTAGTGTACTGTTGTGTAGTGCAGTGCTGTGTAACGTAGCATAGTGTTGTGTAGCATTGTGCATATCTACAGTGTGTAGTGTAGCATAGTGTAGTTTATTGTAGTGTAGTGTAATGCATAGCAGTGCAGTGTTGTGTAGTGCAGTGTTGTGTAGTGCAGTGTTGTGTAGCATAGTGTAGTGTAGTGTAGTGTTGTGTTGTGTAGCATAGTGTAGTGCAGTGTAGTGTTGTATAGCATAGTATAGTGTAGTGTTGTGTAGTGCAGTGTTGTGTAGTGTAGTGTTGTGTAGTGCAGTGTTGTGTTGTGTAGTGTTGTGTAGCATAGTGTAGTGTAGTGTTGTGTCTACAGTGTTGTGTAGTACAGTGTAGTGTCGTGTAGCATAGTGTAGTACAGTGTTGTGTAGCATTGTGCATAGCAGTGCATATATTTACAGTGTGTAGTGTAGTGTAGTGTAATGTAGTGTTGTGTAGAGTGTATATCTACAGTGTGTAGTGTTGTGTAGCATTGTGTAGTGTGTGTATCTCTACAGCATATTGTGTTGTGCAGCGATGTGTAGCATAGTGTAGTGTAGTGTTGTGTAGTGTTGTGTAGCATAGTGTAGTGTAGTGTTGTGTTGTGTAGTGTTGTGTAGCATAGTGTAGTGTACTGTAGTGTTGTGTTGTGTAGTGTTGTGTAGCATAGTGTAGTGTAGTGTTGTGTAGTGTAGTGTTGTGCATAGCAGTGCAGTGTTGTGTAGTGCAGTGTAGTGTTGTATAGCATGGTATAGTGCAGTGTTGTGTAGTGCAGTGTTGTGTTGTGTAGTGTTGTGTAGCATAGTGTAGTGTAGTGTAGTGCAGTGTTGTGTAGTGTTGTGTAGCATAGTGTAGTGTAGTGTTGTGTAGTGCAGTGTTGTGTTGTGTAGCATAGTGTAGTGTAGTGTTGTGTCTACAGTGTTGTGTAGTACAGTGTAGTGTTGTGTAGCGTAGTGTAGTGTTGTGTAGCATAGTGTAGTGTAATGTTGTGTAGCATAGTGTAGTGTAATGTTGTGTAGCATAGTGTAGTGTAGTGTTGTGTAGCATTGTGCATAAAAGTGCATATATTTACAGTGTGTAGTGTAGTGTAGTGTAATGTAATGTAGTGTTGTGTAGTGTGTATATCTACGGTGTGTACTGTTGTGTAGAGTTGTGTAGAGTTGTGTAATGTGTATATGTACAGTGTGTATGTTTTACAAACTTACAATTCCGATAATCCCTGTCCACTTGCTCCTTTTCCATAAAACTCTTTTCCATAGGAATTTTTATCAGAAGCCAAAACCAGAGCTACAATCACAGCTGGAAGACCTGAATACAGATGTTATAAATATTTAATAAAGGGTTTTATTACATCATACACAGCATTAATACACAGCAGTGATGGAGACTGATGTGGGTTAGGGTTAGAACTCATCTCTCTCTCTAATGTATTTCTAATGTATCAGTGATGATGTTCTTATCAGATTCTATAGATTAGACTGTTTAATGTAGAAGTGGGCGGGGCTTAGTGAGGTGACTTACCCCATCCAACAATGCAGAACTTGAGGATGTACCTCCGGATGTAGGTGTTGAAGACCTTGACCAGGGCGATGTACATGTGGACGGACTCGAGGCCCATCCAGGTGAAGGAGGTCAGCAGGAAGAAGTGCAGGAAGGCAGCTACGGCCATGCACAGACCCTGCGTCTCATAGGAAGCCAGCCAGCCGTCCAGGAGGAACGTCATGTTGAGGAACAGCAGCGAGGTGCTCAGGTTCATCAGGATCTTTGACGGATAATCTCGACGCAGTTTCCTGCAATTTCAGCGTGTGTGTGTGTGTGTGTGTGTGTGTGTGTGTGTTAGTGTGATCTCACAAGTTCTCACACATCAACTAATCATCAATCAAGATACAAGAACTACACGTGTGATCTCTTCTCTTTAAAACATCTGGCCACAGGTACACACTTCATCTACAGACTAGAAGATGAGAAAGCTTTGGATATGGACGAACACAAAGTTGTGGAAAAGTGACTCACTCAAAGGCAAGATAAGTTAGGATGGTTACGGCTGAAAAGATGGCTGACACGCCACAGCCGATGTACGTGATGAAGGTGAGAATCTTGGTGTTCCTCTCGTCCGTATTTACTGAAGCTCCACTCAGGTCCTACACAAGCACACAGAAGATCAAATCTAAAAGAGTTCTCTACTGCTGACCTTCTCCATCCAGAGAGATGCACGGGGAAAAGCTTTCAATTTTACTGATACGTTTTTACTGAGTTCCAAACTGTGAAACTGTCTGTCTGCCTGTCTGTCTATCTGACTGACCAACTGTCTGACTGTTTGTCTGTCTGACTTATCAACTGTCTGTCTGTCTGATTGACTGTCTATCTGAATTGTCTGTCTGTCTGACCGTCTGTCTGACTGATGGACTGTCTGTTTGTCTGCTTGCCTGTCTATATGACTGATCAACTGTCTGTCTGTCTATCTGGCTTCCTGCCTGTCTGTCTATCTGCCTGTCTGTCTGTCTGTCTATCTGTCTGTCTGCTTGCATGTCTGTCTATCTGCCTGTCTGTCTGTCTCATTATTATTATGATGTCTGATTTAAACCCAGGATAAAGAGTAGGTGTATCTCACCATCAGAACCCCGAAGTGTGTTAAGTGGTCACACAGGCAGACCGTCTTGTTGCTGTTGGACTCGGGGCTGACCCGACACCCCTCGCTGTTCCAGCCTCCTGTGTCATCTACAGAACAGAATAATTCAGAGTGATGCTGTGCTCTGTCACACACACACACACACACACACACACACACAGAGGAAAGAAAACACACACTTCAGCTCAGGAAAAAATATAACACACTTACTGTTGATGCTGAAATCCCAAAAAACACACACTCGGTTCTGATTCTGAAAAAAAAAAAGAAGCAGAAGGGTTGGAGTTCATTACAAAACAGTTTCAAAGCAACATGGCAGGATCTGCCATGCATCTACTCCAGCAGCAGAAGGACTGATACCTGATTCTGCAGGTGAGCGATCTCTATTTGCACGGGATCTTTAAGATTACTGATGGAAAAGTTGCCCACGCTGCTGGCCACCACGTAGCTGTTCAAGGACAGGTTGTTGTTCTGCTGGTCCTGGAGGCAAGTACACAATAAATACACACTAATCTTCAGGTTTATATTAAATCCTGGGTTTAGTGCCATCTGGATATTAGATTAGTGACACATGAGAGCAACAATCAGGGATTTGTAAAAGCTGTTTCATTCACACCCTAATGTCTTCATTGTGTGTGTGAATCAGATGTTTCTTATCATTTAAAGCTTTATTTTGTTGTGTATTTACAGTATGTTGTTAGACAGATCAGAGTGGATCATCAGTGATCACACTTGGTCCTTTTTACTGGTCTGAGCACTCTGCACTGGATTTTTAGCTCTTGTGTGAACGCTCCAAACATCTCAGATGTTTTTAAATGCAACAATGTGAACCCAAAGAGATCTGAGACTCTTCTTCAGTGGAGCATAAAAGGATCAGAAGATCTGAACTCTGCTCTGTTTCAGACTAAAGTGCTAGTGTGAGAGTCCCTGAGGTCAGTTCTTTTACAGAGGACTGAGTGTGTGATCTCCCTGTGTGTGTATGGATCAGAATCATTCTCTTTATGCTCTTTAGTGTAATAAACATTCATTGTCTACCGCTTATCCGAACTATTCTCGGGTCACGGGGAGCCTGTGCCTATCTCAGGCGTCATTGGGCATCAAGGCAGGATACACCCTGGACGGAGTGCCAACCCATCACAGGGCACACACACACTCTCATTCACTCACGCAATCACACACTACGGACAGTTTAGAGATGCCAATCAACCTACAATGCATGTCTTTGGACCGGGGGAGGAAACCGGAGTACCCGGAGGAAACCCCCGAGGCACGGGGAGAACATGCAAACTCCACACACACGGCGGAGGCGGGAATCGAACCTCCAACCCTGGAGGTGTGAGGCTAACGTGCTAACCACTAAGCCACCGTGCCCCCCCATGTAATAAACAATTCAGTTTAATTAAAAAAATCTCTTTTTGGTCAGAGATCCCTGATTATTGCTGATTTTAAGGTCACACTTAGCAAAGAAGTGTTTTTATACAAGTATTATTAACAAAGGAACAGAACACTTTTGTTATATATTACAAAAATACTAGTAGAATATTAGCTCCTGACTGCTATAAACATGCAACTTTTTTGGCTTGTAAATATGACATCAGAGTGACATCAGAGTGACATCAGAATGACATCAGAGTGACATCGGGGTGACCTCATCACATTAATATACATTGAAGGTGAACAAACATCAGTTTTCACTAATATCCTACTGAAATGTGTGTTTTAAATGTTACAGGCTATATGTTAGTTTACACAGTCACCAGGAATCTATTGCCTTACCATTAATGATCCAAAGTGCTGTAGATAAAAAATCCACATCAGAAAGTAGAGAAGTGAGATTCCTCATGAGGAACAGTGTGTATTCAATATCATGCTGATTTTATAACTCAGATGTTACATGCTAACAATACACTTTAATTACAGTTTAATCCAAGTACACCGGACTGTAAAAGTGGGTTCGGGTTAGCGCTCACCTGGAACAGGCCTGTTTTACTGAAGAACATGAAGTGAAGTCTGGAGATGATCTCAACCTCAGCCTCACTCAGGTTATGGAGCAAAGTGGCAGGTAGTGAGATGCTCGCTAAAGGGTTCTGGACCCCTGACTCAAAATCGATCTGAAACAGAGACAGCAGGAATGTACAGAAGCATGTTATCTTCTTCTGAAGAGCACCAGTTCTCGTTTAATCCCATGAAGAAACTGAGATACGTGACACACGCAGCCTCTGTAGACACTACAGACAGGTGTACCTGAGGGTCTGAGGAGTTTACATCCATGAAGGCACTGAAATTAGCTCCGGTAAAACTGCTGGTGTTGATAGCTGAGATTCCCACTGCCAGGTTCTTGGAGGTGATGGTCAGTGAAGGACCATCAAACTCGATCTTCTGCACCAGCTTGTCCATGGTTCTCAATGCCCTGAAAGAAAATATTACACACATCGATATTCAGAAGTAACTCTGAAAGAACTATTCAGAGAATTTATTTATTTTGTTTAATAAAAACAGAGATGCCTTTCAGTTCTGATCTTGGATTTAAGGCCATTATTCAGTGTGAGATCAGACTGACGTCATAAACACACTCTGAGCTACAAGCCTTTATTAATAACATTAACTTAATACTTAAGGTTTAATCAGTACTTAATGTCCATGACTAGAAGAAGGAAGGAGATGACTTCTAAGCTGAAGGAGTACTGAGTATACTGAGTGTGTGGTCAGCTTATCCTTCACAGTGTGGTCATATTTACACAAAACTCACTGCATGTGCTGGATGGAGTGATCGGTCACTATCAGCTAGAAAACACCTACATTTCCGAGTTAGCCAGCTGCACTGCCTCAGAGCTGACCATCACGTTGGAAATGATGTTGACCACAGTGGAAGCCAAGGTCACGTTAATTCGGGCCACATTCACCAGCTTGGTCACCACGGTAACAACCTTTGACAGCTCCGCGTTGGAAAGCTCGTTGTTTGTGATGTCGGCAAGTTGAACCGCTACGTCTGCAGCATTTTCTGTAAAAAAAAAAAAAAAAATACGTGACGTATTGAATTCATCTTTATTTTAATTCAAGAGCTAAAAGAGCACAATGTCACCTTGTGAAACATCGATTTCTTCTATATCTTTGCAGTCCGTGAGGTCTGGCAGCTCCCAGAATGATGAGTGATTGTGCAGGCTGATCATGCTGAGAGAGAAAAACAAACGTCATCTCACGCGTCTTCAGGATTAGAACGAAGAGCTAGAGGATTTACGTCTCTAATCAGTGCAGAAGTGTTGGGTGTCTACACACCATGTCCTGGATGCGTTCTGTTCTTTATACGGGAAGCAGGGAATGAAATAAGTGGCTGACGGTCTGGTCTCCGGCCATTTATAATGCAGTGGCGTCTCCTCCGCCGGACAGTTTTCTGGAGAAGAACTCATCAGTTAGATTACGGAGTACAAACACCTTGAATGTTTAAAAAAAATCACTCCAGGATTCCTAAAATATAATCAGAAAAATCACTAACAAGTCATTTGAACAGAGTTTTATTGCATTTCAACAAAGAATGCTGGAAGAAAAAAACAGATCATTTTGTGTTTTAGCTGCAGATCAGTAATAAAGTTTCAAAAATAAAATTTAAAGGTGGAATTTTAGGATTGAAATTTGATGACGGTTCGTACCAACTGTGTTTACGGTGATGTTCTCTAACGTGAAGCTGGCTGCAGAAACGCTCTTCAGTCTGTTCATGATGTCAGCATCGGTCAGAGGTTTACCTGTAGTGTTTTTATACACCAGCAGAGCCTTACAGTATCTGGAAAAACAACAACAACAACAAAACAACACAGATTAATTCCCATAATACATAAGGAGTGTATAGTGTGTACTGTATATGTGTGTGTGTATAAGTAGAGGTGATGCTTTACCTCTTGATTGTCGTTACGGAGGAGTCAGTGCCAGGGAGAATGCTGGGAAAAAAGTGCATATAAATACACTACAATAACACAAACAACAACAACAACAACAACAACGTTTATATCCAGTGACATCAGAAGGTTTCTCACCTGATGTCCATTGTATAAATAGTGTGATTCCAGTCCTGGAAGGTTTGGTTCAACTGTAGGAAAGTACAAACACACAAATATCTATATATCTAAACACAAATATCTTATATACACTGTATTACAGAGATGTACAGCAGATACAGAGTGGAGTCATACCCATTGCTCTACAGCTTCATCTGTGATTTGCAGATCATCTGATAGATTTAAAGATATCCTGTAGAAGGTAACCTCTGAAAATTCCAATAAAAATAAAGATCAGTTTATTCACAGGAATAAATGTGACGAAAGTTAGTAGTGATAAAATCTTTTAGTAGTGCAGTAGTCTGTGAAGCACAGCAGGAGGCAAATAAAGAGACACTTTAATAATAAAATAAACCTTTAGTTAATTGATTAATCCTGTCCACTTAGCATTTATGTTTCATTGTATACTCCTGTCCAAAATTGTGTAATCTTTAATCATTTAAAGGGCCCGTATAACAGAAAACTGATTTTCGTAATCCGTAGATTATAAATATAACAAAACAAGTTATAAATTCTGTATACAGTGGAACCTCGACATAGGAATTTAATTTGTTCTGGATAATCCGTTCCAACCGCCCAAAAATATGACCAATACGAAGCGTATGTAAACTGTACGGCTGCTTACAAAGAACTGACCCAAGCCAAGCATTCCATGTCAAGGCTCCTCACAGGAAGTCGTACCACCAAGCTTGGGCTAAAAATAGAACAGACCGCCCACGGCATCGATCTGTCAACAAAAAAACACCTGAAAAATCACCTAGCTTTTGAGCGCATGCTGAAGGCAAAGTCGGTATCGTGGGTTGACTCTTTCCAATAGCTTTCACTGACTGAAAAATAATTTGTAAAATTCGTTAACTCTCTTCACTCGGCTTTCCACTGACGCAAACAAGGCTCCTGGATGTATGCACAAATTAGCGGGCGTTCAGTTCGGTTCAGTTCGTTCATATGCCGAAAATGCTTCGTATGCCAATTCTTAAGGCGAAAATTTGTAAAGGAGAACGCAGAATATGTCGAGGTGCCACTGTAGCTGTGATATCACTACAGCAACTTACAGGACATTTACATGTGAAGTGAATCGAAATCATAAAGAGAAGGGAAAAGAGATAAACTGTGCTGTTGCTTGCTGTAGAAAATGAGTTCTTTTAAGCTTATTTTGGACTTTGACAAAAAGTCGATGCTGAAATTAGACCACAGAGCAAATCTAGAAACAGTCTCATTCATTATATATGTATTTGTGTGGCAAATATATATATATAAATAAATTATTTATATATATATCTCCTGGTTTATTCCACACAGGTGTGCACGTCACAGGTCAGAGGTATGGTGTGTAATTACACTCGTGTTAATTCTTAAGGCTGAGTAAAAAGAGGTTGTGTATTTTAAAAGTATTAAAAAGGTTTAGAATACGGGTCCTTCAAACACTTGAGTTGTCTGATTGAAGCAGCCTGCTGTGCCCCACAGCCATCACACGATGGCGCTCACGCTTCACATTGTTAGTGTAGGATTAGAGCTCAATGCATCTCTACTCCATGCCACAACCTTCTTAGGAGACTACAGGAAGATAAATACTTAGCAGCAAGTTATCACACATCTCATTCTTTTAAACATGTGAAAGATCTAGAAACATTTGGTATAGCGGTCTCCTAAGAAAGAAAACAAAAAAATCAGATGGAGAAGCTACTGAAGCATGAAGAACATACAGAAATTGTTTGTTTTTTGTGTAAAAACTACTGTTAATATCTATCTACTTCCACTAAAACACAATCAAGACCTTTCTAAAATCTGGACAAGAGGACAAGTTGATTATTTCTCCCCGTTACACCATCATTCTGTGATCAGCAGCTAAGATATGATTGAGCTACAGGAGCTACATCTCTTTCTAAGGTCTATGTCGTTATTGGAAAACATACTGTTCCCAGATGAAATTCCACAATCACAAGAACTGTAAGAAAACGTTTTACATGGGCATGGGATAAATTCAGAGGTGTCTGTCGAGGTTCCATGGGTGGCATCAGTGGGCACTGAGTGAAAGTCTGCAATGACTCCCTGAGGAGGGGAAGCCAGAGGAAGCGTGCCATTTGTGGAGACAAAGGACTGGTCGTAAGCAGCGGGGGGAGATGGATGCATTTCTCTATCTGTGGTGATGGGATGAACAATCGGGACATTGTCGCTGTTGCTGGAGGGCTTTGCTGATTCATTCTCAGACCAAAAAAGCTGCTCTGTTGTTGAGAACTGAGCATGTTTAGTATCCTGAAGGTCCTCACTTACAAAGCTAGTATCCACTGGGTGAATGTCCAGAGCAAGGCTATGTACACTTGATTCTAATGTTGCAGGCCATGACTGTCTGCTGGGAAAGGTGGAAGCACTGGGTACATGAGGAAATCCTGGCATGTGTTCATGTTCTGTATTTGGTAGATGTGGAACATCCACAGTCCAGACTGAGGTCATTGGGGAAATTGAGCTGGAGATCAGAGAGCTGTCTTTGCTCAGCTGCTTAGATTGTGAGATAGTGAGTACTCCAGTGTGCTCTGTAATGGCTGTACTGAAGATCCTACTCCTTTCAGAACTACTGAGTACATCTGTTCTATCGTGGCTGAAAGTCCTTGATGGATTAATTGGAATTTGTGGTGTGCTAGTGCTAATGTCACTGTAGGTCCTCGTATACATGTCACTGTTAGCTGATATGTCGGGGAAAAGTTGAGTCTCTAGAACGGTGGTGGATTCATCAAAATCCTCCTCAGACTGAAAAGAGTATACAGATTCATCTGCAAGTAGTTCTGAATGCTCGTGAGAGTCATCAGAATAATCCGAAGTCCTCTTTCCACTCTGAGATACAGACAGTCCTCTCTGGAAGTCCGGAGGGATGGAGTGTGAGAGGAACGGTGATGGTAATGAGACAGACAGAGCTGCTGGATTTCCTCTTCTACTGTCCTCTTCTGTGGCTTTCAAGGCATCCAGTAAAACAGGAGATGAGTCAAAATTGTTGTCAGAGCTGAGCGTGAGCAATCCATCATCCCTCTGTGTTCTCACTTCAAGCTGTGAATTTAGGGGTGAGGAAGGAGAGATGTCCCACTTGTCTGTCAGGATCTCAGACCTGCCACTGACAGATATGTTAAAGACATGTGACAGAACCCACTGATCAACCACTGAAGGATTATTGTCTTTTTGTCTGTATAGAGGCTCAAGAGGTCTGCTTACATGTGATGGCTCCAGACCCTGAAGTGGATCTAATGTAGACTGACTGACCACCAATGATTCAGCAACTGTACTCTCAGTGACCAAGTAGGAAGCAACAAAGCTAGGGGTACTCAAAGAGTTAAAGTTGATTGGGCTGTGGGTTGAGAGTAATAGATTCTCTGATGGGGGCAGAGCCAGGTCTCCACTATCTTTTGCACCAGAGGCAAGGAAGCTTTCAGAGGTGCCAAATGTTGGAGCTGAGGAAAAAACAGCAGCAAGTGACAGTGGACTGGGCCTGATGGTGTATTCATGCTGAACCTCCATTGCAGGCACTGGGCTTGGTGCCTCTGCTCTGAAGGGATTGTTGCTGTGAGAAGGGTACTGACCAACTGTCAAAGGTCCTGTGAACAATTTTGTTTGATGAAGGATATAATCAGAGGGATACTTTAGCGAGGCAGCTATGCTGGGAGTGGTTTCTGTGAATTTATACTGTTCCTCTAAAGTTCCTGTCTGCCCATGTGCAATGACAGTGGGTGACAGAAGTGACACCTTGACACACCCTTGGTGATACCTTCTAACATCTGTAAAGACGCATTGAGTACCTGTAACCTCTGGGAGATCCCAATGCACAGTTCTCATTAAGCCTGAGAAGGCTGGAAATATTGATGGTCTTGAGAGGGAGGGAGGCTCCGTTGTTTGTCCCGTTAGTCTGCTCTGTCCAGATTGGTTCGTTTGCACATCTGACCCTCCTGGAGCTTTGATAAGCATCATGCTGTCCTGTGTTTCAGCTTGCTCAAAGGAGTCTTTGTCTGTGGTAGTAGGAGCACTTGCCATTTCTAACAGCGATATGTTCGGGCTGGTTGTGGCCAGACCTTCATCGAGAGAGTAAGTAGCATCGAAATCAAATAAACTGAAAAGATCCTCATCTAAATCAATATCATAGAGAAATGATTCTGAGCCAAACCCTGATGGAAAATCGAGTTCTTCAGAGCTGTTCTCGTTGCTCTCACTTAAGTCCCACTGTGGAGTCAATGGTTTATTCTTACGATTACTGACTGATACAACCGGGAATAACTCAACTTTTTCAGTCTGGTTATGTGGCCACAGTACATGGGAATAAGTTGGCCTTCTAGTTGTGAAGTTAGTTTTCTTGCCATTGGTTAGAGCTTCAGGAGACACATACGTCATACTTTTTGTCGGTAAGGGAGTTGCTTTGGTCATATGTATAGCAGGGTATTTAGGGGCCTGTGTTACTGTGGTCTCTGGTTTCTTTCTTACAGGCCAAATGAGAGGGGTGGAGATAAAGCCAAGAGAGGTTTTGGAACTCCGACCAGCAGGAGCAGCAAGCTGAGAAGGAGGAGGAACTGAAGATACAATTGCTGAGCGTGGAGGTAGCCGCAACAATGACCAAAAAAACACAGCTGTCCCTTTCTCTGTGGTAGCCAGTGGACAGGTCAGTGGGAATGGAAAAGCAGGGTGTTATTCATCTTACTGATAAATGTTATTATGACAACACATTAAACATAAAAGTTTCTGTGAGATCTGTAGATACATACAAAAATGTACCAAGGGTGACAGGATCCTTCATTTTTTGAAGAAGTTAGTAAGTAGGAATGAGGAAATATTAATGCTAGATTTAGATAGATTCTGCAGATTTCAGCAAATTAAGAACATACCAGCCATGTTAGAGTTATTTATGATGGAGTCATGGAGAGACTGTGGAATATTTAGTAAGAACTGAGGTCACTTGTGATGACTAATGACAAAGAGATGGACTGAGTACAGAAATGGAAAGGAAAGGAAATGAATGTGATGAATCTAAAGTTCATGTGGAACATCAATAACATCAATAAGTTCTTGATTAAATGACCAATTATAATGATTAAAAACATGAATAATAAATGAATAAATGAAAATAAAACAAAACATTGATTATTAAATTGAACTAAAAATGTAAAAAGAATTAGGACAGTGACAATTTTTGTAACTTATTGCAGCTCTATGATCCACATAATCCAGCCCTCTCAATTTCAAATGAGGTCATTATTACATTCAGCCAAATATCATGTTTTTCAGTATATAAGTTGGTAAATTAGCTGACTCGAATCTTTGATCAGATAATTACAGAGAGCGAGCCAACAGGGCAGACTTTTGGAGTTCCTCATCACCAGAATGACTCATTTTGCCTCATTTGTTGGCTGAAGCATGCAGGTTCATCAGTCAGATTGTTCTATAGCTCAGGACTGGCAGCTTAATGTCAACCTAAACAGGCAGCACAGGTTTCCAAACCCAACCCCAGAGACCACACTCAGGACAGACCTGGCAAGTGCTGGAACTCCTGGATCTGCTGGTACTGACTGTACCCTTAGAAGATCAAATGGAACAGGCCAATTAATAAATAATGTAAAAGTACAAAGAGTGGAAAAGAATAGGTTGGTGGGCTCAGTGCAGGTCCAGTGACATGAATTGCAGAGACTTTGCTGGCCAGACACCCAAGCACTACAGGACAGCAAATAAAAAGAGCCACCAGGAACCCTCCACAGGTCACTGAGCTTCAAGGTGCCTCTCGATCAGGAGGGGTGATCCATAATCCATGAAAGATACAGGGCAGTGTTCCATTAAGCTCCATGGAGTTATCAACTGCCTAGTACTAGGTTACTCACAATAAAAACATTCACAATAATGGCCTATAATGAAGTCAAGTGTGAATTTCTCAGAAAGACCTAGAGCTAATCTTTTCTGCTAAATCTTTATTTGTGCAACGTCTAGCAACCGAACATCTAGCTGGATTTGACTGCACTTTCTACCCTGATTACAAATACCTTGCTAATCCCAGGGAGTAGCAGATGTTTTGCAACAAAACTTATCAGTTGCTAGAATCAGCTTTCAAGAATTTACATCTTTTGAAATTTCACCCATCAAAAAAATGGAACCAAAAAGCATCACTGTTCAAATAAAGTTAGAAAAAGAAAAAGGATGAAAGTCTGAAGGAAGTGTGTGAGTTGATTTAAATGTTATTGCGTAACACCCTGTAACCAAGGGTACATTTAAAACAACTGACTAAAGAAAGAAAATCTAGGTGAGGGTTCTGTCACTGGTACTGAGAGATGGCGGTACTGATGAATCAGTGATCTCTCTGTGCTATCAGTGGATGGATTTCAGAAGGATGTTGTACAATACACAACAAATAATACCTGAAGTAATTATACAGCAGTGTTTATACTGTACATACTGTACTGATTAAAAAAAAGAAAAACCCCTAGAAAATGAACCTGCACTGTGAAGACAAGCACATCAAGACCTCCAGGAGAAAATACAATGTTCTTACCCTTGCTTGAAAGGATGTACAGGGGATTAGTAGCAGCAGCTGTGGATAAACCGTGTGGTGAGTAATGACTGACGAGGACAAAACAGTTTCAGAACGCAAAGCACAGACTGACGAGGTGTCACACACAGTGGAGGTAAAATGTACACACCCCTGTCTACACACCCCTGTCTACACACACCCCTGTCTACACACCCCTGTCTACACACCCCTGACTACACACCCCTGTCTACACACCCCTGACTACACACCCCTGTCTACAAACCCCTGTCTACACACCTCTGACTACACACACCTGTCTACACACCCCTGACTACACACCCCTGACTACACACCCCTGTCTACACACCCCTGTCTACAAACCCCTGTCTACACACCTCTGACTACACACCCCTGACTACACACCCCTGTCTACACACCCCTGACTACACACACCTGATTACATACCTCTGACTACACACCCCTGACTACACACACCTGTCTACACACCTCTGACTACACACCCCTGACTACACACACCTGTCTACACAACCCTCTCTACACACCCCTGACTACACACCCCTGACTACACACCCCTGTCTACACACCCGTGACTACACACACCTGATTACATACCTCTGACTACACACCCCTGACTACACACACCTGTCTACACACCTCTGACTACACACCCCTGACTACACACACCTGTCTACACAACCCTCTCTACACACCCCTGACTACACACACCTGTCTACACACCCCTGACTACACACCCCTGTCTACCCACCCCTGACTACACACCCGACTACATACCCCTGTCTACACACCCCTGACTACACACACCTGACTACATACCTCTGACTTCACACCCCTGACTACACACACCTGTCTACACACCTCTGACTACACACCCCTGACTACACACACTTGTCTACACAACCCTGTCTACACACCCCTGACTACACACACCTGTCTACACACCCCTGACTACACACCCCTGTCTACACACCCCTGACTACACACCCCTGTCTACACACCCCTGACTACACACACCTGATTACATACCTCTGACTACACACCCCTGACTACACACACCTGTCTACACACCTCTGACTACACACCCCTGACTACACACACCTGTCTACACAACCCTCTCTACACACCCCTGACTACACACACCTGTCTACACACCCCTGACTACACACCCCTGTCTACACACCCCTGACTACACACCCCTGTCTACAAACCCCTGTCTACACACCTCTGACTACACACACCTGTCTACACACCCCTGATTACACACCCCTGTCTACACACCCCTGTCTACAAACCCCTGTCTACACACCTCTGACTACACACCCCTGACTACACACCCCTGTCTACACACCCCTGTCTACAAACCCCTGTCTACACACCTCTGACTACACACCCCTGACTACACACCCCTGTCTACACACCCGTGACTACACACACCTGATTACATACCTCTGACTACACACCCCTGACTACACACACCTGTCTACACACCTCTGACTACACACCCCTGACTACACACACCTGTCTACACAACCCTCTCTACACACCCCTGACTACACACACTTGTCTACACACCCCTGACTACACACCCCTGTCTACCCACCCCTGACTACACACCCGACTACATACCCCTGTCTACACACCCCTGACTACACACACCTGACTACATACCTCTGACTTCACACCCCTGACTACACACACCTGTCTACACACCTCTGACTACACACCCCTGACTACACACACTTGTCTACACAACCCTGTCTACACACCCCTGACTACACACACCTGTCTACACACCCCTGACTACACACCCCTGTCTACACACCCCTGACTACACACCCCTGTCTACACACCCCTGACTACACACACCTGATTACATACCTCTGACTACACACCCCTGACTACACACACCTGTCTACACACCTCTGACTACACACCCCTGACTACACACACCTGTCTACACAACCCTCTCTACACACCCCTGACTACACACACCTGTCTACACACCCCTGACTACACACCCCTGTCTACACACCCCTGACTACACACCCCTGTCTACAAACCCCTGTCTACACACCTCTGACTACACACACCTGTCTACACACCCCTGACTACACACCCCTGACTACACACCCCTGTCTACACACCCCTGTCTACAAACCCCTGTCTACACACCTCTGACTACACACCCCTGACTACACACCCCTGTCTACACACCCGTGACTACACACACCTGATTACATACCTCTGACTACACACCCCTGACTACACACACCTGTCTACACAACCCTCTCTACACACCCCTGACTACACACACCTGTCTACACACCCCTGACTACACACCCCTGTCTACCCACCCCTGACTACACACCCGACTACATACCCCTGTCTACACACCCCTGACAGTCCACACACCACTGTCTACACCTCCCTGTCTACACACCCCTGTCTACACACCCCTGACTACACACCTGACTAAACACCCCTGTCTACACACCCCAGTCTACACACCCCTGTCTACATACCCCTGTCTACACACCCCAGTCTACACACCCCAGTCTACACACCCCTGTCTACATACCCCTGTCTACACACCCCAGTCTACACACCCCAGTCTACACACCCTTGTCTATACCCCTGTCCACAAACCCCAGTCCAGACACCCCTGTCTACACACCCTGTCTACACACCCCTGTCTACATACCCCTGTCTACACACCCCTGTCTACACACCCCAATCTACACACCCCTGTCTACATACCCCAGTCTACACACCCCTGACTACACACCCCTGTCTACACCCCTGTCTACACACCTCAGTCCACACACCACTCACTACACACCTGACTACACACACCTGTAGGAGAGAATCTCTTGAATAAATTTTACTGGCAAATGTATAATAAAAATCTTCAGCTCCGCAGCAGTGAATCAGTCAGTACTGAACCTTACCAGTAGATG
>JAUCMX010000030.1:597394-604894 GCA_033459395.1 Hemibagrus guttatus | reverse complement strand
TTGTCTGTATCTGTCTGTCTGTCTATCTGTCTGTCTGTTTGTCTATCTGTCTGTCTGTCTATCTGTCTGTTTGTCTATTTGCCTGCCTGTCTATCTGTTTGTGTATCTGTTTGTCTGTCTGTCTGTCTGTCTATCTATCTGTCTGTCTGTCTGCTTGTCTGTCTGTCTGTTTTATTCAAAGAAGAAGGTGAGGTTTTTCCTGTACCTGGGCAGCTCACTCCTGAGGACTCACAGCTGGTGGTGTGGGAGGTGGTCACTGGAAGAGCGGTACCTGTGGACAACATGAGAACTGTTAGATATTTAAACGCATAAGAGCTGAGGTCAGATTGAGAGACTGAAGGAACTCAGAACTTTTCTCCACAGCTTCTTAAACCTGAGTGTGATGTAGGGCACTAAAGCCAGTTACACACAATCTTTAAATTATTTCTACACTACATCACTGTCAGTAGACCTGTTACTGTGATGCCTGAGTGATATCTCCTCCTGTGCAAGTTCTCCACTGTGTTTCTGTACATGATCTTCCTCAGACCTTCAGATCTATCCTGGAGGTTTGTTACTGCTGAATAACCTCCCTTTGCACCTCCTGAGTCTCCCACATCTCCTACATCTCCAACATCTCCCACATCTCCTTCTCCCACATCTCCAACTCCTACACCTCCTACACCTCCCACATCTCCATCTCCTACACCTCCCACATCTCCATCTCCTACATCTCCCACATCTCCATCTCCTACATCTCCCACATCTCCATTTCCTACACCTCCTACACCTCCCACATCTCCATCTCCTACATCGCCCACATCTCCATCTCCTACACCTCTCACATCTCCATCTCCTACATCGCCCACATCTCCATCTCCTACACCTCCCACATCTCCATCTCCTACACCTCCTACATCTCCCATATCTCCATCTCCTACACCTCCCACATCTCCATCTCCTACACCTCCTACATCTCCCACATCTCCATCTCCTACATCTCCCATATCTCCATCTCCTACACCTCCTACATCTCCCACATCTCCATCTCCTACATCTCCATCTCCATCTCCTACACCTCCCACATCTCCATCTCCTACATCTCCATCTCCATGTCCTACACCTCCCCATCTCCTACATCTCCCACATCTCCATCTCCTCCATCTCCTACACCTCCCACATCTCCATCTCCAACATCTACCAGATCTCCATCTCCTACACCTCCCACATCTCCATCTCCTACATCTCCCACATCTCCATCTCCTACACCTCCCACATCACCATCTCCTACACCTCCTACACCTCCCACATCTCCATGTCCTACACCTCCTACACCTCCCCATCTCCTACACCTCCCACATCTCCATCTCCTACACCTCCTACATCTCCCACATCTCCATCTCCTACACCTCCTACACCTCCCACATCTCCATCTCCTACACCTCCCACATCTCCATCTCCTACACCTCCCACATCTCCATCTCCTACATCTCCATCTCCTACACCTCCCACATCTCCATCTCCCACATCTCCATATCCTACATCTCCATCTCCTACATCTCCCAGATCTCCATCTCCTACACCTCCCACATCTCCATCTCCCACATCTCCCAATCTCCATCTCCTACATCTCCCACATTTCCTACATCTCCCACATCTCCATCTTCTACATCTCCATCTCCTCCATCTCCATCTCCTACACCTCCCCATCTCCATCTCCATCTCCTACACCTCCCACATCACCATCTCCTACACTTCCTACATCATCCCACATCTCCATCTCCTACACCTCCCACATCTCCATCTCCTACACCTCCCACATCTCCATCTCCTACACCTCCCACATCTCCATCTCCTACACCTCCTACATCTCCCACATCTCCATCTCCTACACCTCCCACATCTCCATCTCCTACACCTCCTACACCTCCCACATCTCCATCTCCTACACCTCTCCTACACCTCCACATCTCCATCTCCTACACCTCCCACATCTCCATCTCCTACACCATCCTACACCTCCCACATCTCCATCTCCTACACCTCCCACATTCCATCTCCTACACCTCCTACACCTCCCACATCTCCATCTCCTACACCTCCCACATCTCCATCTCCTACACCTCCCAATTCCATCTCCTACACCTCCTACACCTCCCACATCTCCATCTCCTACACCTCCCACATCTCCATCTCCTACACCTCCTACACCTCCCACATCTCCATCTCCTACACCTCCCAATTTCCATCTCCTACACTCTCCTACACCTCCCACATCTCCATCTCCTACACCTCCCACATCTCATCTCCTACACCTCCTACACCTCCCACATCTCCATCTCCTACACCTCCCACATCTCCATCTCCTACACCTCTCACATCTCCATCTCCTACACCTCCCACATCTCCATCTCCTACACCTCCCACATCTCCATCTCCTACACCTCCCACATCTCCATCTCCTACACCTCTCCTACACCTCCCACATCTCCATCTCCTACACCTCCCACATCTCCATCTCCTACACCTCCTACACCTCCCACATCTCCATCTCCTACACCTCCCACATATCCATCTCCTACACCTCCTACACCTCCCACATCTCCATCTCCTACACCTCCCACATCTCCATCTCCTACATCTCCATCTCCCACATCTCCATCTCCTCCATCTCCATCTCCTCCATCTCCATCTCCTACACCTCCCCATCTCCATCTCCTACACCTCCCACATCTCCATCTCCTACATCTCCCACATCTCCATCTCCTACACCTCCCACATCTCCATCTCCCACATCTCCATCTCCTACACCTCCCACATCTCCATCTCCTACATCTCCCAGATCTCCATCTCCTACATCTCCCACATTTCCTACATCTCCTACATCTCCATCTCCTACATCTCCATCTCCTACATCTCCCAGATCTCCAACTCCTACATCTCCCACATCTCCATCTCCTACATCTCCAAGATCTCCATCTCCTACATCTCCCACATTTCCCACATCTCCATCTCCCACATCTCCATCTCCTACACCTCCCACATCTCCATCTCCTACATCTCCCAGATCTCCATCTACTACATCTCCCACATTTCCTACATCTCCTACATCTCCATCATCTACATCTCCCGGATCTCCATCTCCTACATCTCCATCTCCTACATCTCCCACATCTCCTACATCTCTTACACTCCTAATCCTGATTTTTTTACTTCTGCAGTTTTTCAGGAATGTGGAATTAAAGAAAGCTTTAAAAAGAATAAGTTCTGATCCGAGTGGAAAACCTCCACACACAGGAAGTCACCACACCATGTCATAAAAACACTAATAAAGCAGGAAGACATGCAGCTCCAGGAAGCTGTAAATGAAAAGTGAATGAAAGTGACTCAGTGAGACTGAACGCTATCTGATCCTGCAGGACATGAAGATGACGAGAAGCTGCTTCTCCTTAGAGGAACACAGGCAGGTGTGAAGAGAAGATGAAATATTTACAGTGTAAGAGTTTCATGAAGAACTGAAAGACAGAAGAAAGAGAAGCTGCTGCTCACATCAGTTCCGTGAGGATAAGAGCTGACAGGAGGAGCTTCTTACCCACACCCACACACACGCACATACACACACATTAGCAGAGAGATGTTATTGTTATGACACACACACACACACACACACACACACACACACAGAGCCGAGCGTTAGTAACACACTCACCGCTGGAGGAAAGCGTTGTTGTTAAATGTACACACTGTGGGAAACAGTCTGTAAAAAGAAGATTACTGTTAGTTAGTTGTGTTACTTTACACACACACACACACACACACACACACACACACACACACAGTGAGGTGAGGACTGAAACACACTGATGTTATAAACGTTGTTACTGCTGATGCTGATACTGCAGTGTGATTAATTAACATGCTCCATGATATCGAACCCAAACATCAGCAAGGCATCAGATGCTTCTGTTTTTCTTTCCTCATGTTCAAATTTCAGACCTGATCTTGTACCTGATCTCAGGCCTGATCTCGTACCTGATCTCAGACCTGATCTCAGACCTGATCTCGTACCTGATCTCGTATCTGATCTCGTACCTGAACTCAGACCTGATCTCGTACCTGATCTCAGACCTGAACTCAGACCTGATCTCGTACCTGATCTCGTATCTGATCTCGTACCTGAACTCAGACCTGATCTCGTACCTGATCTCAGACCTGAACTCAGACCTGATCTCGTACCTGAACTCAGACCTGATCTCGTACCTGATCTCGTATCTGATCTCGTACCTGAACTCAGACCTGATCTCGTACCTGATCTCGTATCTGATCTCGTACCTGAACTCAGACCTGATCTCGTACCTGATCTCAGACCTGAACTCAGACCTGATCTCGTACCTGATCTCAGACCTGATCTCATACCTGATCTCGTACCTGATCTTGTACCTGAACTCAGACCTGATCTCGGACCTGAACTCAGACCTGAACTCCACATCCTGAGCTCACTGAGGTGATGAAGTGCATCAATATTCTCACATTAACTCTAGAGGACTAAGGATGAACCTTCACATCATGAGGCACTCGAACGCTCACGGACACAGAAGGTTCAGGTTCAAGTTCAGCTTTAGCTTCAGGTTCAGGTCCTGTCTGCCCCACTGACGGGCAGCTCAGCTCTGACTTGATTTGATCTCAAAGCCCAGGACATTTCCGTCCCTCAAGCCTGTGAGCTGTTAATTTTTTGCCAGTAGAAAAACATTTAGAAAGACAAGAACATGTGGATTTTATTCTGCAGATGTATTTGCATTTGGAAGAATCTTCACAAACTCTTAGACCTTCTCAAAACTGTAAAGTGTTCATGCTCAAACCATTTGTAAGAAAAACACAGAACTGTTTGAAGTCACACCCATTTCCCAAAGCCCCACCCTCTCTTAGATCTACAGCCCGCTTCGGTGTCATGTCTGTAACATGTTAGCTTTGATCTTACAGATGTAACAAACATGAATGAGGAGGAGTATTTATTAAGGCTGTGTCTCAATCCGCTCTCCAGCTCCCTAGGTTATATACGGTTATATATAGAGTACACAGGTCCAGACACGGGGTAAAGACTCCACACTGCTGACTCCAGTGACGGTTTAATCTCCTCACCAGTCTCTGTAAAAACTCCAAACACACCAAGGACTAAAGTTATGTAAAAGTGTTTAAACACACGAGTTTCTCTCTCCGTGCCTTCAAACTGGAGTGTAGACTAGTGGATTTGAGATCTAGTGCACTAGAAGGATATTAAAATGGCCGACTCACTGATCAACACCCTGACTAGTGCATTACAGAGTGGATTGAGATGCAGCCTTCCTTCATCTTCTAATCTTTTTTTTCTTAAAAGCATTAAAAGGAGAAAGTAAAAGTTGTTGCACAAAGCATACACACACACTCACACACACACACACACACACATACAAATGGACAAACGTTTGAATGGAAGCAGGTAAAACGTTTCTGTTTCACTGTTCAGAGGAAATGTAGCAGGAACACTGAGATGTTACTCACTGCAGCTGAGGCTGGAGTCGGTCTGAGCGTACGAGGCTGGAATTTCCCAGAAGCTGTTGTCCCAGTCCACCACATTCCCCACAGTGTCGCAGGTGAGCGCAGAAAGCTCAGGGTAGGTCATGGCTGAATTCCACAGGCGGAAGTTGTAGATGAGGCCCTCAAAGTTTTGGCCCTGTTTTTTCCCTCGGCCAAGCTCAAATGACCCTCCGGTCTCGATTCTCAAGCCCACGGAGCTCGGGCAGAACTTCATCTGGTAGTTGCCTCTGAAGTACACGCCCACGGCGCCATTCAAGTTGGACCATGTGATGCAGAACGGCTGCATGCTGGCAGTGAAGTCAGCTAACGTGACAAAATCGTTGACCGGACACGTGGCGTTGCCTATGATCAGGTCCAAGACGTTCCCACTGTTGCCGAAGGCCAAGTGGGGTTCTTTATCCATGTAAGTGAAGATGATCCCTGATCCCGTCTGCATCTGACTGGTGATCTCGAAGCAGGCCGTGAACTGACTCAGAGCCGGGATGGACACCGAGCTGGACACTCGCACCACGTCCTTGGAGTTCTGAGGCACCGTCACCTTCTGGTTCCTCAGAGCCACTGCAACTGGAGAAGCAGCAGAGAGACTCGTTACAGATTACACAGACCTCTGTTTATCGTGAAAGTTAACATAAAGCTTCAAAAATACCAAGTGAGCAAAAAAGAGAAGAAACTGGAAACATTTAGATCTTTAAAATTCAGTGAGAAAGGAATAAAACACATCCTGTCTTAAATTTTTACAACCTAAACATGACTTCAGCACATTTTACACTAAACAGTGTTCAGGCTGTGCGTAAATCCACGTCTCAGTGTGACGATCAGCGCTCAGGATGTACGAGGATCCTGGATGAAGGACGTTTTAAATCTCCGCCCGAAACTGGACACAGAGCTACACTAGGAGGAAAGACGCAGAAACCTTGTCATGATGTCGAGGAGGAGATAAGCTGTGCGTGAAGAGCAGGGTGAGGTGCTGGGAAAAGTGCTGATGAGAAGAACACCAGCGTTTCATCACATGGAGGAAGTGTGTGAGGAAGACAAGTGAATCAAATCACAACAAACCGTCTGCACGAGTCAGTCACAGAGCATCGTGTAGGACAAATCATTCAAATAAATAAATAAATAAACAACAAAACTATAACAATAAACACTAGGGCTGCAACAGTGAATATATATACTGTATAATTAACCATTTTAATTCAGGTAATTATTTATTTATTTATTTTAAACAAAAACAGTTTAAATGAAAGTTATATAATCCTCATACCATTCTGCCACTGAACTCTGACTCATACATTATATATAAATATTTGATCATTTTTTCCTTTGCTTGTACAGATCATTCTTTTTCTAGTTTTATTGTAACTATTTTTTATTCTATTTTTATTTCACTTTTTATGACAATGACTCCACACTGCAAGTTGTGCACAGAGTTAATAATTTAATAAAGTTGCAGGTGTGTGTGAGATAATTAGTGTGTGTGTGTGTGTGTGTGTGTGTGAGGTCATTACTATATTCATTACTTAAACTGAAGTGTAATCTGATCTGTAAACTTCAAATACTTTAATTATTATTTACTTTTGATTTAAATTATTTATTTTAATCAGAACAATAAATAATTAACTGCTTATCCAAATATCTAACGTATTATTTAATAAAAATAATAATAATAAAAAACAAAACAAAAAAACAAAAAAAATAATAATAACAATAACAATAATAATAATAATAATAATAATAATAATAATAATAATAATAATAATAGTAAGAGTCACAGCCCCAGTGTGAATCTGAATAAAAGGAAGAGGCTCTGAACTCGTACCTTGACTGTAACTGATACTGAAGCCTTTCTTCTGGACACTAAAATCAGAGTGAAAGGTCACCACCATGATGTTGGTGCTGGAGTTGAGCGTGAGTCCGTTAGCCGTCAGGCCACAAAACTTAACGCTGCTG
>JAUCMX010000030.1:584894-592394 GCA_033459395.1 Hemibagrus guttatus | reverse complement strand
CCCCCATATACTCTTATACACACAAACACCCCCCCATATACTCTTATACACACAAGCACCCCCCAAAATACTCTCATACAAACAAACACCCCCCCATAAACTCTCATACACACAAACACACCCCCATATACTCTATACACCAAACACCCCCCATATACTCTCAACACACAAACACCCCCCCCATACTCTATACACACAAACACCCCCATACTCTTATACACACAAACACCCCCCCCATATACTTTATACACACAAACACCCCCCCCATATACTTTTATACACACAAACACCCCCCATATACTCTCATACAAACAAACACCCCCCCCACATAGTCTTATACACACAAACACACCCCCATATACTCTTATAGACACAAACACCCCCCATATACTCTTATACACACAAACACCCCCCCCCAAATACTTATACACACAAAACCCCCCATATACTTTATACACACAAACACCCCCCATATACTCTCATACACACAAACACCCCCCATATACTCTTATACACACAAACACCCCCCCCTATACTCTTATACACACAAACACCCCCCCCTATACTCTTATACACACAAACACCCCCCATATACTCTTATACACACAAACACCCCCCCATATACTCTTATACACACAAACACCCCCCATATACTCTTATACACACAAACACCCCCCCATATACTCTTATACACACAAACACCCCCATATACTCTCATACACACAAACACCCCCCATATACTCTTATACACACAAACACCCCCCCCCTATACTCTCATACACACAAACACCCCCCCATATACTCTCATACAAACAAACACCCCCCCCTATACTCTTATACACACAAACACCCCCCATATACTCTTATACACACAAACACCCCCCATATACTCTTATACACACAAACACCCCCCCCCTATACTCTTATACAAACAAACACCCCCCCCATATACTTTTATACACACAAACACCCCCCATATACTCTTATACAAACAAACACCCCCCCCCTATACTCTTATACACACAAACACCCCCCATATACTCTTATACACACAAACACCCCCCCCTATACTCTCATACACACAAACACTCCCCCATATACTCTTATACACACAAACACCCCCCCATATACTCTCATACACACAAACACCCACCATATACTCTCATACAAACAAACACCCCCCCATATACTCTTATACACACAAACACCCCCCTTTTAATACTCTTATACACACAAACACCCCCCATATACTCTTATACACACAAACACCCCCCCATATACTCTCATACACACAAACACTCCCCCATATACTCTTATACACACAAACACCCCCCCATATACTCTCATACACACAAACACCCCCCCATATACTCTCATACACACAAACACCCCCCATATACTCTTATACACACAAACACCCCCCCTATACTCTTATACACACAAACACCCCCCCATATACTCTTATACACACAAACACCCCCATATACTCTTATACAACAAACACCCCCCATATACTCTTATACACACAAACACCCCCCCCTATACTCTTATACACACAAACACCCCCCATATACTCTTTACACACAAACACCCCCATATACTCTTATCACACAAACACCCCCCATATACTCTTATACACACAAACACCCCTCATATACTCTTATACACACAAACACCCCCCCATATACTCTTATACACACAAACACCCCCCATATACTCTCATACACACAAACACCCCCCCTATACCTCATACACACAAACACCCCCCCATATACTCTTATACACACAAACACACACACACACACACATACTCTCATACACACACACACACACACACATACTCATACACACACACACACACACACACACACACACACACACACAAAAGACACACACACACACACACACACACACACAGACACAACCACCCCCCATATACTCGCATACACACAAACGCACCTATACACACACACACACACACGCACACCTACTCTCATACACACACACACACACATACTCTCATACACACACACACACACACACACACAAAAAGACACAACCACCCCCCATATACTCGCATACACACAAACGCACCTATACACACACACACACACACTCTCATACACACACACACACACCCACCCATATACTTTTATATACACAAACACACACTCACTTACACCCCCCCATATACTCACATTCACACAAACACACCCATACACACACAGACACATACACAAACACATACTCTCATACACACACACACACACACACACAGACACAACCACCCCCCATATACTCGCATACACACAAACGCACCTATACACACACACACACACACACACACACACACACACACACACATACTCTCATACACACACACACACACACACCCATATACTTTTATATACACGAACACACACTCACTTACACCCCCCCATATACTCACATTCACACAAACACACCCATACACACACAGACACATACACAAACACATACTCTCATATACACACACACACACACACACACAAAATACTCTCGTACACACACTCACGCACACACACACATATACTCTGTGTGTGTGTGTGTGTGTGTGTGTGTATGAGAGTATGTGTGTGTGTGTGTGTGTGTGTGTGTGTGTGTGTGACGTACACTGTCAGTGCTGTAAGTTGTGGTGATGCTGAGCTGCTCTAAAACACAGATCGTAACAATTAGTGGGAATTTTCCAGTTCCTGAAGATCACCAGCTTTGTGAAAATCAATGTGTGTGAAGTGTTGAGTGTTTAAACTCCTGAATTTTCGCGTGACTCCGGAGACGGACGACGGCACTTCCTCAGACTCAGGCGTCTTTATTCCTCAGACTCGATACGAGCTGCACAGGCTGCTGAACATATCGTCATCACACTCATCATCATCTCAGTACAGTTTCAGACAGGAATTACGATCAGGACTTACGAAGATGAACACGACTGGAAGGTTTATAGTCTTACAGGAGCATGAGTTCTTCTGTTTATCAGACTACAGTGTGTGTGTTTCTAAATAAATAACAGCACAGTGAAACGTGGAGACTGAACAGGGAACGTCACGGGAAGGGTTGAGTTCAGATCCATGTTTAAAGGTTCATGAATGGTCTATGAACAAATTCTGGGTTTTATAAGGAACATAAATCAATACAGAAACACAAACACACACATTTGTGTAAAAGTAAAAAAACATGTACGCATGAAGGATGGATGGAGCTGATTAAATGAAGCAGAAAGATGAGTTAATAAAAGCAGAAATGACAAAAGGAATCATAAACACAAACATTTATAACACATTTATAAACAACTTATAAAGTGATTCAGGAGCTACAGCGGTCGTTACCTGTCCTCACAGCACACAGCAGAATCAGTGACACCTGGAGAACATTCCAGAACTTCCATCTCCACCATCTACCACTGATGAATGAAACCCTGTCAGATGTGATGGAGAAAAAAACAACAGAAGAAAATTATTATTACACTAAAACATTTCAGAATGACGCAAACAGATTTACTGCTGATCTTACATCAATACACACACACACACACACACACATATTTATTTAAATCCAAATCGGCAGGAAAACAATCAGAAACCGAGATGTGGGGAAGAGGTCAAAAACCGGGAAGCAAGATGCAGGCAAACAGACCCGAAAAACACCAAACCGAACTCGTCGAAAGCCAATAAACAAATCAAGGGTCATACACAATAATCCAATATACTTGAAAGCTAGACAAAAGGCTTGGTACGTCACAAGGGTACGATACTTCGCATCTAGCGTAGCGTATAAGTCCGATAAACCCAGAGGCGTTCACTGGTGGCGCTAGAATTTGGGGAAGGGCTCCCTCTGACAGCCTGATACAGAGCCCCACCTCTAGGAACACCTCCAGGAATTCTACAGCGAGGATGGCCCCGGGGGTGTGGAGTTGGTCTGTTAAGGTGGAAGCGATGAAGGTGGAAACTGTTAAGGTGGAAACTCCTCCACCAGTGAGCTGTCCGGGATGTTGGCGGCGACCCACGAACATTCCCCCGGGCCGTATCCCTCCCAGTCCACCAGATATTGCAGTGGCATCGTGAATTCAAGAGGGTGTGGATCCGGTAGGCCGGGGCCCCGTCGATTTCCAGTGGAGTTGGTGGTTCATTGATCGTGGGGTTGTCATCGTGGGGAGAGCGCGCTGGCTAGAGGAGAGACACGTGGAACGTGGGGGAGATGCAGTACCATGGGGGGAGCTGGAGGGTTGATCTGCCGGAGGATGCGGAAAGGGCAGACGAAGCGTGGACTGAGTTTGCGACACGGGAGTTTCAACCTCAAGTTCTGTGTCGACAGCCAGACTTGTTGTCCCACCTGGACTGTGGCAATCAGCCTGGATCCTCTGCCTCCGTATCGCCCGCTGCAGACAAACATGGGCGCTCTCCCAGACAATGTCCTCTGGGAGCCCATAGGTCCGGAAAACCTGAATGAACAATGCTGTGGCTGTTTCCATGGCTGTGGGTAGCCCCTTTAATGGCACAGGCTTTCAAAAACCGGTCGGTCGCCACCAGGATAGTGTTGTAACCCTCCAAGTCTGGAAGGTCAGTGACAAAATTGAGTGACCAGGGTCATGTGTGACCAGGGTCGTTGGGGTATGGGCAGAGGTTCCAGCAGCCACGTAGGGAGTTGGCAGCTTGTCCTGGACTGGGCACAAGTGGAACATGCCTCAATGTATTCCTCCATGTCATGGGACAAAGAGGCCCACCAGAACTTATTCCATATCAGGGTTGTGGTACGGCGAATGCCCAGGTGACCTGAACTAGGTGCCTCGTGTACCCACTGTAATACAGGAGGGCGAAGTGAGGTGAGCACATAAAGCTTGCATGGAGGACAGGCTGGAGGTGGGGGTTCGTTGATTTGAGCTTGTTGGATCTTCTCCACGAGATTCCATCTAATGGGAGTAAGCACGACTGAGGGTGGTAAAATAGGCTCTGGATGAGACGGAGAGCTTAAGGGGCCATGACGGCAAGACAGAGCATCTGCTTTGCTGTTCTTAGTTCCAGGCCGATACGTTGCAGAGAACTGAAACCGTGTGAAAAATAGTGCCCACCGGGCTTGATGTCAGTTCAGCCATTTGGCATTGCGGACAAGTTGTGATAATCTGTTAACATGAGAAACGGGTGTCGCGCTCCCTCCGACCAATGTCGCCACTACTCTAATGCTTCCTTAATGGACAAGAGCTCCCGGTTCCCCACATCATAGTTTGCCTCTGCGGGATCAGTCTTTGGGAGAAGAAGGTGCATGAGTATACTTCCCCGGGGTCCCTGTGGGGTTAAGACAGCACAGCCCCTATACCACAACTGGAGGCGTCCACCTCGACGGTGAATGGGAGGCTTAATGGGTCCAGGTGTCTGAGAATTGGAGCCATGGTAAAATGCCTGCTCCGTCCAGTGTAGTCGCTTGGGTTTCCCCCGCTGGACAGAGGTTAGCAGGTTGGCTATGCTGCTGTAGTTACAAATAAACCGTCGGTAAAAGTTTGTGAACCCAAGGAATCGCTTACTCTTTAATGGCGGCCTGACACCAGTGGAGATGTTACACACACACACACACACACACACACACACACACACACACACACACTGGAGGTACAGAAATGAACAGGAAGTGATTAGCGCAGTCAGAGACATGGAGCTTCAGTGGTGTGAGTTGAAGAGCACTGAGGGCCAAGAACGCTCACTAACAACCATTCAGGCATGGCAAGAAACTATTTCCTTTCTTTCTCACTCTCTCTCCCTCACACACATACTAACACTCACACTCTCACACACACACACACACACACACACACACACACACACACACACACACAGTCAGCGTGTCCACTCAAAGCAGTACAATACCTTCATTCATTCTACCTGTCTGTAATGTGTGTTTTGAATTACGTTCTTCTGTGGCATGGAAATTTTACTTTTCTCTACAGAAGAAACCATGAGCACACACACACTCAAACACACACACTCAAACACACACACACTCAAACACACACACTCAAACACACACGGCCTCGATCCATTACTCTATAAGTCCAGAACTTCACACTAGAAATAATGAGCTGAAGAATAAAGAACTCTAACAGCAACATCATGAACATCAAACTCACTCATCATCAGAAACCTGTGTGTGTGTGTGTGTGTGTGTGTGTGTGTGTGTGTGTGTGTGTGTGATGAACAGTTCATACAAATAAATAAAATCACATTAACAACAGTTAAAGTGGATGAGCTATCTGTTTCCTCAGCTGTGTTACACAAACAAACAAACAAATAAACAAACAAACAGCTCACTGGGGAGCTGCTGCCCAGTAAAGCTATGATTACTCAAGTCCAGTCCACTCACTGGGCTCCAGTCCACTCACTGGGCTCCAGTCCACTCACTGGGCTCCAGTCCACTCACTGGGCTCCAGTCCAGCAGCCTCGGCTTTACACAACTCATGTGTTTATAAGTAAACAAGTGGAAAAAGTGTTTTCATCACAGAGCTGAAATAAATAATCACCAGGATAGAGCAAGAGGCTGAGGAATCACAAAACTACACAACTACACAACTGTCAGGTCAACCTGCACAGAGCCGAGGATTACAGCTACACAACTACACAATCACACAATCACACAACTACATAATCACACAACTGTCAGGTCAACCTGCACAAAGCCAAGGATTACAGCTACACAACTACGCAATCATACAAATAGACAATCACATAATGCCAGAATCACACAATCATACAACTACACAAACAGACAATGCCACAAACAGTTACACAATCACACAATCATACAGCTACATAACCACACAGTTGCACAATCTCACAGTCGCACAATCCCACAGTCACACAATCCCACAGTCGCACAATCTCACAGTCGCACAATCCCACAGTCACACAATCCCACAGTCGCACAATCTCACAGTCGCACAATCCCACAGTCACACAATCCCACAGTCGCACAATCCCACAGTCACACAATCCCACAGTCGCACAATCTCACAGTCGCACAATCCCACAGTCGCACAATCCCACAGTCGGACAATCCCACAGTCGCACAATCGTCTCACACTCCGCTGTTCTACACTTCGAGCTATCAGATGATGAAAACTCAGATGTTTTCTGTCAGTGTCTCATCACCTGAACAATAAAAAACTACACAACCTTTGTGGTCAGTTGTGCGATCAGAATGCAGTTATTCAGAGTTGAGTGGCTTTTAAAGATTCATGCAGTTATTTGTGACATTAAACAGCGCATGGAAATCATGAGCATTGTTTCAGACGCTTTCTGATTAAATGCAAATGTAGATGAATGGGGTCACGGCTCCGGCTTCAGCGCGAGACGAATAAAGAGCTCGATTCATCAGCTGGACGAGCTGGACGAGCTGGACGAGCGACTCGGAGAGCGTGAGCTCTGACATTCACACATCTAAAATGTCGGAAAATATGGCCCGAAAACCAGCAGAGCT